>CM042219.1:1317500-1690000 GCA_023566465.1 Cottus gobio
CAGTCCACTTGACTGATCAAATAATTGATTTTCCCCAGGTGAGTGTTAATATCTCACCCTGTAGGGAAACCTTTTGTGCAGAATTGTGAATGCAAATTTAGGCAGAAGGACTCTGCAAATTAACCACAGATGAATTCATCTGAATGTACTGCTGCCAATTAAGATGTAATGCTGGTTTGTAGCATGTAACATGACTGAGGAGCAAGAGTGCAAAACAGCAATTTGGTTTCCATGCAATTGTTCATTGAGCACTATGTAAGAAGACAGGATCGAACCAGCAGTTAATACAGTAAGTTTGAAAGAGGGAGAATTGTACGCATGTTCAGAGGAACTATGGCACTTATGTAATATCCCTCAGTGTGTCCTCTTCAGCAATTATATTGTATCTCTCAATTCAAATACAAATCTGTGAGAATTATATGATTGGGTGCTTCAGTTAATCCAATGGTATGACCTGCTGTGATGCAACAGGGTAAAAATATAAAAAAGTTAAGGCTATGGTACAATGGGTGTAACATTATGTTTTGATTGTATTGTTGACTTGTGTTGTAGTTGTGTGGCACTTAATGGAGAGCCCTTGTATAGAGAACTTTACCCATATCAATAATACTCAAGTGTTTGAGGTACACATTTGTTTCCTCGCGCCGAAATTACAAGGAAAAAACATTACAATAAAGGTTGTGTGTTGTTTCTAGATAAGTGAAAATTCTCCCTATAAAATGGACCACAGCCTAAGACTTTGCGCTACAGTGCATGCATGTATGCCTATAATTGTATAATCAGCTAGATCAATACACTCACATACACACACTACCTATTGTATTTACATTGGGCCCACTCACAGAAAGAAAAGGGTCGGGCCTGCTGTCTGTGCTTGCCTCGTGTTGCCATATGTTGCCCTTGACTGCTATACAGATAAAGATGAAGCAGCGTGTCTTTTCTTGGAACACAACCAATTTCCTTTGAAAGGAATGAATTTCTTTTGAATCTACCTTGTTGTTTCTGAATACAATGAATAAACACAAGGTTAGAAATCATTACAGCCTTAGAAGCTGTTGTTGATGGAAGCCAAAGGAACCGAGAGGTTTTCTTCTACTCCAGTATCAGCCTTCTGAAGTCAACATTGTCAGACACAAAGCTTGCACTGAATGTGGAAATGATTCACTCTTGTCCCGACAAAAGTGTCAGCATGAAGGAATCACAACCACTGATAACAAGCCATGATCCCAAAAATCAATGACTTAAAGCTCAGGAATCATCAACTCAAAGTAATATGACTATCCTATTGGAACTAATGAGAACTGCATATCCCAGTGTTTAGCAAAAAGTATTTGTTTAAGTAAAGGACAATATTCACCAAAGTCATTAGGGAAATATGTCCTTTGCTCATTAAGCATCCAAACCAGATTCCACATTGAGTTGTCTGCAACTGGGACACAAAATCTATTCGATTAATTTGTAATTTCATGTAAAATTAATCCATAAATCATTGGACAATGGGGGTCAACAACAGTGCCCATGGACTGCCAGATCGGGGTCGTGGTTCCCATCTTCAAAAAGGGGGACCGGAGAGTGTGCTCGAACTATCGGGGTATCACACTACTCAGCCTCCCGGGGAAAGCTTATGCCAGGGTGCTAGAACGGAGGCTCCAACCGTTTGTCGAACCTCATATTCAAGAAGAACAGTGCGGATTTCGTCCTGGTCGTGGAACAGTGGAAAAGCTCTTTACCCTCGCAAGACTACTGGAGGGGTCCTGGGAGTTTGCTCAACCTGTCTAAATGTACTTTGTGGACTTGAAGAAGGCTTTCGTTTCGAAGAAGGGTGCTGTGGGAGTATGGGGTGCCAGACCCGTTGCAACGGGCCATCTGGTCTCTGTACGCCTGCAGTAGGAGATGTGTTCATATCCTCGGTAATAAGTCAGACACGTTCCCGGTGGGTGTTGGCCTCCACCAGGGCTGCCCTTTATCACCGGTCCTTTTCGTGACTTTCATGGACAGGATATGCAGGTGCAGCCAGAGGGCGGATAACTTCAGGTTTGGGGGTCTCTGGATCACCTCTTTGCTGTTTGCAGATGATGTGGTCCTGTGCATGAGTTCACTCGCTCGACTTTATGTGGTTAATTTGCATCATTTGCATCGGAAAGAGGGAGTGGCTTATCTCCGTAAAAACAGTTACCGTTTCCGCCATCCACCATTGAACTAACCACTAGTTCTACTTTATACTTGTTGTGGAAGTCCCTCAAACGTCGGACCATCAAACACCCTGTGTCTGGGTTTATATATATATATTATCCGTAGCCACACAACTGCGTCTGAATAACGCTTCCAGAGCTATTTCAGGCAGACCAGCAGCAGTTTGATTCAGCAACGGCAGGACGGCAGTAATGACGGGCGGAGCAACTCAACATTGATTGGCTGGCTTTAGCAACTCAGCGTCACGCACATTTTTCACCAGATTTGGAAAGTTTCAACTAGCACGAATGTATCTCCTTTTGAAAAATATCACACAAAAGAAGTGACTGTCTCTCCAGTTGATCCAGAATGCTGCAGCTCGTGTACTAACGAGATCTAGGAGGAGAGATCACATTACTCCTGTATTAGTTGCTCTCCACTGGTTTCCTGTAAGATCAATAATCTTATTTAAGGTCCTTCTTCTTACCAACAAAGCCTTAATTGGTGGTGCACCATCATATCTTAGTACATATTAGATAGTACCATATTGTCCCACCAGAGAGCTGCGCTCACTGAATGTGGGGCTACTTGTGGTTCCTAGAGTCTTAAAAAGTAGGATGGGGGCCAGAGCCTTCAGTTATCAGCTCCTTTTCTGTGGAACCAGCTTCCACTTTCAGTCCGGGGGGCAGACACAGTCACCTCATTTAAGAGTAGACTTAAGACTATAGTTAGGGCCGTCCCAAGGATCGTGGCTGTCTGGAGTCATTACATGAATCATTTCTGTCATTTTTGTCATATTCATTGACTGTTGAGCTTCTAGCTTGTAGTAATAGTTTTTAATCAGCACTTTATTTTAAAATTGCATTTTGAGTCACTTTGGGGGTCACTTTGAGTCATATTTATGGTTTATGTTAATGTTTATGGTTGAATTGTATTTCTTTATTCACATATGCCTATAATGAATGAAGTTCAGACTTTGCTGAATCTTTTGTATATTGACATCAAATAGGTCTGTTTCTGATTATGTGTTCATATAATCAACTGAACACATGACTAAAGCTCAGTTTTAGAGGTTCTGTCCCCCATGTAGGGTCATTCGGTGGCCATAGCAATATTTACATAACTAAAATTTTAATTTTGTTTTGTCCATTCAACAGCTGATTCTGATCAGTCAGTGTTACATTCAAATAATAACACGCATATAATATTTACATATTTCATTTAAATCACATTGAACCGTGACACAACAACTGATGTACATACCAAATTGTTCATTTGTGTAAGTTACTCCTAAACCTTGGTAAAGGGCTTTGTTGCCATAACCTGACTTCCCATGAAGACGGAAATATATTTTGAAAATATACTAAGCATTTTACAAGCATCTATTTACACGTCGTCTCTGACAAGTGCAAAACTAGCACTAGAAGGGAACATGGGGGGGATAGTTTGAAGCTTAGATCAACTGACCTGTGTTATTTGACGTATTAGTGCATGAACATGTAGATTAAGTTACATGCTCTGACTAAATGCAAAAACGTCCACATTATAAAAGGAAATATCCACATTAAAATAATTTGTGGTTTGCCAAAACATACATGGTGACGAGGTTGGGTTAGGGCTGAAACTGCCAACACACCTCTTAGAAAGGGCACTGGGTACTTCTCATTGAAATGAACGTCCTTCATTTTCAGGAACATACAAATATTTTGCCAAAGATTTATGATCAGATTAAAAATAAAGAGGCACTCAAATAGAAAATTATACTGTGAAAGACAAATGGAAACAGATAAATGCCAACTGATGGCTCAGAGTAATAGAGACAGCCTAACAAAGAGCTAATGAAATATATCCAGTTATACATACACACAATAATGCTTTGAGTGAGAGGAAGATGCTAGGTTAATAATCAGCCTTTTTCACAAAACAAATGATCATGTTTGATTTTGAAGTATACTCACAATGTATCCACAAACATTTCAGCACAAAAAAGAGCGTATAAAAGAACGTATATTAAGAACTAAACATGTACAAATGCCTACCATAAATAACCACATGAACAAAACTGGACAGAGCATTGGGACTGCAGATGGCTCATCATTATCTTTCAACTAGCAAGGGCAACTCTCCTGGATCTCCGCAACAGCCCGGAGCTCGTCCCTCCACATGTCCAAATGATCTCTGCTCTCGCCTCCCTGGACATGAAGACAGTCCAGAGGGAGGTGGGTGACCTGTGCGGCATACTGTATCACAAGCATCTGCCAGGCAGGGCTCACAAATGCACCAGTTTGTACAATTAAACTGGGATAAAAAACACAGTAACACAGATTACAAAGTCCCTCTCCAGGCTACACTATTCATTACAACCCAAAATGAGTTTTGTTGTGAAATATGGAATGGACTATTCCACTAAATTATGATGGTTTGGTTAATCCTATAGCCTCATTACTTTGGATGTTAGACATGTAAGGTATTCCTTAGTGGTTAGGGTTATGGAAACATCAGGCTTCTTCCCTGGGAACCATGAATATCCACATGAAATGTGGGGGCGACTGTGGCTCAGTGGTTAGCAAGTCTGTCTTACAATCAGAGGGCCGGTGGTTCAATCCCAGGCTCTGGTAGTCTTTGTTGAAATGGTGAAAAGTTTAACTTAATTGTGACAATAAACAAAAGGTCATGGGACCATACTCCCCCTCCAATCTCCTCTGACATACCCTAATATAGTTTCTCAAAGCCTCATTCCACTAATGTCACAATGCCATCATATGGTCTTTGCTACAAGGAAGCTACTAGCTACAAGCTACAAGCTACTGTTTGTGTCCTGTATAAAAGTAAAGGTTGACTTTACTGACTAACTTAAGTCACATACTTTGTTTGTACAGAATAAACAGAATATATTTCAACCCAAATCAAGATCTTTCCCCTACACCTAACCAAGTAGCTGTGTTGCCTAAACCTAATAAAGTAGTTTTGTTTGATTTCGCAAACTTAACCAGCGGTTGAAATGTTTTAGAATAACCTGATAGATAGATAGATAGATAGATGACTTGCATGCAAAAGTGATTACAAGTATCTAAATCAACTCACTTCATATGTTAAAAATACATATCATTTATAATCATAATTTCTACTGAGAACATAAGTTTAATTATGGTTTGCATATATTTTTGCAGAGAGGCTGAGAAAACACTAGTGGATGGGAAATGCATGTTCTTAGAAAAGCCAAGGGATGTAAAGAAAGAAAATTGCAGAGGGGAAGGAAATCGTAGGAGGATAAAGGAAGAAAATAATGGCAATAGCATGAGGAACAAAGAGGAAAAAAGAGGACAGGAAAGGTTAAGGAATGGAGAAAGACAAGAATGGAGAGCTACAATAAAGGTAGTGAAGAAGAGATGAAAGGGTATGTGAAAGAGCATGGAGTAGATGGGGCAAAGTGAAAAAGAACAGAATAAAGAGGATGGGAGACGAGGGAAGTGAAAAGGCATTCTTTGCATTGAACACTGAAGCAGGAGTGGAAGAAAGGGAAATCAAATAAAGAGCGGAAAGAAGCAAATAAATAGGAAATTGATTTCCAGGTCTCCTAAGGGAATTATTACCTACAAAGGAACCACAGGAGGTGACAGCAACTATATTAATTGTTTGACTCAGAAACTGTTCAAATGTGCTGACAGGGGAATTTGAAGAGAGCATTGGTACTAAATAATTAAATATAGATATATTTTCCTTCCAGTGATGTAATCGTGTATATGGATCAGGAAAAGATGTGTTAATGCCGATGTGAATGCATGAAGATCCCACTGATAACTGAGGTGGTCAGGCTGTGATAGGGTGTTAACAAGTTGAAAGGTCATCCAATTCATCATACCTACAATCTCAAGCCACCTATGAAAAAGCGACAGATGACCTTCTACTGCGATGTAAAAATAAGAACAGCTTACACAGCAGCACTGCTTTTCTCGACCTGGGGGCTGACCAAGTTTGTTGATAAGTTTGGTAATAGGTTTGTAACAGTATTTCCGTGGTAAGATTACCATCTCAGAAAATATTCCGGTATCATGGTTTTACATTATTATTATCATTAACAATTTAAAGATTGTTCTCAGTTCTCGGCGCTCTCGGTCGGAGCTAGCCACTGTTGCTGACTGAAGGTAAACCCACAACAGTTTTAAGTGCAGAAACATGTGTCATTAACTTTTTTTATCTCATCAAACTTGAACAATAATTTCGTTGACTAGTGTTTGTCTCCTGGTAGTAAGCATTACATGACCCGGCAGAGCAGCTAAAGCTAAGGTAAGGGCCCTGTGCAGTATAGAAATAGTGTAGACATATCAGTTTGGCTCTTGGTGGCACAAAACGAGTCTGACATGTCACTCGTGGATATAGATAAGGAAAATTGATGTAGGAATTGTCCCAAGTGATACTCTGGGCAGTTCCTGTGCAGCGAGTTATAAAGGGACTGTGTGAATTGGGCAACATGAACAGACTTTATCTTTATTGGTTGTAAAGAGTTTGTATCATGCTTTAGTCTTGTATTTTCTAAAAGGTCTTCATAGAATATCCGATTGAGAATGTTGCAGTGGAGTTTAAGCAAGTTCCTTTCATGGTCATGAGAAAAATAAAATAAAACATCCAACTGCATCAGACTCCATTCAGAACATGTCAACTTCCCTCCCAACATATTGCAGATTTCCACACAATACATTTGTTTTTAAAAGCCTCTCGCAGTCAGATGGTGCATGTCCTTGCCTCACTTTATCTCCACCAAGGCGTAATTGTTCAGAACCAAAATGTGGATTTACTGGTTCTAGGAGTTGACAATGATGGTGGCGAGCCATCAAAACTTTGCACATTTGGTACACGTGTTTGATATGACAAAGGTGACACTGAGTGCTTCTCCGTTATACGTCGCTCAGGCTTAATGTTTCTGCATCAATAAACAAATACAGACATACTAAATCAGCTCCACACTACACAATCAAAGCACTTGTGCATCTGGAGGGAAACTGCTTTACATTAAGTCGAAATGTAAATGTGTCTGCATGGCTAATAGTCAGTGAAGGGTTCCTATCCTGCAGCCTTCAGGCTCATCCAGACAAAATGTGATTTTTATTTGTGCATTTGTTCTGTAGCTGTAGTGGTAAGGGGTTGTACCATGAGATGTTTCTGGGTGTTCCCCTCTGCTCGTCTCCCTGTACACCAGTAGTCACCAACCTTTTTAAGCCCAAGATCCCTGACCTCTGCCTTGGTGACAGGTGACATCTACCTATTGAGGCGTTGAGAGAAAAAGAGTGTCCAGACAATACTTACAACTTGAGGCTTTTTATTTGACCTAATTGTAATTAAATGAAATCAAACACTATGGTCCAACTTTCAAATTGATGTGACCAAGAACTTAATAACTTAATTTAAATTAACTTAATTTCAGTGCAACATAAAAAGGAAATTATGTGTTAACCGCACACAATATTAACAAGAATCAACCCATTTGCAATGAGCAGACTGGATGAACTACCAATATGTTGTATGTATCAACTGAAGTTACAGCACAACACTGACAACATTCTCAGTCAGTGCAACTAATGTAAGTTCAGCTCTGTGTCCCATCACAATGCCATCAGAAGTGTGATGGCTGTGACTGAACACTGGCTGTGACTGAACACGGTCTATCAGCATTGTAGTCCGGCTCATAAGCACAGATAGCCAGTCGGAGGCAGTCTGTGAGGTGTCTCTCAGTAAGCCAGCTCCTGTACTTTGATTTGGTGATTTTCATCGGTGAACGTCTGGCGGAAGCTCCTGTCCGGGAGTTCTTCAACTCCCATCTCTGGAAGGACTTCTCACACATTCTGAGAGAGGTTGGGGACATGGAATCAGAGTGGATCATGTTCAAAGTCTCTATTGTGGCCACGGCCGCTAGGAGCTGTGGTCGGAAGGTCATCGGTGCCTGTCGTGGCAGCAACCCGAGAACCTGGTGGGCCATCCGGTCTCTGAACGCCTGCAGTAGGAGATGTGTTCGTATTCTCAGAATAAGTCAGACACGTTCCCAGTGGGTATTGGCCCCTGCCAGGGCTGCCCTTTATCACCGGTCCTGTTCATGACCTTCATGGACAGGATATCTAGGCATAGCCGGGGGGCGGAGAACGTCAGCTTTGGGGATCTCGGGATAGCCTCTCTGCTGTTTGCAGATGATGTGGTCCTGTTTGCCTCCTCGGACCGTGACCTCCTGCATCCGCTGGGGCGTTTTGCAGCCGAGTGTGAAGCGGCGGGGATGAGAGTCAGCATCTCCAAATCTGAGGCCATGGTGCTCTGCCGGAAACCAGTGGATTGCTCCCTCCCGGTGGGGACGGAGGGCCTACCACAAGCGAAGGAGTTCAAGTATCTCGGGGTCTTGTTCACGAGTGAGGGTAAAATGGAGCGGGAGATCGACAGGCATATCGCCTTTACTGGTCGGTCTACGTCCCAACCCTCACCTATGGTCACAAACTTTGGGTCGTGACCAAAAGAACGAGGTCTTGGATACAAGCGGCCAAAATGAGTTTCCTCTGTAAGGTGGCCAGGCTCAGCCTTAGAGATAGGGTAAGGAGCTCGGACATCAGGAGGGAGCTTGAAGTTGAGCCGTTACACCTTCCTGTCGAAAGGAGTCAGCTGAGGTGGTTCAGGCATCTAATTCGGATGCCTCCTGGACGCCTCCCATTAGAGGTTTTCCAGGCACGTCCAACTGGTAGGAGGCCCCGGGGAAGACCGAGGACATGCTGGAGGGATTATATCTCCCAGCTGGCCGGGGAATGCCTCGGGATCCCGCATAATGAGCTGGTAGATGTTGCGGGTGAGAGGGAAACCTGGGTCAGCCTGCTGGACCTACTGCCACCGCGACCCGACCCCGGATAAGCGGACGAAAATTGATGGATGGATGGATCTGTGAAAATGTAATTTCAGAGGTAAGTTGATCCAAAGTAGGCACTCACTTTTAATGCACATGCGCTGAGGAGAGGAAACTTATCTCTGCTGACAAGTCCCTTGACCTGGCTTTCAGCTCTCTATGTCATTTTGCATATCAACCGTCTCCGCGTCCACACTTTGCGAATGTAAATCAGGCATAATGGGCCTCATTCTCGAACCCAGTAATGCTGCGTTCACGGCAAACGCAGTTATGCTGTGTTCTTCACACGCAGCATGTGCTCTTCTGCCTCGGTTCTCAGCCTCCGGCTGAACCAGCTCTGTCAGGCCTACCGATCCCAGTGGATCTGGGGACCTCACCCTCCTCGCACCCCAAGACCCGAGTCCCACACATTGAGCAGTGAGGCAATGTGTCGCTCTTTTCATTCGCTGTGATCCCTCACCTTTGACCTCCTACCCCACCGAACGGTCAAAGGTGGCCTTCATCATTACCAACCTCACAGGGAGGGAATGTGCCACAGCTGAGTGGGATCATGAGTTTGTTAATTGCCACTCGGTTTTGGACTTTTCCGGGGCTCTAGAAGGGTGTTCAACCACCGGACCCCGGGCAGAGAGGCACCCGGGAACTTCTGACACTCTGGCAGGGGAGCAGTCGGGTTGCTGATTACGCAATCCGCTTCCGCACTCTAGCAGCGGACAGTCAGTGGAAGGACCCCACCCTCTCAGACGCCATTTGTGGTGGACTCCGCACCAGCAGGATCGTATTAACCCAGAGCACCTCTGGCAGTCTGTCTGAGGTAAACTGTATAACATAAACCACAGTAAGTTATGTTATTGAGTTTCCTCTTCACACAATGCTCTGAATGAATGTGAGTTTCCTCTTGTAAACAGCTACATGTCTATAAAAACAGAGTGGATCTGGTCTGAGCTGCCTTTGTCAAGATTGAAAGGAGAAATAAAGTTTGCTATCTTGGTTCAGACTACAGAGCTTCCATTGAAAACCTACACTATGGTGTACGTTTCTAATATGTCCGCACAATGTGATTCCTTGTCTTTATTTGCTGAACGAAAAGCTCTAAGAAATAGACCTTGTTCCCAAAACATGATGTAGAATCTATTACGTGCAATATTCAAGTTTTGTGTGAATGAAATCAGAAAAAAATAAAGGTGTGAAACAAATACTGAATATATATATATATAATTCCATTAGTTAATTTCATCGGACTTTCATCGACTTTGTATTGCATGTTTCACAATCATGTTCTCTGCACTAAACAGTAAAATGCTGTAGCTTAGAACTTGCGTCAAGCAGAAGACAATGAAGGTCAGCGCCTCCAGGTCTCAGGCAGAGTGAGGGAACGATACAAGCGGGCCTGTACAGCCTCAGAATTAGGGCAGGAAATGGATGGATGTGTGGACTTGGCTTGGAGGACATAATTCACAGGACTAGTCGGATGGCTTACAATACAGGTGACTGTCCCTTTAAGAGCAGGTATCGTAACCATAGGAATGGGTTGGCATTGGGGGGTTAAAGGTGACTGGCTGTCAGTGTCACGGGGCCAAATGTTTGTGTGAGTGCAAATAAACGGCCACAGAGGTGTGCAGCAAAAGAGAGAAGTTTTTCTGGCTGCGTTCATTCTTGCGCTCCTACACCCAGATATGTATGTGCTACTGTCGGTTCTCACTGGCCTTTATGTTTTGTTTTCCACGAGCGCTGATCAATTGCAACACGATGGCCTTGCGCATTGTCAACAGACAAATCGGAAACTGAAGACGCGTCTGTGAAAAATGTATGAACACTGGAGGATTTTATTCTCAAATAACAGAGCACCTCGTAAAAAATCCATGTTAATGTGCTGTGCCTACAGGCTAGTCAAACAGAGAGTCTTAAATAGTCAATTCAAATGATGAAAGGACTGAGTAGTCCGCACAAGGAGCCCTCCACTGCATTTCCATGTCCATCTTTCTGTTAAAATATCCCTCTCTCTCTCACACACACACACACAAACACACACACAGTCTAACAGTTTTGTATCTCATTGTCTGTGAGAACAAAATATTTGAGAAAGTGATTTTTTTTTGTATCTGTGTATAGTATGGTGTATATGTGTAAGTATGTGTGTGTATGTGAATGAGTGTGTTTGTGTGTGTGAATGTGTGAGTGTGTTTGTAAGCCAATGTTGGTGATAATAATTTATTTGACAGAGTCTAGGAGTTCGGTGTCAGCTGAAATGAGAGTACGGCTGAATGGACCAACCATGCACACACACACAGACACAAACACACACACACTCTAACACGCACTGCGTCTGTCGGTTAAATAGAGCTATTTCAGCTTATCCTCATCACCGACAACAGACACACATGCATGCAGACACTCTCTTTCTCACTTTCTCTGCTACACACACACACACACACCATCATTATCTTCACAGGTGGCTAAATGGTACATGCAGCAGTAAAAAAACGCCATTATCTTGACGAGCTAAACCTGATGACATGATTCACATTTCTTACAGCTGAAGTTCGTTGACTGCAGTATATATGTGAATGTTGTTTACGTGATATTAAACTGCAATGGGTTGCTTAGGGAGTGGGGCGATCCAACAAAAATCTGGAAGTTATTTCAATTCCAAAATTCAAAACTGACAATAACAATAGCCTGGGCCTCCAGTGTTAAGTCAAAACATGTGCATCAGATCCGAGTGCCAAGCTAGTAATTAGAATAAGTGCATGCATGCATAATGAATGGGTTTTTCAACCTGTTTTCTGTGATTAGTGTAATTACATTGTGTATTGCATGTAAACAATACTGCTATGCCTGGACAAATTTAAAAGATGATACAAAGTTTTGCAAGGGATTCCAAGGTCACCTTCGACTTTGTTTAAAAAAAATGGATCCATTTAAATTTAAATGGATTAATAATTACATTTCACTGACGCTTTTATCCAAAGCGACTTACATGATATACATTAGACCGTAGACACAGCAACGGTGAGCAATTAGGGTTAAGTGTCTTGCTCAAGGACACAACGACATGGACTACCGGAGCCGGGGATCAAACCACCGATCCTCTGATTGAAAGACAGACTTGTTAGCCACTGAGTCACATTCAGCCACATAATCATTGTAATATTGGACAAATCAATGTTTTTTGTCAAATAATGAGAGTCCTCTATTGAAGTCTGCTGCACTAAATTAGAAACAAAATGAAGAAACGTCTATTCACAAAAACTTGCTTATTTATGAATGTACCTTGTTGATGAACACATAGATATTAGTCAGGCATACAATATTTTTAACAAAACAACTTGCTCTAGTAAAATTAATGGCCAAACTTTAGCAGTTTATTATTAATAAGTAAGTTGATTAGGAAAAGGTTGATTGGCTGTGCAAGATTAGGGTGGACAACTCAACTAAAGCACAATGGTTGGTATTGTTGTCTATCACCCTTTTTGTCAAGAAATCTCATGAGAGCAAATCCAACAATATATTAGTTTGTCTTTCAATACTAATGGACTTCCCTTCCCAATATATAGCACTCATTCTAATGAGAAAATGGCTCACAATCAGTGTCACTTAAAAAACGTAAACATTGTCAAAACACGGATCCGCGGCAGCCGGGTCAGAAGTGTTTTTTAAACAAATGGACTCTGCAGTTTTTAACCAACATAACTCAAATACTGTCAGAGGGATCAATGCAGTTGTTGTTGTTGGGGGGTTTTAGGTGCATATTAATACACATTAGGCGTTGCTATTTACAGCAGCAATAAGGTAATTAGGCAATAAACGGAAGTGCTTGTGTCCATAATAATAAAAGAGCATGTCACCCAGTGCAGCGGTGTGGCTTATCAATTTTTTTTTTTTAATATCATTTGGACAAAAGAGCTCCATGGAAAAATCTGGGAAATCAGCTTTGGTCTGGCTTCAGATACGCTGGCACCACTTGCTATAGGATCACTATTTTGGTCTTTTCATGAGAATAAGCATATATAATATCACCAGACTTAATGCTGAAGCTTTAATCACAGTTATTGATCTGGGACATCAATACAATAAAAAAAAGTGTTCTCCTATGACACATTATAATGAGATATGCATTAGCTATAATCCACACTAAATATGTCACTGTATAGAGGCTAACAATATAAGGACTGTTTCTGATGGAGTGCATTCTTTATTGAGCTGTTTATTTTATTGCTGTATGGATATTTGTGCTAATACAAAGCAGTGATGCTGAGGGGAAAGTCTTGATGTTCAACTTTGGTAATGCTTGTGTAACCTCCATACCTGTCCAGCTTTTGGAGCACCACACAACCTTTTGGTTGTCCGAACAGACAGACCTTATTTGGTGTATTTGGAGTCTTTTTTTATTTTGAATTTTGTTTGGGCTTGGCAACTAGCAATAATCGATCAATTAAACCAGGGGTGCCCACACTTTTTTGGCTTGCGAGCTACTTTTAAAAAGTCAAAAAGATCTACCTACATTAATAATGCTAAATATCTATCTATCTACATATTTATACCGAATATACTTTATATTTACAATATTGGCGTACCTTGCATAACTGACTAAACCCTTTGACACAACAGAAGTCTGTACATTTTTGGTCATTACATTTTAATCTGATGACTTGCACTGAATGGAATCAGCCAAGGTTATGCTGCGTTCACACCAAACACGGCGCGTATTACATCTAAAGTCAATACACGGACGCGAATGGTTGCGAATGACGCAAATTTCCGTCGGGCGGCGTGAATGACACGAATAACTTGGGCATAAAATTTGCATAGCGAAAGCCAATCAGCGTTGAGATGCTCCGCGTCATCACTGCCGTCCTGCCGGTGCTGAATCAAACTGCTGCTGGTCCGCCTGAAGTCTGAAGCAGCTCTGGAAGCGGCTATAGATAATAGTATGGCACGGGGGCATTAGATGGTCCGACGTTTGAGGGACTTCCACAACAAGTATAAAGCAGAACTAGTGGTTATTTCAATGGTGGATGGCGGAAACGGTACTGTTTTTATGGAGATAAGCCCTGCTCCCGTCATTCGCACCGCGTTATTCACATCATTCGCAACCATTCGCGTCTGTGCATTGACTTTACATGTAATCTACTTGCGCGAATAATTCGCGCCGCATTTGGTGTAAACGCACCTTAACGCGATGCAAATCATGCATTCAAGCGGGCGATCATTCAGGCGCACCTTCTGTGGTGATTGACGTTAATTTACACTCTGGCTGCTCTTGGACTGGCTGCTCTGTATGTCAATCAAGTGGCAAATGCCATAGGGAGGATACTTTTTTTTTTTTTTTTATGGCATGCGATCTACGTATTGGGGACCCCTGAATTACATGAATGAACTTACCCAAAAGCTGAAGTACAACACTAATTTCCCTCCTGGGTTTCCAGAAAAATAAATCCACAATGAAGAAACAAGACTTGAATTTTCTTCAAATAAAGGCGTTCAATGCGCTAAAAGACGTGAGGCTGTGAGGGGAAACGTGAGGTGCTCAGCAGCTCAAGAGCAGTGTGCAAACCGTTAAAGCACTTACAGAAAGCCGCCCCGGGCTTCTAATACATGTTCTGTCTGATCAGGCCCTAATTACACAGTCAATACTAATACTAGCAACAAAGTCTCATTTTATTTAATCTATTGGTTTAACTTGGCAGATTGCTCAGACTCATGGATGGGCTAAATAACTATGTACATTTAGCTTTAAGCAACTGAACAAATGGTACGTTGAGGCAACAAACCGCTTAGTTAGTTTGAGGAAAAGAACCACCAACACGTCACCAACACGCCACCAATATGTCAACACGTCACCAACACGCCACCCACACGTCAACAACACGTCACCAAGACACCACCAAGACGCCACCAACACGCCGCCAACACGCCACCAAACACATCATCAACATCTTGGTTGAACGTCCTGTGTTGTCTGTATGAGACTACATATGTTTGGGATGTCCTGCACTCACAGATCCATAAAGGAACGTTTATCATTTTTAACAAAGTCAGCCACTAAAATACGGGACCAGCAACAAAATTGAAAACTGCAACAAGAGGGGATGAATTAAATTATTTTGCAGTTTGAACTATTCATATTGGTATTTTAGCATAATTCATTTAGCCTTATAAGGCTAAATGAACACATTCAGAATTAAATTTCAAGTCAAACAGGATAATATAAACATTATTATGAAATGTAATTCATACAAGGTTTTAAAACTCAATGTAAGAAAATATACAAACACGAGAAAATCACAAAGCACTTGAATCTGTTCATACGAGTGCTTATTGCATGAGGCCCATAGTTAGGCCAGGTAAAGTGGTCATTGTGACCCCCCCTAACTGTGCCAACAATCTCTGTTGGCCTGTGAGACCAGAGCTCTGCTCAGTGGCCCGTGGTACCAAAACACCATGTGGTACTAGTGGGCAGCTCCCGAGTGAACGCATGGAAGTGTGAGATTGTGAAGCGGAGCAGTTCTACATCTGAGCATGGATCTCAGCTCACTCCCCCTTGATACATAGAAAAAGAAATCCCTCACTCACACACACATACATACAGATGCAGATAGAAGCTGCTGTCTTGTCACCCCCCCCCCCAGCTCTCTCTTTCCAGCAAGTCTTTTTGTCCCGTCTTTGTTCCCTCTAGAGTTTCCCATTGGTCACTCCTGTTCTCGCTAACTCTTATACTTTCTTTGTTCTGTCTATGTTGATCATCCCCCTGCTCAGTGCTTCTATCTCTGTGTGTTTCCCTCTCTCTGTCTCTCTCTTGGTGACATGGTTCAATAGAGCGTATTCTCACTGGCCACAGTAACACTCCAGTAATCCAGGGAATTCTCTCTCTCATACACACATATGAAAAATAAAATGTGTGTGTGTGTGTGTGTGTGTGTGTGCGTGTGCGTGTGCGTGTGCGTGTGCGTGTGCGTGTGCGTGTGCGTGTGCGTGCGTGCGTGCGTGTTTGTATGTCCATGTGTGTGAGTGTGGGTTCAACATAAGCCATTTAACAGAATTGTTTCCTGTGTGTCTCTCATCTTGCCCGTGGTTCACAACGTCCCTGTTGATTTGGATCAGAACCTCTCCAGTCACCACTGCACAGGAAAACATCCCCTGATGGAATAAGCTCGAAGTGGACCTGTATTAGTAAGTGTTTCATATCTCCAAAGTTAAGAATGAACTTTGATAGTTAACTTTCCAGCCGACAATAAGTCCTCAGGTGCTTTGCACAGGCTGTAGCTGACATTAAGGGCACGTAGGTCGTACTTTAGTATTTTATTTTCTGGAAATATTGGTGGATCTTCAGATGAAAACTTTCAGAAAATATAATTGCTAAACTTACTAAGTATATATAATAAAATAAAAATAATTCAGTTATTTAATTGCATTATGAATCATTACAACTTGCAGCCATTGTTGTTATTATTAGTATACTTGCTCATGCACTCTTAATGCTGCTTGGCAGTCAATTAAATATGAAATATGCCATTACTGCTTGTATACTGGTTTTGTTAAGTGTGCTGAGACCTTATGGAATGAGAATACACTTGAATAAACATTCAGTCGACTTGATTTGGAGAGGAGGCTTCACACTCGAGCAATATCACAGCAAAGAGAGATGAAACACAGGAAGTCACTAGAACAGATGTTGGAGTGTCTTTGACATTGGCAATACAACTAACCAGTGTATGCAGCCTAATTAGAACAATACAAGTTTATAAAAAATAAAAGATCTTTTGAGTTTTAACCTACGTACATTTGTGTGTCTTTCTTTGGGTATTGTTTCCCTCAAAATTCCAGCTTCTCCGTCTTTATCATCTCCTCTGAAGGAATGCCCTGCTGTATGCGTGTATATGAATTTGTGTGTGTGTGTGTGTGTGTGTGTGTGTTCGAGCGTGCGTGCATGTGAGTGTGCACGGGTCATCTGTGTTGATGAGATATTCATTAAGCGCCAATCCATAAAATATCAATTATGCAAAAGTCTTGCTTGTATTTGGCCATCCAGAAGTGGTTGGAGACGGCTGAGGACGCCGACGGAGGATTAGCAGGCGATATTACAACACTTTCATATGGCAAACAGAGCCAAGTCACACAGATATGAAAACCTGCATGTTCGTTTAGCTCGGCCCTCAGTGGCCTGAACAAACCTCTCACTGCTCCTTCTGTAATTATTCTGGTAATTAATGGGCATTGTCCTCTAATAAACATGTGGGCAATGTTTACTGTCTGCAAAATGAGGCTTAATAACTGAAACAGATGAGGATTATTGATACCATATTTATTTATGTTCTTCATTAAAGCCACTTATAGCCTGCATTTTTAGGATTTATTTTTATTTGAAGACCCTGGATTGTTGTCATATTTTGACTCTTTTGACTTTCAATGTATTTCTACTGAAAACCCGTATTTTAAAAATACATTGCTTATGTTTCTTTCTGCGTTGTGCAAAGTACCACACTATTGGTCCGTTTTTTTAATTAATGGAAATTAAATTGGTTTGAGAGGAATAAGAATATAAAATGGTTAAAATGCAAGAAGAGATGTCTGTTGCCATGGAATAAAAAGAGAATTTGTAGAAAATTTGGAAAACAAGGAGATGGATAGGCCAAGCTTTTGAGAAAGCAAGAGACTTCCTGATGAACCACGAACCGAAGAGGAATAATGAGAGAAAAGATTTTGGAGAGGTTTCTCTCTCTCTTTTTCCTCTTCTCTCTTTCCCTCTCACCCGTACACAAACAAACGTATTCTCACACAATTTGTTTGGGATATTAACTAAATGTGTTCATTATTTTCCATACATCTTCTTCCAAATATATATTTATATATGTGTGTGTGTGTGTGTGTGTGTGTATTTATGATAGGGAATCAAATGTATCTAATGCTCAGCTCTCAATCAGTTTTGTTAAATTCCATTATTTCTCTTCATATATATATATATAATTCAAAAGCTGGCAGCTCTCTGTGGGGTGGACATGGTTGTCGTAGCTCTCCAGTCAAAGCCACAGCAGATGAACAGCAGTAGAACACAAGGACATGCAATCAGGAACCACGGCCTCCTCTTGTCCCTGCCGGCTCAGAGGTCGGTCACACCGACTGAATTGGGATGACTTGGGGGTTAAACCAGGTCACACTCACCGTCTGGTGGAGAACATATTCAGCTGTTAATCAGAGTCTGAGGACCACTCTGGATATCATGTAGCATTTAACTGCTTGACAAAGCACCAGAGCTCCTCTCAATGAGGTGTATACAAATCATTAAAAGTCCAAAGGATTGAGAATTAGCCTACTGTCACTTCCTGTCGTCTTCTCTCAAAAGTTGCTTGTGCATTCAGCAATCCATATCTCTCTTTCTCTGCCAACACCTGGTCATGGAATACACTCACTCCCATCCATTAATTAACATGCGATGGAGTCATTATCTCAGCGCTCCAGCACAGACCAAACTGGCGCCGGAAAGGAGTGTTCCGTTCCTAAACATTTAGAAGCTACCACATCAAGGTTACACTAATAATGCAGTGCTATGTTGCCATCCTGTGGAGTTCAGAGGAGGAATAAAGGCACCGTATTGCATCTGTTCATGCTGAACTGGATGACTAAAGACTGATCTTGTGCGAAAACAAGGCTACATTACTGTGCATTTATACTTTCTAGATCGTAGGCATATGGTTGTTGCATTAAGTCGTGCCTTTGAAAAAGAATATCAAACAGCTCTGTGTATAGTTTATAAAAATCCTTCACATGTAAAATTTGATTTGTCTTGACAAACATGAAGGTTATCAAGGGGGTTTATAAAGGCTTTAAGGAACAGTCTAGTGGAATATCCCTCCACACAGATACATCCTCTAGTATAATAGATCAGTTACCCACAATTATAAAACATTGTTTCTCATTTATCTCCATCGAACTACATAGTTAGTTTCACTTCAAAAGTTGAGGTTTTAAGAAAGCCATGACAGTTGTCCTGTAAACAAAAGGTAAACTAGAGCTACGACAACAAAGAGCACACTTTCATCATTATTTATCGAAAATGAAAATACATTATCCATCCAATCATGCAGATGTGTAATAGTCAATAGACAATGGACACTATTGCAGACCAGCAGAACATTAGGAGTGAACACGCTGTGAACACTGTGCTCCAGGGAGATTGTCCTCTGGGATTTTATACAAGCTCTATTTTGATGCTTTTTATGTCGTCAATTTATTTACGTACAAAGTACAGGTCTTAATTATTAAGAAAACAATGTGCTTATATTATATGCTCGTATAGCTGAGAGACCTTCATTTATTTTGACGGGTTGTCTCACATTCTCACATATGAGTTACATGTCAGCTTACATTTAAACTTACTTTCAGGTCTACACTCAAAATGTTCAGCATTGAGCATAGACTAGAGATTCATATCTTTATATACGCCCTGACAAAGGGACCAAATGGATAAAAAGTTGTATTCTATGGGTAACGCAGATGCCTGTAACCATAGAAACTCACTCCTGCCTGTGCGCACTATGTCTATATCCAATGTTTTTTTTTCTTTTATATTGGAGGCTTCTATTGAGTTGCTGTGATTTAAAGCTTTTCATTTCCATCCAGTATCCATTCATTCTGTCATCCATACGTCTGTTGTCAAATCTTGACCCTAACCATCTTTTTATCCATAAAAAAAGGTACCCAAAATATGATTTTGTGTTATTGTTTGTATAAATGTAATATATATTGCTTGGTTGCAACGTTTATACAGGTGCATCACTCCCTTTTGGTGTGGCAACTGGGAAGGTGACTTCTTCTATTACTATTTTTTGAGGGAATTTTTCCTGATCCGATGTGAGGTCCTGGGACAGGGATGTTGTATGTCTACAGATTGTAAACCCTCAGAGGATAATTTTTATTTGTGATTGTGGGCTATACAAAATAAACTGAATTGAATTGTAAATTGAAAAAAAAAATTTGAAAGAGATAGAGATGGTGGACTCTGTGAGTGTAGTTCATCCTCACTGAGGCACAGCAGCGCTTTGAGCCAAATGCATGTAAAAATGGCTGCATGCACACTGTATCACTAATGTTTACAGGGACAAAGTATTGGAGCTAGATTAAAAGATTAAACATCTATCCTGAATACATATATGTACCAAAAACTATGGAAACCCATAATATGCTTATTGAGACATTTCACTCGAAGCTATGAATGTTTGTGACAGTATATCTGTGTTTATTTCAGTGCAGTAGTGGACATTTTGTCCTGCTGAAAGAGTCAGTGAACATCAAAGTCAGTGGGATCCATTCTTGGGAACCATGAATGACTGGAGAACATATAATAGCAAAGATATTTTGGTCTGGACCGATGTAATAGAGCGAGTCTGAATAAGGGGCTTTAGCATCATACAGTGCTTGAACAGGTCCAGTCCAAAGGTCAAGCCTCACAGAAAAGGACAATGGTTGCAAAGTGGATGCAGTGAGTGATTATTGTGATTACAATACATCCAAGTCTGGTATGCAGGACAGATCCACTGAGGGGCCGGCCACTTCTTTACTAATTCAAGAAGGATGCACAGTATTACCACCTTGATAACTGTGCCTGAGATCCAATCACAATGTGAGCTTCACCACCTGCAGAAATAGTCTTCAAATCCAACACATTCTGATTGCATGCCAACTACATTTACACCTTACATTAAATCATGCCGTGTCATTTCTTATTCAGAGGAGACATCCTGATACATGCAATGAATAAATTGAATGTCCATCCAAATGCATGTCTTTTGAACTTTGACCTCATGGAAAACCCTCCAACATGTGTCTTTAATTGTACTCAAACGTCACATAATGAAATGCACGTTTTGTGTCCCCGATCAGATTTCTTTGTTCAAAATTTGTTCATAGTGCAGTCAACGCCCCAAATCCTGAAAACTAGCATATTATGTGACCTTTAACATGAATACCATTGTTTCTTTTAAGTCTGGCAGTTGAGACTCTTAGAAGCAGGTGTTTTTCTACGTATAACCTTTAAAAGCCAAAAGACATGAACATAATTTATTTTCTTTCTTGGATTCAATGGATTTAATTGAGATAAATATTGAAGAAATTAGATTAATGTCTTTTCATAATGAACAAGTGTCATTAGCGCACCATGAGAATAATAACGTGATTGGTGACATCCAAGTGTGTGTTATTTAGTTCTGATTAAAAGGTGACTCAAGAGCTGATTTTTTTTATTACATTTTCACACTGAATTATGGTCTTCTTTCTCTTGGAAGACAAAGTCAATTGCAGTCATTTCACCATATTCCTGCTCTCTTCTGTCACCTTGAATAACATTACATTTGAAAGCATTCCCAGATAGTATTCTATCATTTCAATCTGTCAGTTGGTCGCTCCACCACTTTGGTCCAGACTAAAATATGTCAACAACATGGATGGTTTACAACGCATTTTTGTAGAGATAATCATGGTCCTCAGAGAATAAAGCCTACATGTTTTCCAATGACTTTTCCTTTGGCCACAACAAGGCCACAATTACTACAGCACACAGGTACAAATCTAATCTCACATTCATGCCTTCAGCAGGATGAAACGTTCCATGGTGGACACTGTGCCTCAGTTCCAAGGCTCCCTCCTTTGAACTCTGCATTTTAAGACTGAGCATCAAGATGGAGTTTGACAAGGCTGTCATTTTGAAGGCTACTCCAATTGTGGCTTTTATTTTCTTGAATTTGGAAGATATAACAGGCGTATCCATTGCATGCCACTGTTTATGCACTCAGTCAGTCCATATTGCCTCAGAAAGTCTAAAGTCAAAAGTTGCTGGTCAATGGCCAATGAATCAGAAAGGACCAATAAAAGAGCCAACGCAGGTTGAATGAATGGAAGCCAAGCATCAATTTTACTGTTCTTGTTTTGCAGCCTGGACATGTTGTTAATTCAGTTACACAAACACACACAAACAATTAAATAAAAATGGAAGTTTTACTTTTTCTTGCAAAGTTATACTTTTGTTTTCCCATCAAAACACATACTCTTGCTTTGCAACTTCCCCCTGGTTTATTAAAAAAAGCATAGTATCCTAAAACCCATTCATCTGAAACAAATAAATTCTCCTGCTGTTTCCTACAAACACTTTATTATTACATTGATGTATAGGCCAGTATATTTAATTTAAGGCCACTTTCGGTTGTGTGTGGTTTGGACTTCTGTTACTGTTTTCTGTTAAATGTTATCAAAGTCAAATCTTGTCCAAATAATGCTTTGTCATTGGCTTAATTGCATTTTTGCATCTGTGTGATTCAGAGCCATGCTTTAACTGCACTTTATATCCTGGCACTTCAGCAGCCCATTGTATCCATGGATCACACACTTGGCTTTGAGTCAGCATCAAAGAGCGCAATCTCCTCTAAAAGTCAAGCCGTTTCAAAGGGAACTGCTTCTCCACGTGCCATATGGAATGCTACTGGGTTTTCTGTGGAAATGTTGGCAGGAAATATTGTCAAAGAAAGCAGGGTTGGTTTTTAACAATAGCTTACCATGTGAGCCACATCAAAACCATATCTGTGTTTTCAATCATCTATGTGTTGCCAAGCTGGCGCTTCAGAACAGAATTGTATGTCTATATATCAGAAAAAGTCTGCTTTTGTGACCAACATCAAAGCAGTCACACTCTTCTCCAAAAACACCAAGTAGTTTTAATGACAACTTCCTTGGCCGTGTGGCGCAGAGCCACATTGAGACTCTGAAATGACTAATAGCAGACAGAGAGTTCCAAGGCATGATCCTCTGCCAATCTCACAGGCACCTCTCTGAGCACTCCGTGCCATATCACAGGCTTCTCATTTCAGATCAAAGTCACCAATCCCTACTTCTAAAAAAAAAAATGTTTCACTGTGGTGAGTTTTGAGTTAGCTATGGCTTGAATGAAGACTTTATCAAAACATTACAGCCACCAACTAGACATTTGAACCAGATCAAAAACAGCTCAGTGTTTGGCACTGCCTAACAAAGGAGAAGTGGAGCCTTGTATCCATGAAGTGAGCTGCGTTACATGGAAGCAACGTTGTCCATACGCAATACACATCCATACGAACAAGGGCATGTGTGTGTGTGTGTGTGTGTGTGTGTGTGTGTGTGTGCGTGCGTGCGTGTGTGCGTGTGTGTGTGTGTGTGCGTGTGTGTGTGCGTGCATGTGTGCATGTGTGGTTGTTGTTGAGCTGTTTTCGTGAGATGCATCCGAAGGTACATAGGGGAAAAATAAGTCAACAGCGTTCCTTTGCGAGACACAACATGTATTCCCACACATACACACACATACACACACATACACACACACCACACAACACACCACACACGCACACACAAATGCATGTAAGGCAAAGAGATAAACAAGTTTCCGCTATCTTGTTTTCTTCTGGTTGGCTTCCAACACTCCGTGGTTGTTATCCAACTATCAGCATCTATCAGGATATTATTTGCTCGAAGGTAGTTAAAACATGGCAAATCGAAATATAAAAACAAATTTAAAAAAAGGTTTTGAATCGCTGGATGTAAGAGTGAAAGAGAAAGTGAGATTAAGAACAAAGGAGAGTCTTTGCTCTCGTCCAATGACAACTTTTACCGAGATCCATCATTTTTCCAGTCATTTTCATACACAGAATACATTTAAAACCAGGTTAATTGTTCAGAAACATACTAACAAACAAAATAAAAGATCACCTTAAGGAACTGTAATGTTGCTTTTTAACATGGTATATATGTTACTTTGACTCATCATCTGTCCCACTGTACTTCATAAACCATGTGTTTGTTTCCAAGATATGTAAATATATATTTTATTTTATTTATTTATTATTTTATTTGTTTCTTTTTTCTGCAATATGCTGATGCTCATTCTGCACTACAGTCACAGTGTTGAGGCTTTTGTCCATCGCAACTAACAATTTTGTAGAGAGACTTCATGGCCATCATCGGCTATAATGCATCTCACAAAAACAGCTCAACAACAACCACATTTGTGATCCCACATGCAGTGGAGCAGGTCACAAAAATCATATTCATCTCAAAATGTGGTTATACTGTTAAAGTGATGCTTACAATAAGCTAGTAGATGTTGAGGATGTATGGCTGAATAACAACGTCTATCACACAATCCATGACACACACACACACACCTTTGCTAGCTCTCTTCTTTTTTAAATCTCACATTCTAAGGGAGAAAATAATTGAATGGTAAAATAACATAAAAGGGTGATTTAATTTCAACATGAATATGTCCCTGAAAGGCTGTGAGGCTGTAACCTTGACTGGGTCATTCCTCCTACAAATCTTCTTTTTAGCTTTCTTTGGTAATCCATGATGGCATTACATTGAAGCCAGGTGAAAATCATACATTTGACCAAAACTCCTCCCAAAAAATAGGCATAAAAAGCTGCAGCCTGTTCTTATTCACAATGTAAAACTCTTCCTTGAAAAGGACACAGCCTCAGACTAGCACAACATATACCGAGAAAAGAAAAGAACTTTAACAAGTATCTAGTGTTAATAAAACAATAAACAATCTACCACTGTATGCTTGTTGTTTGATGTGTACGCAAGGTGTTGAAATGTCATCCAATGAAGAGATCTTAAATTTGAGCATGGAACCCTCTATTAATGAAGTGCTTTTATAAATGTCTGCTACAAAGAAATGTTGCATTCAAAGTACAAACTAAAGTTTCCTCATTGAAGCTGGTTCTTGAGTCGTTTGAGAGTGTGCTTCATCTTATTAAATCCATTTGAATCTGTCTCTCTCTCTGTTAAAGCATACTTAGCGAGGGAGGAGCTGAAAAGCATGCCAGTGTTTTCTGAAGAGGCTGTTTCCGCTTATAGAGGAGAGAATTTAAGGGTGGGGGTGTTGAAGAGAAAAGGAAAAAAAAAAAGAAGAAAAACTAGGTCACCATTTTTACTACGATCTCTCTTTATCCCCTCATTGTTGCTGAGCAGCTTTACACCCCCTGTTGGGACGTAAAAAACAGCAATTCCTGTTGGTGGAGATCTGGGGAGACTTGCAGGTGTAGGGATGCGGGTATTGGGTGAGTCCGGCGGACACGCCGTGATTGGACAGGAAGCAGGAAGAGGATGGGGGTGTGGTTGCAGAGAGGAGTAAGGCAGGGTGACGCTCCCCTCCCACTGAGATGCTTAGGCACCCTGGGGAGGTGCAGGAAAGAGTGAGTGTCTATGTGTAACTGTGGAAACCAGAAAATAATCTGGGAAAAATGGGAATGCAGCATGAATTGTGCTGACAGGAGAGACAACGTGATTGGATGAGAGAACATCAGAAAGAGAGGGGAGGTGATTGGAGGAAGGAAGAGAAATGGGAGTGAATGGACCAATCCTGTCTTTGCTGGCAGCAGGAGGTATGTATGTGTGTGTGTGTGTGTGTGTGTGTGTGTGTGTGAGTGTGTGTGTGTTTGCCTGTGTATGCATGTACAGAATCGTTTGAAGTGGAGACTTTATCAGACCCTGATGGAAACCGCTAAACATTCATTTTTAGCTAGAAACATGGCAGCCCAGCCTTGCACTTCTGTCTCCACCAGCTCAACAGAGTCCACAGCTCAGCATTGTGATCCATAATGGAAAGGACAATCCTCTCACTGAATCTATCCCCAGCCTGCACACTGATACATGTGATACAGTAAATGAGCACAGACATGGGCCACATATCACATCCCCAAGAATCATACTTTTATTGTTAACATTGTAATCATCAATTTAGCACCAATATTCAGTCTCAATGCTCTTAGTGAAGTGGACAGTAAAGCAATGTTGGTCAGGGGGGGTTACACAGTGTAACACACCACTGTTACACTGTATTTGTTACACTGTGTGTGTTACAGTGTGTGTTACATAGTCTGTTACACAGTGTTATACATTGTGTTACACAGTGTGTTACATAGTGTGTTACTTATTCAGGAATCCATGATGTCTCCGGGTGTTAGAAAGCGAGATCAGGGGGTCTTGAGCCGGTGTCGGGTTTAACTGAGCCGGTCTCGGGATTAACTCTTTTCAGGTCTCACATCAAAGAGTGTGCAGCAGAGCGGATCACCGTGGCAACTTAAACGGCACAATACATTCGATACGTTCAATATAACCAGGATACTGTATACAAATAGTATACACTGCCATAACTCCGCCTCCAAAAAGAAATGTAAATGAAACACCAAGGTGATAAAAAAACTATATCTAGGAATGATAATAAATTAGCAAATAACAACAAGGGCTGTTTAAAAGTGGTCGGAGACCAGAAGGAGCACTTAATTTGTCTTGGTGATTTATAGTCAGAGATATTATAAATAGTTGTAGCATGTCATGGGCAATTTCCCCACTCCTGCTTTTAAATAGCACAATTTGACAGTGGTTATTGATAACGGATACAATTTACTGTCAGATATTAAGGGTGCTGATATTATTATGCTGGAGTTATTTGTGTAATAGATTATTTCTGTATTTCATCACTGCATATGTTTTAGTAGCCTCAGTGAGGTGACCAGTAAAACATCTAATATGTATTCATTTTCCATGCTTATTGTTGTAGCTTGCTAAACAATTTGAAACTGCAACATATGTTTACAATATCCAAGACATGCGAATAAAGTTCATACTTTTAATGAATGGATCATCAATGGTATAAATGTTGCATCTTTTGCTCACCTGCTTAGAAATGAGCCTTTTCCCTGAAAGAAAAACTGTAGTTTATTACAACTTGAGTTGTATTTTATTAGTTCTCACTAAATTGCTGACATCTCAATATGTATCACTAAAAGTGGCCCAACGAGGAAAAATATAAGATAAATGGTCACGCGATCAGTTTCAGGTTATATGATGGACAAAAAATCCAGTGTGGTTAATAAACCCGGATAGAGTGCCCACAGCTCCACTAAGCACAGCAGGTCAAAGTTGAACCAGGAAGTCAAGTCTGTAAACAGTCAGGGATATTTCCAATCATTTTGGATATCATTTATTTTTTGCCTTAATTTTCTCTCTCAAATAAGCTCAACAATCCTGGGTTTAATTTTGTATCACTTAGCTGATCGTCCAAGTGTTGTTTGTCCTTTCTGACTTTTCTCAACGTGGTGAGTGACATACTATTTTTACTGATAAAGCCAATGACTATAAATCAACAGAAAATAAAGTAAAACCATAGTTTTCTGTAATGTTGCTTTAAGGTTAGAAAAATGTCTTCTGCTTTATTATCCAGTCTGCAAAACAACCGTAATTCCATGTCATGTATATGATAATGTATGTTAATATTAAGAATATTGTTTCCCTTGAAAAAAAATAACTTAGTTTAAATCCAAGATAATATTCAGTAATTTATTTTTCATGTATTATTTGAAACTTTATTATTTATATAACTGTAATTAAGGTAGAAAACTGGACCAAAATCATTAAAGAAATCCAGGAGATGGAAATATTAACCTTCCTTCTGAGGTTAAGAAAGGACACATATATTGCAAGATGACCAAATATATGTCAGAATAAGGAAATTGGCAGGTGACTCGCCCTCCCGAACCTCACCAGTTTGGATGTTGTTGGCTCTAGAGGCTCATTATCTCTTAAAAAGACGGGCACTATTTTTAACCAAGATGCAACTTCATATACATAAGTTAAAATGTAATTATTGGAAACCCTGTGAATAGAACTCTGTGTGTTGGGCTGCATTTATGGTTGACATGATTGACTGACAATATTGTTGAAGTGTTGCATGGTTGATTTGATTGCTATTTTTTATTATTATTTTTACCTATTTACTTGCTAATTTATTTATTTTTTTTGTCCTTATGGCCGTCTTGGCCAAATGCATGGTTAATTGATTTTATTCTTTCTTACTTTCAAGGAATATATATTTCTTGTCAAACTGTAAAAATATCTAAATAAAATATTAAGTATCAAAAAAGAAATTGGAATACAGTTTAAAAGTATATTGATTGAACAGTGTCTCCATTTCTCCAGGAGTTATTACCAAATGACATAATCCTAACATGCTTGATTTGGAAATTACAGTCCGGTCTGTTACGTAAAGGTTTGCAGATGTTTAACTGCTGATTCAAATGGACATAGTCAAGATGACTTTGGCATAGCTTTACTCACATTTCTCTACAAGTCACACTGACAGCATTACTCTCTGAGTCGCTCAGCAGCAGACAGCACACAGGGTTAGTTTGGTGAGGGCATGGAATCATAACTAATAAAGCATGCCTCTCATCCGTAGGACTCTGGAACACTTCTCTGCATTGTGAGGCAGATTCCAAACCCCACACAGTTTGACCTCTGTCTGCTTCCACAGCACACAGACATATGACACAGATGTTGTCACATTCAGCACATTAACAATGCTCCCTCTATGAATTATTGTACACAAGTAAGCAGTTTCACTCAACATTCACTCAGCGAAACACATCAGTCTAATGTAGGTCAGTAGAATAAGGGCCTGTCATTGATGTTGATATTCAGGGTGAAGTTCTAAACAGGATCGGCCTAACAACCTTGACCAAACACAAGACTGTGAGTGACACAGAGGTCACAGCAGAATGAACCTCATTAACCAGTGTGACAAATGCACTCCAGCCAAAGGTCTGCACCAGCAGCACACCGCGGCTGTGTCGCTGGCTCAGTGTGCAGGGCATCGCTGGTCGTGTGCTCTCTGACACACATGGCAGCACCATGCTAATCCTGTTAGCGCTGTGGCCTGCTGCCTGACACACACACACACGCACACACATTCTAAAGCCGTATGTAGAAAGTGGACTCTGTAAAGGCCGACAAACAGCACACAGGGACTGCCTGAGCCTTTCTCCTTTTCAGCCCCTTTTAAACTCAAACAATTATTCCCAAAGGTTATTACCAGGGCTGCAACAACTAATCGAATCAGTCAATTCAATAGGTAAGAAAAATGGTTGCAATGAATTTCGTCATAGATTAGTTGGGTAGATCTTACACACAGTGTCTCCGTACTCAGCCAATGTGTAACTTACGTAAAGAATTACAGGAAATTACTGTTTTTCTCTTTTGACTGTTTTTTCTTTTTTATAGCAGTAAAAGCATTGTGCAAAATCATGAGGATTACTGCACGAAAAAACACTTTTTATCCAATTATCAGATGTTGAATTGGATTATCAACACGTTGTTAGTTGCAGACCTGGTCATGATGATGACGACAAACTGACTGAATACCAGAGATGGACATTTAGCTAAAGATCCTCTTTCAACATTCAACCAAGACCTCCTTCCCTTTGCCTTCAAGTGCTTTGATGAGCTTAACATGGCCAATAAAAACGTAATAATGCTTAAGGTTCCATGAACAGACATTGCAAAAAAAAACGATATACATATATATATATATATATATATATATATATATATATATATATATATATATATATATATATATATATATATATACATTTATATATATTTCAGAAGCATCAACAAAAAATGTAAATGCAAAATGCATCTAATGAACGCAAAATAGTTCTATAAATATACAAAATATATATTCTGTCCTTGTGCAGTTAGTGACAATATTTATACGTATTCTTTTTTCCCCCTGCATTTTATAGCAAAATTCCATCAATTCTTTTTGTCATTTTTAATTCTTAGAAAATAATGTTTTGTCTCCTCTCTGCACACTTGTTTACATTATCCATTGCTTGACTTGTTAACAGTTTACAGTCAGTAAATTCTAAAGCCTATTGGACAAACTCTAAATTTCCATATTTCTAGAACAGTTTTTACCAAACTGTGTGTGATTCTGCAAAATGTGACGACATAACTTGTTGATCATAAGGCTTACTTATCTCTAATGGGCACAAATGTGTGTTTATGGGGACCAGATTTGAATACAGATGCAGATTAATATTTTAAATATGGCCTACTGTTAGAATAACTTCAAAGGATTGTTTGGGTACTTTTTACTCCATCCAAGCTAAATAGTATTTGCATTTTAGGCCTTCATAATCTGGTCTTCTGTATGTTCTAACCTAGCCATCCATCCCCGCAGGAGAGAGGAAGGGGACACAGAGAAGGCCAGCCCAGGAGAACTGTCTCACCATGAGAGTGTATAGAAGGAACACACTATGTAGAAAGGAGAGGCAGTTAGGTCAGAGGGAAAGGGGAGAAAAGGGCCGATGATGCATGAAGGAACACATTCCTTTCTTTTGGTAAATGTTTCTTGGAGGTGCTTTGCACCGATTCACCAGTAAACCTCATTGGGACAAAGAACAAACAGCCAGAGACAGAGACATTAAAACAAATAAACAACATATTTATTTTGGTAAACATGCTGGTGTAACCAATGAACAAAAACAGGTTTATTTAGACTCAGATAAATATAAGACTTGTTGTCTTGCTCTTCAAACACGTTCCATCTCTGAGCCTGCCACAGAAACCACAGGAAATGTTTTCTTAAATGCACAATAATGAGGTCCTTTACAGACCAAACATATTTTGTTTGTGAGTCTCATGATAAAATGCTCCTATGAGTCGAGGGTTTACCAAGTATAGATCTGTATGTTTGCAGTCGCTCCTTAACTTCAGACACTTCCATTTACACCTGCATGTTGGTAAGTTATGTAGGTGATGATTGATGGTGACTTTTAAAAAAAGAAATATTAACAAAATATGTAATAAAAATAATAATAATTATCACACAAAATAATCACAAACAGTGAGAGAACTATATGAATCACAATGGATCAAAAAAAAAGTTTGACTTCTTGAAACAGTGTTCTCTTGCTCTTTTAGAGTCTGTAACTCTTTAATTAATGTATTATCTAATCAACTCTAGTCCAACTCATATCATCTTTCTAGATTGCTTATTTACAGACAATGTAAATAAATCATGTTTGGTTGTTTCAGAGTACCGCCATCTCAGAATACTATCTTTTTTTAATCTTCACTGAAAACAGGGCTAGAAAACTTTATAACATCTGCTGTGTGAAAAACAAGTGTCTATCTGTCAGGAATAATTTATAACAGGAAGATTCAGGGAACATGATTCATTAAAAACTGGTCTTAATTAACAACCTCAATCAATGAGCTCATTACCATCTCTGCTGGAAGTATATCAGGTATGCCTGCACACACACACACACACACACACACACACACACACACACACACACACACACATAATTTAGTGTCGCCCAAAAAGGTCTTGAAATCATCTTAAAGTCAAAGTGAAATGAAGTGAATTAATATAAATAAGTAGAATTAAATTGAATGTTTTTCCTTACTAAATGAGTGCAGCAGGAGTAGGCCGCCCTGCAAGACACTCTCCCACAGCTATAACCACGAGAGGCTAAAAAAAAAGGATTCTCAATGATTCAATGAATCAAAAAAAGAACTAAAAACAAAGTGTCAATTAAACTCAACAGAGCTCTCAGCAATGTTTCAGTAACTGCAGAAGTCTGAAGAGTCCAGCTGCTGCTGAAGCAGAACTGACGGACACAGACACACCAGCAGGCTCCTCCCACTCAGCCCATGAGAGCTCCTGCTGGAGACACAGAGCCCATCCAGGAGTCTGCTCCAGCTCGCGGGGCACGGCTCCACCTGGTGAAACTAGCAGCACCACTGTCTTGGCAACAGTCCAGCAGGCTAATCCATAATTTATCTCAACAGATGAACACTCTACAGTGGCACGCTTTTACCTCACAATATAAAACAAGTCATGAATATGGTGACAATCTGTAAACTAGACATCATATCTTCCATAAGAGTGACATCTCATTCTGCTGTTATTGTGCAGACCTCAGGATTATGATCCAGAGCACTACGAGTGGTGCCTCTTCCGTTGTTTTCCACCCAGGTTTTGTTTTATATTGTACTCCACACTGTTACCTGCAAATTAACATATATTATGATGATCTATTTCATAAAACAAACTTCCATCCCCAAAACAGAGTTGCTCTCTGTGCAACATTACAGTACATGGGAAATAAATGAATCCAAAATGCTGTAATATGCTTTATTTTTTAAATGAACAGAGTCGCCAGTCTGTAGTACCCTGCCTTCGCCCAATGACAGCTGGGACCGGCTCCAGCGCCCCGCGACCCTAAACAGGTTTAAGCGGTTCAGATAATGGATGGATGAATGGATTAACAGAGTCCTTCCAAATGGGTCTGAAGTAAAATAGGAAATGCATCACATGTGTGCACTACACATACATATGTTAAGAGCAGAGCCAGTTGACACAGATGCTGCATGTGATCAGCTGTGATCTCATCACAGCTTCTGTCCTCATGATCATAACTGACCAGAACTATCATAACAGATGAATAGGATGTGGTTCATAAAGCTAGAACCCAATGTAGTTTCCACAATTATGGCACATTCATTGAACATTATCCGACTACCTACTAAGGAAATAAAACATCTCCTCTACTTCCAATCAACAACAGAACAATATTATGTTATTCATAGAATTATGAATTCAATAACAAAGCCTTGTAATGAGTAAATGGAAGAGCAAACCGTACTTTTTGCAGTTTTCCTATCTTCCTGCATCTGAGTTCCTCCAATGAAATGGCTTTGTTTAGAGTTATGGTCAAGGTTGGTTGTGCTCGCGGAAAAGAAGATTGGACTCAGGGCGAACAACAATTTAATGAAGCAATTGGGTGTGTGTACAGTGAACCTTCATTTTATGAACTCAGATCATATTCTCCGTCTTAACTGTAGAGGATTTTCAAAAGTGGGTCAAATAACTCCTCATTATCTCCGGAGGAAATTACACTACTGGGTGGCATGTAGATACCAAACTTAATTCAGCAAGACTTCCAATGAAGACTTTTTATCTATTTTAAAAATGTATCTTACTTCAAACCCCCCCCCCCCCCCCCCCCCCAAAAAAAAACATTTGGTAGCCATGTTTCTGATAGAATTATGTATTTATGTGGGTTGAGTTGTATAACAGTATGTATAAAAAATGGGGGTTGGATAATCATATTCCACTCACACACCAGCAGCCATGAGGCCGTTTGCCTCAGTTACGACTCAATTTGATGACGTCATTATAGTCGATAGCCAATCATATCGTGGCAATGGTTGCAGAGGGACTCATACATGTTGAGCTGAAGGAAGAGAGAGCGAGAGAGAGAGTGTGTGTGTGTGTGTGTGTGTGTGTGTGTGTGTGTGTGTGTGTGTGTGTGTGTGTGTGTGTGTGTGTTCTTCTTGGGGGGATTTTAGCCAGATGTCAAACTGAAGTTACGGCCGCAACTCAGTGCGCCACTTCAAAGATTAAACATTCTCTTTATGTATGAGTGTGTGTGTGTGTGTGTGTGTGTGTGTGTGTGTGCGTGTGTCTGTGTGTTTGTGTGTGTGTGTGCGTGTGTATGCCTGCACAAGCAATGCTTTCATCTGCACACCTACAGTGAAATGCTGTGGGGGGGTTTAGGCCACTGAGTGCAGACACACACACACACACACACACACACACACACACACACACACATAGGGCTGGGGCTGCATGTTGAGCAGCCTTCACCCAAGTTTTGAGCAGCGCAGAACGCTCAGCAAGGACTTCGAAACACACTTGTCTATTACGGCTAGTTTAAGTTTAAAGGCGTAATCCTCCCAATAGAGAATGAAACCCTCAGCTGCAGCACATGAGCTGCACCATGGTATTCCATTTTTAAAAGTTTCTTTCTTATGCCGTTGATTAAAGACCCCACCAATGACACACACACACACACACACACACACAAAAGTAGAAATGCATGGAAAATATCATTTTAAGTTTTAATTCAGGTTTTGAAGAGCAGGTTTCTGCTCTACCTCAGCAGCTACGGACGTTCCACCATCATCATTCATTTATTGTGACTTAGAAGAAAAGGATATTTGTGGCAGGAAAACCAATCATGTACGAGCTCCGCTGTCTTTATTATCCATCTCCAAATACATTTTGGTTCCATGTTAGACTTTATGGCACTGTGATGAGAAAAAATAAAATCAGCCATTATTGTTTATTTTAAGTCAATACCACTAATTCCATCCTACTGCTGAAAATACTAGACACCAAATGCAACTTAATCCCCAGCGGAAAATAGTCCGTCTTCATGGAATTCATTGAGAGAAGAAAACTATATAATAAAACCCACCTTGTCCTTTAGGACAGTAATAGCTTGGTGAAAGATGGGTTCACTGGACTGATAAACATGTAATAAAGAGGACACAGTGGAGTTGTTATCACATGGCTGTGTAAATATCAGCACTGTTGCTACGGAGGTAAAGCAGTTGTCTGAATCAATTAAGCTTCTGTGGCAGCAGCATATCTACAATCACAACAACCTACATTGTTATCAGTAAAACACAAGCCATAACATCACGCCAAGGCCTGCTGCTGTAAAAACACAGTACATTAACGACAACTTGAATCCATCTTTGTAAATGTAGCATGTCCATCAGCAGATTCACTCCATGAGACCAAATGGAAACATGTATCCAAACTACAGATATTAGCATACAATGATCACATTATGAGATAGAAGAAGAAAAACCATGCACTGGTGTACTTGTTTACCTCAAACTATTGGCCCACAGTGGTTCAATTCTAAACAAACAAAGTAAGAATGAGAATAATCAGTGAGGTTTGAGGATGATAAAATACAAAGGTGAACATGTAGAAAGAGAGAGCTGGAATAAGAAAGATAATTATGTCAGACATTCAGAAGAAAGAAAAACAGACAGATGGAAAGGAAAGAAGAGAGGGATTCGGTTCATAGTCGTCACAGTTGCAGATCCCAAACTGGCCATCTTGTGACTCAGACTTCTCTGTTCCTCCCCGTCTCTGGTTCTCCTTATGGGGGACAGTCGGTGTCTCTATTTGGTGCCAATTACAGATTGTTTACCGTTGGCATGGCGCTGGGATTCAAGGCTGTGGAGGCTCCGGCCCCCACAGCTCCCAATTTACCCATCAAACACTCCCATCTACAATCCGACCACTTAGGAAAGTAACCCTGCTTCTTAATAACTCCCTCACTGGCCGTTATTGCTGCAGGAACTATCATGAAAGACCAACCTTCTTTTGGAGAGGGAAGCATGAATGAAAATGAACAATGGCACTATTCAAATGCAGGCCACTAAGAGAAGAAATATATTTTTTATTATTCCCGAAGTGCTCCATACTCATTTTGAAATGTTTTTTCTTAAACTTTACAAAGGGAATCGTCAAAATTAATCCCTGATGGAAAAAACGGACTTTGAAGTAACTCAATCACCAGCACTGCAAGGATGGTGGATTACAAGAGGTTGGATGATAATTAGCAGCCTTTGTAAGCAATGGAAGACTTCTGGCAATCAGCAGTTTGATATGGAGGTTTCAAAGCCTCATGGGGCGGCTCCGTGCAGCAGAGGGGCCAAATTACACGTGTCCAAATTGATGCATTGAACAACTTGATTTAACATTTGAAGGAGAACCTTTGGGAAATCAAGACAGCACATATAAAGTTAGACAAACTGCATCTTTAAAGAAAGTATACAATCTGAATTTTATGAACTGAAAAAGAAAACCAAATTATTTATTGAATTAAAGAGCCAATACTTGTTTTTCCATGAAATATTATAGTCTGTTTCATTTATTGTACTCTGTGCCTTAAAGGCTTTTTTAGAAGGAGGAATATGAGGATGTAAAGCACTTCAAAATAACATTTGTGTAAAATGTAATTACATCATTTGACCCATGCTTTTCATCCACCCCATCTTTAATTTGTCAATTAATTTGGTTTAACTTGTTGATTCCCTTTAATAAGGCTATACTTTCAGAGAAGGTCACATATTTTGTCTCATTTAATTCAACCAACTGCTGGTCTTTAAAAATAATCTTCATATGGGCGAAGATGACCAAATTTCACACCCTCCAGCAACTGAGACCATCACACCCTCCAGAGACTGAGACCATCACACCCTCCAGAGACTGAAACATCACACCCTCCAGAGACTGAGGCCATCACACCCTCCAGAGACTGAAACATCACACCCTCCAGAGACTGAGGCCATCACACCCTCCAGAGACTGAGACCATCACACCCTCCAGAGACTGAGACCATCACACCCTCCAGAGACTGAAACATCACACTCTCCAGAGACTGAAACATCACACCCTCCAGAGACTGAGGCCATCACACCCTCCAGAGACTGAAACATCACACCCTCCAGAGACTGAAACATCACACCCTCCAGAGACTGAGGCCATCACACCCTCCAGAGACTGAAACATCACACTCTCCAGAGACTGAAACATCACACCCTCCAGAGACTGAGGCCATCACACCCTCCAGAGACTGAGACCATCACACCCTCCAGAGACTGAGGCCATCACACCCTCCAGAGACTGAGACCATCACACCCTCCAGAGACTGAAACATCACACTCTCCAGAGACTGAAACATCACACCCTCCAGAGACTGAGGCCATCACACCCTCCAGAGACTGAAACATCACACCCTCCAGAGACTGAGGCCATCACACCCTCCAGAGACTGAAACATCACACCCTCCAGAGACTGAAACCATTACACCTTCCCACCCTCTTGTATGTTCAGACAGAAAAGAAACCAAAACAATCACAGACCTGGCAGTCCGTTTTCATTCATCTTTCATTCATTATATTTTCATATCCCCTTAATATCTGTTTTATTGGATTTTTATCCACAACATCCATTTCATGTTTTGCATTTTGCAGCGTTATTAGTTTAGTGATCCTGTCATTATATTTATCTTTATCCCTTTTTATTGGTTATTCCTTCTATTTTCCTTCTACAATTAAATGTTGAAACCACAAATGATGTATTTTACATAACTTCATAGCAGCAGCTATAGATATAAGTGTAGCAATGCAATTTAAATGTGTTATCAAAGCAATGCAAATGCTTTTTAAAAAAAACATCAAATATTTTTGTAAAATGCTGTAATATCACAAAAGGTATGCTCAGGCTCAGCAAAGTAAGTCCTCACTGTCATGTTGCAGGTTGCTCCCGCGTACAGTATGAAGTATGTGTTAATGACGGTGGTTCACAGTTGGAGCCATTTCATTTTCGTTCTTGGTTCGGGTCTTTTCATGATAAGAGTACTACTGGGCTTTGATGATGCCATATTCAAGGATCATTAAAACATATTTTTGACATTCAAGTAGACAGAAAACTAGAGGAGATCCCTTTCTGCACTCAGCCCCTTGACATTGGTTCATCCGACCTAAAGAGCTCATGCTGCTTTTTTATTGTTTTGGCGTCCTCTTTGTTTCTTTATAGGCTTTTATATTTATTACCTTACTTTCAGTTTGGCCACACAGAATGCAGCCAGTCACTTTTCACTTTGTATTTTTTTTCAACCAAGAAATTGATAAAAGACATTCTGTTTTGCTTTGTTTCCAGTCAAAAGCAACCTAAAATGTTAGGAGAATTTTATAAAATAAACCAAAATAAAATGTGCATAAGTGTCTTTCCTTGTAGCGCATCTGACAAAAACATATTTTTGAGCCTCTGGGACTCTGGGGTTCAGAGCCTATCAATAAATATCGGCTTTTAGGTGTGATATAGCAACAAAAAAGAAATGACACATTCTGGTCTCACAAGTCAATATAAGTTAATTTGTCATGTTTATAACAATATTACACATTAAATATGAACATAAACCCTAAAAATGACTCAAAGTGACCCCAAAGTGGCTCAAGAGTGCACCCCGAGTTTTGAAAAAAAATGCTGATTGAAAACCAATTGCTACAATCCTTAGAGCCTACAGAGTTTGCCAATACCAACCATTCCGTTGTCAAAAAAAGTCTCGCAAAGATACGCACAAGAATGTCAATTTTGTACAGCAAAAAAAAATTAATTGACTTACTTATGGCTGAAATATGAATATTCCGGCCCTGTCTGCTGTTCAAGACCACCGAGGACTGTGGGAACTTTCTAGCTTCAGCGGAGTTGACACGATTTCTCAAAATGTCTGAATTGAAATAGTTATTAAAACTACTTGACTTCACTCAATCAAAGCCAAATTTTGCAAAGAGACTCCTCCCATATAGAGCAATTGTATATATTTAAAAAGCATGTATTAATATAGTTACGATAATGAAAAATATTTTTTCTTACTAACAAATATATGAATGTATTATGTGTTCTCAGGGGTTTTCTGTATATTGTACCTTGTGAATGAGGAGATATTCAGGATTTAGTATTAGATGCAAACCATTCGCAATTTTTGCCACAAAATGGCTGGGGTGCAATGTAATGTACGGTGCTGTCAGATTGCTGCTACACCTCCCGTTAATAAAAGTGTGTGCAGGAACAGTTTTGGACTTACTGAACAGTGACCACAATAGATTAGCCATGTAGCCCTAACACCAGCAGGAACGATGTCCGTTCTTATAAGCAATGAATTGACCTATTGGTCAAAGACCCATTCTTTCATCTATTAATGAGAATAACTTTCAACTGGTTATCAAACAGTCTAAATGTAATACTGATTTATATGACCTGCATAAGTAAACAAGACATCATCCAGAAGATTGGCAATGTATAGTTTATCTTAGTGCTTGTCATGGGTCAGATTCTGCAAAACATCTGATGAAATCATGAAGGTTCCCCAGAAACTCCTTCAGCTCAGACTCCATCGAGGCCACTGGCAGAAAGCAGCCCCTCACCTACAGATCCAGATCCAGATCCAGATCCAGCTTCATGATGCTAGTGGGAGGGTTAGCATCTCCTCGGGCCAGAAGCAGAGTTTCACCTCACCGACACCACGCTGCTGGAGAGTCCGGCCATGTTGCTGGCCCCACTGAAGGGAACGGCGACACAGAGGAACCAGAACCAGGACTGCGCTAAGCAGACTGTCTAGCACATCTGCAGTGAAATGAGATGATTCTGATGCTCCACCACTTCCAACAACCGGGATGACCAAAATCAACACAAATGAGGTTTCTTGTAGTTACTTAAAATTTGCTTCAGTTGCCCTACCCTAACAACAAGATTACAAATGTAGGAGCTTCTTAACATTGACTAGAAACTTCCCATTAACATTTATTTAGATGGAAGAAATGTACATAATTTCCGTCCATAAGGCTTTTATATATCATTCTAACACATTTGCTAATGGTTCAACTACGGAACATTACGAGAAAATAGAATATTGCCATGTATGCCACTCACTATTAAATAATAATTACTACTGTTTTCAGAGTAAATGACAAAAAAAGGAGTATTGAACTACCATTGCCAAGAACATGGGATGGTGTATCACTGCGATACCCAGCATGATGTCTGCTTCTGTGAAGAAATTGGTTCAAGGATGTAACATTAATAAATGATGCCACACAAACACGCACTCACATGCATTGCATGCAACAAATAAAGCATCATGGCTTGGCATAGGGTTTGGAAAACCGCAGGAACCTTTCCTCGACAATACACAGACACACAGTGAATACTAATAATAATGTAATGTAATGTAAAGTAACCTTTGGTTATCATGGCCAACTCCTAGCATGATTTGGCCATAATTAATCATGATGAAGATTAATATTCATACATTAGTCTTTTGTTGTGTGGGGAAAGCAATAAGACAAGAGAAAGGAATAGAAATAAACACTAGATTATGGATGCCAACAACATCTCTTCCCATGTTCCTTCCTTGCAGCTCATGGTGTGACACGCACACACAACACACACTCTCAGACACACTCACACACACATTCCCGTACGACGCCCCTTGAGGGTGACACTACAGGGGGTTTGTCCCAATTAGCACAGAGTCAAGGTGTGGAGGAGACATACTGAGCTAGTAGGTTATGGTAACTGGGAACACACTGAGCCAGTATGCTGGCTAACTGCTAACTAGCCTACTTCACAGGCACAGCATGACTTTTATTTAAAAAAACACGGTGATCCACAAGCACTTTAAGGCACAATTGCTGCAGCATTAACGCGACTTCAAGAACAGCTTCATGCCAAGGCATTTAGCTATGGATGGGAACATAAATAAACAGCCAAGGTGATGTGCTGCTGGTGGCCCCCCACATCATCATTTGCTTATGTTTACAGTCTTCTATCCTGCAAACATAATGCACCAGCAATACGCTAATGGTCCAAGAAATTCATAGATTTATGCTTTATTTTTAACTAAATTATTTTTAAATTTGTTGTACATTATTTGTATATATCCTCAAAATGTAGAAGCATCACTAAGTGGGACTTGGACCCAATTTCACAAGTTCTAAAAATCACAGCAAAGGTTTGACAAGTTGAAATGCTGTTGAGACATGCAGAGTGAGACATGCAAGGTTGTTATGACATGATCTTTGTGCACTCTGAGCATAGAAGTGAGCTTCTTTTTTGGCCTGAAAGGTTTTTCTGAATATTTAACTTTCTGTACATAAGTATAAACTGTTAATATTTGTCCAATGAAAGTGCTGAAGATGATGAAGCTAATTTATTCTGCTGTTAAATAAATCCCATGTAAATGGCAACAAAATTTGCTGCCCATACATCTATAACTCCCCGTCCCTTTTTTGTGGTGCCCCTCCATCCATCCATCCATTTTCCACCGCTTATCCGGGGTCGGGTCACGGTGGCAGCAGGTCCAGCAGGCTGACCCAGACTTCTCTCTCACCCGCAACATCTACCAGCTCATTCTGGGGGATCCCGAGGCGTTCCCAGGCCAGCTGGGAGATATAATCCCTCCAGCGTGTCCTGGGTCTTCCCCGGGGCCTCCTACCAGTTGGACGTGCCTGGAAAACCTCTAAAGGGAGGCGTCCTGGAGGCATCCTAATTAGATGCCCGAACCACCTCAGCTGACTCCTTTCGACACGAAGGAGTAGCGGCTCGACTTCAAGCTCCCTCCTGATGTCCGAGCTCCTTACCCTATCTCTAAGGCTGAGCCCGGCCACTCTACGGAGGGAACTCATTTCGGCTGCTTGTATCCGCGACCTCGTTCTTTCGGACACGATCCAAAGCTCGTGACCATAGGTGAGGGTTGGGACGTAGACCGACCAGTAAATTGAGAGCTTTGCCTTTCGGCTCAGCTCCTTCTTCACCAAGACGGCCCGGTGCAACGCTTGCTTTACTGCTGCAGCCGCACCGATACGCCTGTCGATCTCCCGCTCCATTTTACCCTCACTCGTGAACAAGACCCCGAGATACTTGAACTCCTTCGCTTGTGGTAGGCACTCTGTCCCCACCCGGAGGGAGCAATCCACCAGTTTCCGGCAGAGCACCATGCAGGGTATCCGCGGGGTCTTGAAAAGTATTAAAAGGTGATAAATCAATTTTGGGAAAATTAAGACCCTTAAAAAGTATTAAAAAGTCTTATCACGGCTTTATAAAGTCTTACATTTTGAAAGTATTTTTTCTGAATTAGCTGTCCAACAGTTTGAGTCCCAAAAACATCGTAAAAGTGTATGAATCTAGTCATTTTTATTAAAAAAAAACGAACAGGTACATAAAAAACTAGGCTATTGTGGGTGCGTTCGTAAATTGCCTCTGAGAGCACCAGAGCGGGCAGGCGGGCGGAAGTTCAAAAGCACAATGTACGCTCTGGCGTTTTACAACGCACCGAAAAAAACAGAAGGTTGGTGAACAGAATGGGGAAGTGCAAATTTGCAGCGTCCTGGCTGGAAATGCCGGACTTCAAAGAGTGGCTGCAGCCAGTCGAGGGGAATGTCAGGGAGGCATATTGTACATTATGCAAGAAAAAAATAAGTATTGTGTCAATGGGCATTAACTCGTTAAAGTCCCACATGTGTTGTGCTAGCCACAAAGCCGCTGCTAGCTGCCGAGAGCGGCAGCTCTCCATCGCTAGCTTCTGTGGTAATCGCCTAGGTAAACAACCTAGTGCCAACGTCGTTACACCACCGGCAGTCGCACCCGAAGCTACAGCTACGACCCGGGCTGTCTCTACTTCCTCATCTTCTGCAGCCGACATCAGAGTGGCTCTGGGCGGCACAGCAACACTGCGTGCTGAGGTGTTGTGGTGTCTCCACACAGAGAAACACCATTCACTGAACTCAAATGAAAACTTGGCTGAAGTTTTCAAGGCTATGTTTCCAGATTCGGATATAGCAAAGTCGTTCACTTGTGGCAAGGACAAAACTGGATACATCATACGATTCGGGTTAGCACCACACTTCAAGCAGGAGCTCATCAACACCATCAACAAGGCTGGCCAGTTTGTGTTAATGTTTGACGAGTCGCTCAACCAGTCAACAAAAATGAAACAGCTTGATGTCCACATTCGATTCTGGGAAGATGACCATGTCCAATCTAGGTACCTCCTGCTTAGTACTATATATTATATATACTCTATATACTATATTTTTATTTATTTAATTTTCAACCTGTTATGTGTGTGTTTTGAGGAGTGTCATATTAATAAAGATCTGTTCTGGCTAGGTACCTTGGCTCTCAATTCTTGGGACACGGAAAAGCTGTCGACCTGTTGCATCACATCAAAGTAAGTAAGTACATGTATTTGATTATGCATGTGTGTGGTTGCTGTGGTTCTTTGACTAGCAAATTGTCTGAAGTTGTTTCAGAGTGAAGAGTGAAGTTGGTTGACCAGACTAGCAGTTCAGTTTAGCTTGGCTTGGAAGTAATTGGAGCACATTACCTGGATGTACAGTGAAGAACATTCACTCATGTTTGTTAGTACCACTTGTTTGTTTCACTTATAAAAACATATTGGTGTGCTAATATTGTATTTTTTGCTCCAGGAATTTGCACACCAAAAACATTGTTTCTTATAACCATTTTACATATAATATGAGTGAAAATCAGGCTAATACCTTACTGAATGACAGTGTATTCAAAAAGAAACATAAAAGGAATATTGCCATTAATATACTTGCTGTTGTGTTTATTCTCAGGAATGTGTTGCAAAACTGAATATGAGGCAGCTTCTCTCCATCAGTATGGACGGCCCAAATGTCAACTTGAAGCTTGCAGACCTCCTCCAGACTGAGCATGCTGAGCTGTATGGTGCTGATCTGGTTAATGTTGGAAGCTGCGGACTTCACACCCTCCACAATGCACTGAAGGCAGGCTTTACCATGTGGCAGATGGATAAGCTCCTTCGAGCACTCCACTACCTCTTTCATAATGTTCCAGCTAGGAGGGAAGATTTTACTGCCTTGACTGGGTCCACCTCCTTTCCGCTACCATTCTGTGGCCACAGGTGGGTTGAGTTGTTGTGCCATACACATTGCAAAAGGATTTGGCCCAAAATGTCTCTGTCTCTGTGAGCTGAAATTGTCCATTTTTGCATAGGTGGATTGAAAATGTCCCTGTGGCAGAGAGGGCAGTTCAAGTGTGGCCAATGGTCATGATGTACGTAGATGTTGTTAAGCAGAAGAAGCTTCCAAACCCCAGTACTGCCTCTTACGACACCATTGAGGCAGCACAAGCGGATCCCCTCATGATTGCCAAGCTCCAGTTCTTCCTGGCAATATCCAGGACCTTTAGCCTCTTCCTGACCAACTATCAAACTGATGAGCCAGTTCTGCCCTTCTTTGCCAAAGATTTGAGTGAGTTGCTGAAGGTAATCATTACAATAGGGCCTAATTCAACCATCTACCCGTGGATGTGTGGTGGTCCACAACTCTGTAAAATCAATGCAATGTGTGCAGTTTTACATAGATTGTTACATAGAACTCACTTGAGATAAAACCTGGATGCCAACAAACACATACACACACCAATTATTTCCTTTCATTTTATTTGTTCCTCTTGTTCACAATAATACAATATAAAATTAATACATTCCTAACACTTATTTTAAACCAACATTTTTCATGATTAGAAAGAAGCAGTAAGAAGAATGATCTGTTTAATGGTAGGCTAGTAGGATGGTTCTGTCACTGATTACTTATATCCTTTTAAGAGTCTCCTGCGGCGGTTTGTAAACCAAGAGCTCCTGCAAGATGCCACTTCCCTGAGGCTGACCAAAATTGACGTTGCTGATGAAGTGAATAGGGTATCCTACAAGAATGTTGACATAGGACTGGGTGCTGAATCTGCCATCAAGGTAATTTTGATATTGACTATTTTCTTTTCAGGGATGGATTTTTGTTCTCTGTACACCAATGCAACTAGTAACATTTTTAAATTTTATTCTGCTGTTTGTATTATTATTATTATTATTATTGCCGACATGGAGAAACTTATTTTTAGACGATTAAGTTTACCTTCTATGTTTAAAGTCTATGTTGCTCATTTGTCAGGCACTTCAGAGCAAGCCAGGAAGCAGGGGAAGTGAGCTTTTAGTTCTCACCTTCAGGAAAGAGTGCATGCAGGGCCTGGTTAAGATTGTTCAGAAAGTGCAGGTGAAAAGTCCCCTGAAAATTCCAGTGGTCAGGGCCATTGGATGTCTGGACCCCAGAAGAATGCACAGTGATGCAGAAGGGTCCCTCACAAAGATTAAGACTGTAGTACAAACAATGCTGCAGGACAAGAAGTTGGCAGGAGGCGTCTCTGATGGTAGGAAAAACTTAGGGAGAGAAGAAGTTACTGTTGTGTTAGTGTGAAAGTGTCTAAGATTTTTTTCAACACAGAAGATATCTACAGTACACTGGTTACCTTTTTATGTGTACAGACACTGTGCTGTGTATTTGTCCAATGAAAGATTAATAAAATGAATTGAATTATATTTTACCTATTTGTAATTTTTTTTCTTCTCTTATTCCAGGTGATGTAATCATACAACAGTTCCAGAGCTTTTTCTCTCTTGAGGCGAGAGATGAGAGATTCTCCTCCTTCCAGCCACTGAAGGAGCGACTTGATGTCTTCCTGCATTCAGCCCTCAGCAAGTCTTATCCAGAGCTATATAAGTTTTCTCAGAGCCTTCTACTTCTGTCCCACGGACAAGCCATGGTGGAAAGAGGGTTTTCCATCAACAAGGATGTTGAAACATGCAACATCCTTGAAACATCGATGGAAGCTTTGAGGCTGATATGTGACAAGATCAGTGTCTGTGGGGGTGTTTTGAAGGTACCTCTCACAAAGGAGCTCATGGCTTCAGTAGCCTGTGCAAGGTCAAGGTACAGGAGTTACCTGGAAGATGAACGGAAGAAGAAACAGAGTTCCACACAGGACCTCAAAAGAAAAGCAGTGCAAGAGGAGATAGAAGACCTGAAAAGGAAACGAACGGTTCTGACAGAGGTGTGCGACTCCCTCCAAACAGATGCTGATAAGTTAGCCGAGCAGGCAGAGGGGAAATCTGGGACATTAATGGCACAACTGATCACGAAGTCCAACATCCTCAGAAGACGTAGTAAAGAAAAAGGGAACGAATTGGTCCAAACTGAGAAACTGCTGAGAACAAAATCAGAAGAACTGAGGCACATGTCAGCATGATTGTTGTTGAGGGTGGAGCAAAGTTTAGTTTAGTTTTTTAATAAACTTTGCTTTGATTTACTATCCCAGCCTATTTGATTTTTTTTGTATCAGAGTGGTCTATAGTCTTTATCACAAACTAAAACTGTTAAGTTAAAAGGATCACTGATGTAAATGGTTACAGCTTGAAGTGGCGGTGAGGTATTAAAAAATATTGAGAAGGTCTTGAAAAAGTCTTGAAAAGGTATTAAAATGAACTTCAAGATTCCTGCATATACCCTGACCATGGCCTCAGATTTCGTGCTCAGCCCCTAACACATTTAATACTAAAATTTAAATATGAAGCTTCTCTTTTAAAGGGCCGAAACAATTTTCTGAAACAGCTGGCTACTATAGTTTTTAGCAGACGTCACTCAAAAAAGCGTAACTTGTTTGGGACTATTTTTAGTTGCATATGTATAGATCTGGTAAAAAAACGCCTTTTGCTAAAAACTGCCATTGAAATAGCACAGAAATAATGTGGTCAGAGGGTTTTTCTATGTTTTCAGTTTTTATTGTTTAGCACTTTGTAACTTTATTTTGAAAATGTGGTATATATATATATATTGTGACAAGGTTCTTTGTTCCGGGAATTCACCAGACTCGTATTCCATAGATGACGCGTAGCAGGGATCGGTTTGACGGCTTTTATTAGCAGGATTGTCACACATTCCAGGCTGGCTCAGACTCTCGTCACACACTTTTCTGCTGCTGCTACTGCGGGGTTTAAAAACCCCGCACCCACACACACACACAGCCACAGGTGCGGCTCATTTTCCCCGATTGCCCGCACCTGTTCCCTGAGCCGCCCTTCGCTCTCCCCCTCTGCAGCCGTGCTTAACCATGCCCCTGCCCCACATATATATATATATATATATATATTACGTTTTAATTTGTATTAGTATATTGCCCATCTCTGTAACCAATTAGATCACTTAGAAATCATAGCTTTACATTCAAAATATAAGTCAGGTTTCCTCTTTGTTGTGCACAACAGTGGAGTATGGAATACAATACTTGTTTCTGTTGTTAAAGTACTTGTTTCTGATATATGAGCATTGGAAATGAATACATGTGTTTCCATTGCATTTGTTTTTTAATTTCATATTTGCAGTGTTCTATAATTTTATATTGTAAATACTCTAGAATCTAGAGGGTTAGGTAGGGTTAGATAATACTGTAGTATTATGCTAGTCTGTGCAGGAGGCATGTGGAAAGAGGTAATAATTTGGTGCAATACTATTTCAAACAACGCCTGTTTGCAACCGTAGAAAGGTAGACAGCAATCATCCAAAAATATCATCAGCCAAGATCTGTTATCATAGTTATGATATATTTCCATGTAATTATGAGATAACGCCATCATAAGCAGTATCATCAATGGAACTCCACATTCTGATTGTGATAAGCTTTACTCTAGAAAAGTGTTTTTCACGTGGAACTCACTGGTCAGTCTGTTTATAGACTTCTAATGAATCGTAAAGGTTTGGCTCCAAGAGACATTATGACCGTCCCAGATCATAATGGTTGTTTTTGACTCACTGCATATGTGATTGTTGTTCAGGGCGGTTGGTTGTGTGTAGCCTGAAGAGGCTTTATTTATGGGTCTGAACAGCAGATGGAGGGGGGGACTACTAACACCATGAGCCTGTTCCCAGGGACAGCTTTAGCAGGTGCACCATGCTGCTCCACACACAGGATCTGTGCATTCCAATACCCATAATACTAGGGATGCAACGATACCACTTTTTACAAACCGATACGAGTACGAGTATTTTTATTTGTGTACTTGCCGATACCGAGTACCGATACCGATACTTCTTAGATTTGGTCTCCATGAAAGTGCAATTAATTTGGAGGCAGATTTTATTTTATCCTCTGCAGATTATGTCAAGCCTATAGTACAAAATTAACAGAAGGCTATCCCAAGCTTTAAACGTCTTGTGGAAGTCCCTCTAATGTCGGACCATAAAACGCCCCCGTGTCCGGGTTCATAATGTAAGCGATAATATTAAGGATCGAGCAATTATATAGGAAGCTGTGTTCCAAGTTATGTTTCCGGTGCTTTTATTGTGGAGGGAGAAACGGAAAGGAAAAGAGGAGTGGAATTGTGGGATATACGTGTGTGAAGGAGATAAAAAAGTGGTTCAAGTTACCCTGCAGCGTGTTTTCATTTTATTAGAATTACAAATATAGACACACAACAGACACTCGGCTACAATAATATCATCCGTAGCCGCACAACAGCGTCTGAATGAGGCCGCTGCCAGCGCTACTTCTGGTGGATCAGCAACAGTTTGATTCAAACCGGCAGGACGGCGGTCATTTTTTACTGTGTGAACGCGACGCACATTACTCTACACACCTTGCTGCAAGAGCCGCAAGAGAGCGACGAAAGAGCCGTATGCGGCTCTGGATCACGGGTTGCCGACCCCTGCCCTAGACATTGAAGTCAGGTAGGACAACAAATATTTTTCTCCACAAAGCGCGACCAGTTTGTTGTAGCGAAATACTGTTGAGTGGTATCGGTTCTTGGTATCGGCAATTGAAACCGATACGAGTAAGAGTATTTTAACGCAGTAAAAATACCCAATACCAATACCGGTATCGGTATCGGTGCATCCCTACATAATACCATATTGTTTAGTATGCCAGAGGAATATTTTGTAGGCTATGTCCAAACACATAGTATATCAAATGCACTATGCTAAAAGTACCAGGCTGTATACTGCATCCAGTCACATTCTACCGGATGCAAGCCAGCTTGCTTTGCTGAGCCACAATTCTCTTTGTTTGCTTGATCAACAACAAACAGAATCTTAGAGGATGAAAAAGAACAGCAACTACATATTTTTACTTGACTGTATAGTCAAGTAAAAAAAATGTGTTTTGGCCAAGTGTAGAGCATTTAGACCACTTGACAAGAAAACGTCAGTGGCTGTAAAAATAACACTGATGGGGCATCGGCCCCATCACCATCATATTAATGTTCTTTATCACTTTGTGTTGTGTCTATTTCCTTTTTCTTTAGAGAATATAACTGATACTTCTGCTAGCTTTGAGGCACTCACAAGTCCTGGCCTCCTGGCCTCACAAGTCAATACGAGTTAATTTGTCATGTTTATAACACTATTACACAATCAATATGAACATAAACCATAAATAACTATAACCATTCGACTCTCAGACAAATGATCACAAAGATACGCACAATAATGTAATTTGTGCCCAGCACAAAATATGAAAATTGACTTACTTATGGCTGAAATATGAATATTCCTGCTACCTCCTCACAACTAAGGCCACGGAGCACCCAGCTGCAGTGAAATGAGCCCTGTTCAGGGACCACCAAGGACTGTGGGAACTTTCTAGCTAGAGAGGAGTTGACGAGTTCTTGACATGTCTGAACTAAAATAATTATTAAAAATACTTGACTTCACTCAACCAAACTTTGCACAGATACTCCTACAATATTGAGCTATATTATATATATAAAAAGTGTTCGTTAATATAGTTAAGATAATACAAATTCACTTAAAATTTGTTTTTTAAATATATATATATATATATATATATTTCTTTTTATTTTCTGTGTACTATCATAACCAAATATAGCCTATACCACTAACACATATATGGTCCTATTATCTATCGTGCATGTCACTTCTGCACTGTGCATCATCTTGACAAAGGTGATGCATAAAAACCAACCATATATTAGCAATATGTCGATACTTGCCTAACAGCTGGCCCTGCACCTGCAAAGATAAGGTTCTACAAGTCTGAATACAACTACAGGAGAGGAGCTTTACAGGAGAAATGTAGCAATAACACTCAAAACAAACCATTTACCAAAAGAAATAATAACAATTTAAGAAACACAATTCAGATCTAGAGTAAAAGACACACAAAAAAAAGACAAACCTCAAAAGAATGTGGGAGGGCTGTGAAAGGAGAACATTTAAATGTGTCAGTCTGTGCCCAGAAGTGGATTCATTGGGGAGTATGGAGTCACTCCTGCCCATTAAGCCTTTCTCTGACAAACCAAATACACATTGTACTTGCCACTACAGTGCATTCTGTATTGGGTTCTTCTGAAGGACATCAGCATACGTGTCTCTGTTTAACTCTGAAGGTAAGATACATTGTAAGAATACTATGTTATTTGTCTGACTAACACTTTGGTCCAAAGCCAGATCTCTGTCACTAATATCTCCATCACCATGCAGGTTCCTGCTGATTTCACTTGATTCATTACTGCTGCGTGGGCGTAGTCCTCTGCACCTTGATACCAACAAACATGCCACCCTTAACTGTCTGAATGAGAGGCACCAGGATTTCATCTATTAGACATGTTTTCTGTTGACTGGGTTTTCTGTCCCCTCTCTTTTCTCTCTCTCCCCCTCTCTCTCTCTCTCTCTCTCTGGTGGAGAGTGGTTGTGGAGAGCGTGGAGAGCGCGGAGAGTGTGATGAGTGGCGCTAAATGTTTCCTTCAGGTTTCCTTCATAGTTTGCTGTGTGATTGCGTTGTTGTTGTTTTGTTTGTTTGTCTGAGTATTTTGGTGTGTTTATTTGTGTTTTTGCTGATGGAAAACCGTGTTTCCTGTTAGGGATGGTGTCCTCTCAGACGCCGTTCCTGTCTTTGAAGCACGGTAACCTGTGCTACGCCTCCAGGATGAACCGAGGGGTTCGCTATGTGGCGAGGTGCAGGTTTCCCCGCTGGCAGTGCCCTCCACCCGGGTCACCATCCGGGTCCTTCCGGTATCCTTCAGGTTGAAACACGGGGAGGGACACTACATGGTGTATGCTAGCATGGGTAGCGTTAGGTATTTTGAGTGTGGGGGTGTGGGGCACAGACCGGCCGAAGGGAATCCCGAGCCAGGGGGCCACACCGGCGGAAGAGAACAGGCCGGCCGAAGGGCACCCCGAGCGGGGGGCCACACCGGCAGAGGAGCGTAATAACTCCGGGGATCGGCTGAATAGTGAGACGGCGGAGGTCGCTGCTTTGCATGGGTGTGAGGTCCCGCCCACCGGCACGAGGCTCCGTCTACCAACCCAGAGGCCCCGCCCACTGGGCCCAAGGAGGGGAACAGTGGGCAGACAGACAGTCAGGTGTGAGAACAAAGAGACGATTTAGGGGGAGGGAAAACTATTGAGGGGAACTCAGCTGTTCTGAGTCCAACAACAAAGAAAGAAAGGACAGGAAGCACTGGCAGCAGGAGCAGTAAAGGGCCGACTGCTGTGGAGACCTGTATAAACTGGAAGAAACTGGAAACTGGAAGAAATAAATAACTTCCTGGATGAGACGTTTGGTAAAACTGTCAAAGTTTTCAAAGATCATTTTCCAGATGCAGACAAGTTTGTGAAAAGTGGGTTAGCTATACAGACAGGGGTTGGTGTGGAGTCATTAGATGAGAATGAATGTTACCATCTAAGAAAGCACTTGACAACTCAGGAAACTAATGTCGAGGAATAAAGGTTCTAAAAGGTTAAGAAGTCTGTTAGCAAGTCTGTCTTTCAATCAGATGGTCGGTGGTTCGATCCCAGACTCTGGTAGTCCATGTCGTTGTGTCCTTGAGCAAGACACTTAACCCTAATTGCTCACCGTTGCTGTGTCTACGGTCTACTGTATAGCATGTAAGTCGCTTTGGATAAAAGCATCAGCTAAATGAAATGTAATGTAACAAGGTGAGGGTTGGTTCTTTAAACATTAACGGTGGGATGGATCAAGAGAAAGAGTGGTCACTGCAGATATGATCGAGCAGAAACAACTTGACATCGTTTTTCTGCAGGAAACGCACAGCGACTCACATAATGAGATGGACTGGGGTTTTTGGTGGAGGGGCCAGCATGTCCTGTCTCATGGGACCAACCGGTTTGCAGGTGTAGCAGTCCTATTCTCACCTGGGCTGGATGTTGACATGATCTCCTCCACGGAAATAGTGACGGGCAGGGCTCTGGCTGTCAGAGCTGTCATACAAAACATTACGTTTGTTTTCATTAACATCTATGCTCCAAACCAGGGCTCACACAGAACGGACATCTTCCACAAGTTCAGAGATGTCCTGCAACAGTGTGATCAGCACAAGTTTGTGGTGTTAGGGCAGGACTGGAATTGCACCATTGATTACTTATTGGATAGGACAGGGGAGGAACCTCACCTACAGTCATCTGCGACCTTATCACAGGTGATTGCAGAGTCGGGGGTGGTGGACAGTACACATGGGTTAGACAGTATACATGGGTGAAGGTGGTGGATGGGAACATTAGGGCAGCCAGGCTGGACAGGGTGTACATATCACATAGTTTTAGCAACCGGTTGTTGAGCAGTCACATTCACCCTGTAGGATTTACCGACCATCACTTAGTCACTTTATATGTACACACCTCACCAACCACCAAATGCAGCTCTTACTGGCACTTTAACATCAAGGTGCTTCAGGACAGTATTCTCTGCCAAAGGTTTGAGGTGTTCTGGGGGATCTGGAGGGAAAATAAGTGTGATTGTAAAGTCCCTGAGTCAGTGGTGGGACGTAGGAAAGGCGTGTCTTTGTACAACAGTTTATAAATCACAGACAGGCCTTTTACCAATGACATGTCGATATGCAGTTCACTGTTACCCAAAAAAGGAGATTTGTCTTTACTAAAAAACTAAAGACCGGAGGCGTTGTTATGCATAGACTATAAGCTTATTTCCAAGATGCTCGCCAACCGACTCAAGAACTTTCTAGAGACTATAATCCACAGAGACAAGTCATAATGCGTACCGGATAGATCCATCATGGATAACATTTTCCTCATGAGAGACGTATTGGACCTTTGTAAACTGTATAATATTGATGTTGAGGTTATATCTTTAGACCAAGAGAAGGCTTTTGATAGGGTCGATCATGGTTTTTGTTTTTCCACTTTTGGTTTTGGTGATGGGTTTGTGTCACTGTTAGGGTTGATTCATAAGGAAGGTGGGGGGCGCGCTGAGCTGTCCGGTTCAGGTCAAGAGAGGCATCAATGGTCAGCTATATTCCATTGTAATTGAGCCTCTTCTGAACAGGTTGAGATCCCGTCTGTCAGGTCTGATGTTACCTGGGCTGCCTCAGCGGCCCTCGCTGGTGGTGTCTGCATATGCTGATGACATTAATGTGTTCGTCAAAGACCAGAGGGATGTAAATGTCCTAGAAAGCAGTTTTGTTTTGTTTGAGAGGGCATCGTCGGCAAAAGTAAACTGGGGAAAAAGTGAAGCTTTGCAGGTTGTGCAGTAGTTAAACAAAGAAACACCAACGCTACGAGGAAACCTCAGATGGGGAAGGCAAGGCTGGAAGATTTGGGGTGTTTTTTTGGGAACAGAGGAGTTTCAAAAACATTACTGGGAGGGTGCTATGTAGAGACTGTGTACCAGGCTATCTAAATGGAAATGGCTGCTACCTCAGCTCTCTTACAGAGGAAGGGTCCTAATTGTCAATAACCTCTGGCACAGACTGGTAGTTCTACCTCCACCACAGGGCCTGATTGAAGGAATCCAGAGGGCAGTTGTGGACTTCTTCTGGTCTGGGCTTCACTAGATGAGATCTGCTTTGCTGAGTGTGAGTAAGTCTTCCCACCCCTGGTTGTCTGTCCTGCAGTGGGACAGTGGAAGGATGAGGAGGGCATCCTGCTGTCTCTAAAGACACCCCAGTTGGGGGACTTTGAGACTCTCGGGAGGAAAGCAGTGTATCAGGTCGTTGTGAAGGTCTCTAACTTGCGTTCCTTGACAGGGGTGAAAGTGTCGAGGTGGAGCGAGTTTTTTGGCAGGAGTTTTTTGGCTGTTGGCGGTCCCTGTAGTAAACCCTCTGTAGACAAATGGACAGGACACCTCCAGTGGAGGATTGTATATAGGGCCATAGCTACAAACAGGTATGTGGTGCACCTCGATCCTGGCTCAGGAGACGGCTGTCGTTTCTGCTATGAGACAGAAACCGTCCACCATCGGTTTTGTTGAGTGCTCCAGACTGGTGAGACTCTTCAGCCACCTGCAGGCGTGGTTTCAGGGCTTAGGAGAACACTTTTCTTTATGTGTTTTAAGTGTTGGATGCTGACTGCTTGGCTCAGGGTGGAATTTGGTTTTTACAAACTGACAAAAAAAACAGAACTCTTTGTGAACATTTGGGCTGTGAAGGACGTTCTGTGTTCAGTCAGAGTATGATTTATTCTTTTTTTTCTTGACTATTTATTTTTTATACGTTTCTGATAAACATTACATTACATTACATTACATTGCATTACATAAACAGTAAAACTGTAAACAAAATTGATTTAGTCATAAAGATACTAGACAATCTCTCTCTCTCTCTCTGTCGGTGTGTGTTTTGAAAGAGGTTACCTTATGGTTATAAAAAGGATCATGACATAAGTCTGCACAAACAAGCCAGCTAGGAGGGCACAAGTTGCTTGGTTTTAACAAGCACTCTTCACAATGTGCATCTGACAGAAATCTGTGTGTGTGGGCTTGTTCATTAAAACATTTGCTGGGATTGTCATTACTTATTGATAGTGCTTCTGTTTAAAATGCAGCATCACTGCGGTAGGTGGCACAATACTGTCATAAACACAAACACACACACACACACACACACACACACACACACACACACACACACAATCGCACATACATTTGTTCAGAGTTAAAGGAAATCAGCAAGAGGCCATGCTTTCAGTCTCACCGCTCCTCTTTCCGCCCTCTTTCACTCTTTTCTGACACCCTCTTTCCCTTAATATATATCCTATTGTGTATTGCGCTATCGTCCTTCTCCTGGTTTAAAATGAAAGCCCAAACTAATTATTTATAATATTGTATAATCCTATGAAAAGACAATTTCATTTTAAGATATGTTTTTCAAAATATTTTATGTATATTTATATATTTTACTTCGTAAACAATTAACTCCACGTGGTGTTCTGTGGGGAGTAACAACAAGTAAGAGTATTAGAGCAATGAGTAAAGAAAGGTCTGCTGGCCGCCATGCTAATGTAAGCAGTGTTGAATGCCATAGGCTTCAGTTGGTGGTGACTAGAGCTGCATGACGGATATGGAATGACACAATTTCTGACAAAGCTCTTCTATATTCAACTCTTTAAAAATGTATATTTTTTCGTATCTGCTTCATGCTAATATTTGCCGATACGTTGGTTGGGCTCTAATCACATTCTACTATCAAACGCATAGTTTACTAACATTGTCAGAACTTTTCATTCATTCCAGAACAATCAAACTCATTGACTTTTAAAAATGAATTAGACTACCAATTTATACTCCATTTGTTATTGTTTATTGCTACTAGTGATGGAAAAGATGACCCATCTAGAAACACATCTTTGGAACTGTGGTGTCCATGTTACACTGACAATGGAATGTTGACCACCCCTCCTGGTGTGTACCCAGATAACCGTCATGGTGTATTGCCTGTTTTTACATTACACTCTCTCCGGGTAAGCCTGTGATTTGTGCTGTAATCCTCTACTTGGCATGGCAGGTGGACAGACTACCTGTCTCTGTGCCTTGGAGTGTGTGTCTGGTTGAGATTTATTTTGTTTCTCAAGTTGCATGTTTGAGAGTGTGTCAATGTGCCATTATTCATGTGCACACAAGCAGAATCCCCTGTGTGATGATGATGATGAGTGTGTGTGTGCGTATATATATATATATATATATATATATATATATATATATATATATATATATATAGACATGGTAGGCTGCATTTTTTATCTTGGGGTTGGAATAGCAGGGACCCAGGTGTTGTTGAGAAGTATGGCACACTAACACACATGCACAATGGTGAACACTGATCTCTAGATCTCTGATCATTTTGTCTGCACATACAAAAACAACACAAATTCCCCCTCTCTCTCTCTCTCTCTCTCGCTCTGTCTGTCTGTCTGTCTGTCTGTCTGTCTGTCTGTCTGTCTGTCTGTCTGTCTGTCTGTCTGTCTGTCTGTCTGTCTCTATGTCACTAGATAAGTGAAAACTGCTTACCTGCTTGAAGATGCAAAGTCAAAGTAATTTAGATTAATCCTCTGGAAACTATGGATGTATACGATCTCATATCCATCCAACAACTGTCAATGCATTTTGTTGTTTGTTCTGTACACATGACATCTATTGCTTCTGTCCATCCGGGGAGAGGGATCCTCCTCTGTTGCTCTCCTGAAGGTTTCTTCCTTTTTTCCCTGTGAAAGTATTTTTTGGGGAGTTTTTCTTGATTCAGTGTGAGGTCCCGGGACAGGGATGTCATATGTGTACAGATTGTAAAGCCCTCAGAGGCAAATCTGTAATTTGTGATTTTGGGCGATACAAAATAAACAGAATTGAATTTAATTGAATTTCAGTCAAAAGAAGCGGTCAAGCTTGTGTGGTGCTAATTGGATAGTTTGGGTATCAACATATCAACATCTTTGGGATTCATCCTCTTTAAATTAACATTGCATTTAAGTAAGGGATTTTCAAGGTGAGTGGTCATTGAGTGTGGGGTTTTAAATGGAAATGTTAGTAGGTTGGTCTGTCTCTATGTCCAACAGTTTAGGATCCTGTCGAGCATGATACTGTGACGACCTTTAGTCAAATAGCCATGACATTTGTTTCAGAATGCATGATAGTGAGTTATTTAAGTTGTTTTATTAATGCAGGGAATTTTACTGTCAGGTCCAAATTCCCTCTTGACAAATACTAATTTAAACATATTTAAATATTAACTTTGGAATTTGCATTGAATTTCCATTTTCATTTTTTTTCTCTTGTACTACTATCAGACCAGGTTGTATGCTTGTAAATACAGAATATTGACATTCAACGTCTGTGGGGTGTTGCACTCCCTAATCAAAGATACTTGGCTTTCCTACAGATGTCTGCTCAGTGTTAAATGACAAAAGCACTCATAGTCGAACCAACATAGCATCACTGCAATTGGCTGAAAAGAATCATCAGGGTCTAAACGTTCACTTTTCACAGCACTCTTGACAAGAAGCACTTTAATGAGGTCTGCACACACACACACACACACACACACACACACACCACACACACACACGCGCACGCACGCACGCACTCACACACACACACACACACACACACACACATTTTTCAAATTTGTTTCACGGTCTACACTGGAGTGCCACGCGTTAATCAACTATTGCCTTTGGAGGTGTTTTTTTCTTCTATTCGGTGGGTTGCCATGTTTCACATCAAGATTTCTAACATATAACAATCAAAAACAATTACAAGCATGCTCTATCTTCAGTCATTTATCTTTCTGGGTTTAAACACCACAATATCTTATGATAAACTCGAATGGCTATGGTACAGAAGTAATAATCTGCCATACTATGATTCAAACGACAACGGAAACCTCTGAGAAAGGGTCACAGTAGAGGTGACCCTCTCTGGGATTTCATTCAATTTCAGTTTTGTTTCTTCACATTTTGCCAGATCCTCTGTCAATTGAGTCAACATCAACAGCTTTCGCACCACTTTTGTAATTTAGCTAGTCACTGTACATACACTTCATATACACTGCACATACAGTTAGGTCCATAAATATTTGGACATTGACACATTTTTCATTATTTTGGCTCTGTACACAACAACAATGGAGTTGTAATGAAAATGTTGTAATGTGCTTTAAGTGCAGACTTTCAGCTTTAATTTGAGGGTATTTACATCCAAATCAGGTGAACTGGAAGGAATTACAACAAATTCAAATGTGGCCACCCTCTTTTTAAGGAACCAAAAGTAATTGGACAATTGGCTGCTCAGCTGTTTCAAGGTCAGGTGTGTGTAATTCCCTCGATATTTCATTTACAAGGAGTAGATAAAAGGTCTTGGGTTCATTTCAGGTGTGGTATTTGTGTTTGGAATCTGTTGCGGTCAACTTTCAATATTAAGTCCAAAGAGCTGTCACTATCAGTGAAGCAAGCCATCATTAGGCTGAAAAATCAAAACAAAACCATCAGAGAGATAGCAGACACATTAGGTGTGGCCAAATCAACTGTTTGGTACATTCTTAAGAAGAAAGAACGCACTGGTGAGCTCAGTAACACCAAAAGACCTGGAAGACCACGGAAGACAACTGTGGTGGATGACAGAAGAATCATTTCCCTGGTAAAGAAAAACCCCTTCACAACAGTTGGCCAGATCAAGAACACTCTCCAGGAGGTAGGTGTATCTGTGTCAAAGTCGAAAATCAAGAGAAGACTTCACCAGAGTAAATACAGAGGGTTCACCACAAGATGTAAACCATTGGTGAGCCTCAAAAACAGGAAGACCAGATTAGAGTTTGCCAAAAAACATCTAAAAGAGCCTGTACAGTTCTGGAAGAACATCCTATGGACAGATGAGACGAAGATAAACTTGTACCAGAATGATGGGAAGAGAAGAGTATGGAGAAGGAAAGGAACTGCTCATGATCCAAAGCATACCACCTCATCAGTGAAGCATGGTGGAGGTAGTGTTATGGCGTGGGCATGTATGGCTGCCAATGGAACTGGTTCCCTCGTATTTATTGATGATGTGACTGCTGACTAAAGTAGCAGGATGAATTCGGAAGTGTTTCGGGCAATATTATCTGCTCATATTCAGCCAAATGCTTCAGAACTCATTGGACGGCGCTTCACAGTGCAGATGGACAATGACCCGAAGCATACTGCGAAAGCAACCAAGGAGTTTTTTAAGGCAAAGAAGTGGAATGTTCTGCAATGGCCAAGTCAATCACCTGACCTGAATCCAATTGAGCATGCATTTCACTTGCTGAAGACAAAACTGAAGGGAAAATGCCCCAAGAACCAACAGGAACTGAAGACGGTTGCAGTAGAGGCCTGGCAGAGCATCACCAGGGACGAAACCCAGCGTCTGGTGATGTCTATGGAATCCAGACATCAGGCTGTCATTGACTGCAAAGGATTTTCAACAAAGTATTAAAAGTGACAATTAGATTTATGATTATATTAATTTGTCCAATTACTTTTGGTCCCTTAAAAAGAGGGTGGCCACATTTGAATTTGTTGTAATTCCTACACCGTTCACCTGATTTGGATGTAAATACCCTCAAATTAAAGCTGAAAGTCTGCACTTAAAGCACATCTTGATTTTTTCATTTCAACTCCATTGTTGTGGTGTACAGAGCCAAAATAATGAAAAATGTGTCAATGTCCAAATATTTATGGACCTAACTGTACTTTGCATTTATTTATTGTTTGATTTCCCAAATTGTTTTTGTTTACATATTATGTGTTTTTCATTGTCTTCTATTTTTAATTGCTACTGTGACAAACCAATTTCCCCTTGTGGATGAATACAGTATACATCTATCTATCTTACATTACATTTAGCTGACGCTTTTATCCAAAGCGACTTACATGATATACAGTATACAGTAGACACAGCAAAGGTGAGCAACTAGGGTTAAGTGTCTTGCTCAAGGACACATCGGCATGGACTGGCTGAGCTGGGGTTTGAACCACCGGCCCTCTGATTGAAAGACTGACTTGCTAACCACTGAGCCACAGTCTATTTCTATCTATCTAGCGTGTTACAATGAAATGTATCTCTTAAAATGGGCTGCTGAGGGTCAGAAAAATAGAGTGGGTCATCCTTTAATCGAAAGATTGCCAGTTTGATCCACGGCTCCTTTGTATGTTGAAGTATTCACGAGTAAAACACTTTTAAAGACCTTCTCGCTCAAGATTCCCAAAAAAAGAAACCAAATTATAACAAATTATGTTTTACCATAGGTGTTGGTTGGAACATAGATGACCAGAAAATGTAGAGATTCGCCATGGCATTCTGAGAGAAGTGAAGTCGGTCTCATGTTCCACTTTTACCCTCACTTGTCAAAGCCCCCAATACTACTTGATTTGGGTCCCTCACTTGACTTGGGGTCACTCACTACCAAATCAGAGTGACCAGATCACCATTTTCCAGCTGATCAAATAACAACAATGGGGACATCTTCATTAAGCTGCAACAACGTATGAATGAATGTCCAAGCTCCTTACTCTATATCTAAGGCTGAGCCCTAAAGAGGAAACTCATCTCCTTACTCTATCTCTAAGGCTGAGCCTCGTTCTTTTGGCCATGACCGAGAGTTTGTGACCATAGGTGAGGGTTGGGACGTAGACCGACCAGTAAATTGAGACCTTCACTTCTAGCTCAGCTTCCTCTTCACCAAGACGGTCCAGTGCTACTGCTGCAGCCGCATCGATACGCCTGTCGATCTTGGCATTCTGTTCCCACCTGGAGGGAGCAATCCACTGCTTTCCAGCAGAGCACCATGGCCTCACATTTGGAGGTGCTGATTCTCATCCCTGCCATTTAAAACTCCGGAAACCCCCGAACCTGATGCTCTGACGGCTGCGACTAGATACCATGTCCAAGAAAGTCACGAACAGGACCTCTGATCAATGGCAGCCCTGGTGGAGTCAAACTCCTCCACCACGTTGGTGGCGGTAAGGTGGCGATTCGCGGTAAAAAGACAGTTTTATTCTGCATGCACGTATTTATTTGCTTTCGATGCCAACAATGCTGGCTGACCTGTATTCTTGATATGTGGCGAAAAACTATCAAACACCAAAAGATATTTTGTTATTGTTGGTAATGTTGAAAGAAAATTCCAGAACAAGCACACAGCATTTGCTGAAAAGTATCAAGCTGCAGATGAGCGAAGAAGAGCAATTTCTCAATTGCTGCAGCAAACTGAGCAAAGTAAATATACTTGCATGAAGTGGATCATGTCTGATTACTCAACTAGTGCTGCTAGTTGTGTGGCAGCTCATGAGACAGTGAGGCGTCCGTTAGTAAAAACGTATCTGTCCTCGGGAGCGTATCCAAACTCCTCCATCCTCGATGCTCTAGTCTAAAACTCCAGCTTAGTGAGGACACTCAGTATACACATAGTTATTTATTTATTTAATTTAAATAATAAGTTATTGCATTTAACCCATCCTTAGCATTATAGGTGCAGTAGGCTGCTGTGAAGCACCCAGGGAGCAACTGGGGGTTCAAAGAACACTTTGACAAGTATGGGTATCAAAGCTGCTACCTTGTGGTTACAGGCTCATGGGTATGCTGTATCCCATGAGCCACAAATATGGTGGTCAAGACTTACATAGTTGTGTGTTTAAAGTCCTGCATTCAAAATATAAGTAGAGCATAGACATAGCAACAGTGAGCAATTAGGGTTAAGTGTCTTGCTCAAGGACACAACGACATGGACTAGCAGAGCCAGGGATTGAACCACTGATCCTCTGATTGAAAGTTGGACTTGCTAACCCAGAATCAGAATCAGAACCATTTATTGCCATGTATGCTTACACATACAAGGAATTTGTCCTGGCGGGAAGGTGCATACATTTAACATTTAACAATACACATTTAACAGTTAACGCAATGCAATAAATGAGGATGAATGGATGAATGAATATCTACATTGAGACAGCAGCATAACAAAATACCAAAAGTAAGATAAAGTGCATGGAATGTGCATGAGTGTAAGTGTTGTGTGAGAGTGGCAAGTGCAATGCCCAGGTGTCAAGTGTATTCAAGTCAAGTATAAGTATAAGGCTATGTGCAGGGGAGTGTCCGGTGGGAATTGTCTGGGGGTGACAGAGTCATTAGCGTCAGTGGGGGACCCGGGCTCTGTTGATGAGCCCGACGGCAGACGGGAAGAAACTGTTTTTGTGGCGTGAGGTCTTGGTCCTGATGGACCGCATCCTCCTGCCAGAGGGGAGGGACACGAACAGTTTGTGTCCAGGGTGAGAGGGATCAGCTACAATCTTCCTCGCCCGCTTCAGGGTCCTTGAAGCAAACAAGTCCTGGAGGGACGGCAGATTGCAGCCAATCACCCTCTCGGCAGAGCGAATGATGCGCTGCAGCCTGGCCTTGTCCTTGGCAGTGGCTGCAGCGTACCAGACGGTGATGGAGGAGCAGAGGATGGACTCGATGATGGCAGTGTAGAAGTGCACCATCATTGTCTTTGGCAGGTTGAGTTTCCTCAGCTGCCTCAGGAAGAACATCCTCTGCTGCGCCTTCTTGGCGATGGAGCTGGTGTTTAGTTCCCACTTGAGGTCCTGGGTAATGCTGGAGCCCAGGAAGCGGAAGGACTCCACAGCTTTGACGGGGGAGTCACACAGGGTGAGAGGGGCTGGTGGGGCTGAGATCTTTCTGAAGTCCACAACCATCTCCACTGTCTTCAGAGCGTTGAGCTCCAGGTTGTTTTGGCTGCACCAGGTCACCAGGTGGTCAGTCTCCCGCCTGTAGGCGGACTCGTCCCCACCAGAGATGAGTCCAATGAGGGTGGTGTCATCCGCAAACTTCAGGAGCTTGACGGACTGGTGACTGGAGGTGCAGCTGTTGGTGTACAGGGAGAAGAGCAGAGGGGAAAGAACGCAGCCTTGGGGGGAACCGGTGCTGATGGACCGAGAGGCTGAGACGTGTTTCCCCAGCCTCACGTGCTGCTTCCTGTCAGACAGGAAGTCTGTGATCCACTTGCAGGTGGAGTCGGGCACGTGCAGCTGGGAGAGCTTGTCCTGCAGCAGAGACGGGATGATGGTGTTGAAGGCAGAGCTGAAGTCCACAAACAGGATCCTGGCGTAGGTTCCTGGGGTGTCCAGGTGCTGGAGGATGGAGTGGAGGGCCATGTTAACTGCATCGTCCACAGACCTGTTGGCTCTGTAGGCGAACTGCAGGGGATCCAGGAGTGGGTCGGTGAGGGTTTTGAGGTGGGACAGGACCAGACGCTCAAAGGACTTCATGACCACAGAGGTCAAGGCGACGGGCCTGTAGTCATTGAGTCCTGTGATCCTAGGTTTTTTGGGGACGGGGGTGATGGTGGAGGCCTTGAAGCAGGCTGGTACATGGCATGTCTCCAGAGAGGTGTTGAAGATGTCTGTAAACACCGGGGACAGCTGATCAGCACAATGCTTCAGGGTGGAGGGGGAGACAGAGTCCGGGCCGGCTGCTTTGCGGGTATTCTGTTTTTTAAAAAGCCTGTTAACGTCTCTCTCTTGGATAATGAGGGTCGTCACTGTGGAGGGGGTAGGGGGCGCTGTGGACGATGGTTCAGAGGCGTGAGCCCCTGATGGGCTGGGGGAGGGAGGGCTGGTGGTCTGTGGCTGGTTGGTGGGGCTGTTGATGGGGCTGTTGGGGATGGCGTCAGGACTACTCCATTGTCTTTCAAATCGGCAGTAGAACTCATTCAGCTCGTCTGCCAGGCGGAGGTTGTTCATGGAGTGGGGGGTTTTGGGCTTGTAGTTGGTGATCTGTCTGAGCCCTCTCCAGACCGACGCAGAATCACTTGCTGAGAGCTGGTGTTGCAGTTTCTCAGAGTACAGTCGTTTAGCGTCCCTCACCGCCCTGCTAAACCTGTATTTTGACTCTGTGTACAAGTCCTTGTCCCCACTCCTGAACGCCTGGTCCTTTTGCAGCCGTAGTTTTCTGAGTTCCGCTGTAAACCAGGGTTTGTCGTTGTTGTAGCTCACCCTGGTGCTGGTTGGAACACAGCTGTCCTCACAGAAGCTGATGTAGGAAGTCACAGCCTCTGTGTACTCATCCAGACTGATGGTAGCAGTCCTGAAGACATCCCAGTCAGTACAGTCCAAGCACGCCCGAAGATCGTCCAGAGCCTCACTGGTCCACTTCTTGAACTTCCTCACCACAGGTTTGCAGAGCTTTAGTTTCTGCCTGTATGCAGGAATCAGATGGACCATGACGTGGTCAGAGTGACCCAGTGCAGCTCGAGGGACGGCGTGATAGGCCCCGCTGATGGTGGTGTAGCAGTGGTCCAGAATGCTCTCCTCTCTAGTCGGGCATTTAATAAACTGTTTGTACTTAGGGAGTTCATGTCTGAGGTTTCCTTTGTTAAAGTCACCAAGAACAATAACTAAGGAGTCCGGGTAGGTCCGCTCCACACCCTGTATCTGCTCGGCGAGGGTCCGTTGTGCCTCCTGCACGTTGCCCTGCGGTGGCATGTAAACTCCGGCCAGGATAAATGAAGCGAACTCACGGGGGGAATAGAAGGGTTTGCAGTGGATGATGGATGATTCCAGGTCCGGAGTACAGTGCTGCAGAATCACTGTCACGTCGTTGCACCAGCTGTTGTTGACGTAGAAGCAGATTCCTCCACCCTTCGCTTTGCCGGAGAGCTCCGTGTCGCGGTCCGCTCTGAACAGCTGGAAGCCCGCCAGCTGGAACGCAGAGTCCGGTATCGATCCACAGAGCCAGGTCTCCGTGAAGCACAAAACGGAGGATGAAGAAAAGTCTCTGTCTCTCCCCACCAACAGCTGGAGCTCGTCCAGTTTGTTGCACAGTGAGCGGACGTTGGAGAGAAATATGCCTGGCAGCGATGTGCGAGATCCACGTTTGCGGAGTCGCACGAGCGCGCCGGCCCGTTTCCCTCTCCTGCGGCGTCTCACCGCGTGAGTTAAGGTGAGCACACCTTTTACGAAAATGTCCAGGAGTTCCACGGAAGTTAAAAAAGTTGGAAGTAAGTCCGCTGGAGTTGTTCCCCTGATGTTCATGAGCTCATCTCTGGTGAAAGAGCTCCGGGAATAGCAGCAGAAGACCGAATTAAAAACAAAAACAATACAAAACAACGAGCACCGACACACCGAGGCAGCCATCAGCGGCGCCATCCTTTCAACGGGAGGGTGAATACTTCTGTACCACTGAGCTATATAGAATAACTGAAAATATTATATATTATGATAATTGTATTATTATTATTATTGATGCAGTAACATGTAGTGTTAGGATAGTTCACTGGACCCAAGAGCAAAGACGGAGACACGACAGGGTTTTGGCAGTTTCAAAAGTGGAGGACATTTATTTTCGGACAGAGCAGAGAAAAATCAGACGGTGGAGTTACTCAGCCACGTGACGTGTACTCGCGACGCTTCCCGTGGCGCTGGCTTGTGACGGTGCTCCGGCGCTGGATTGTGACGGCGCTCCGGCGCTGGATTGTGACGGCGCTCCGGCGCTGGCTTGTGACGGCGCTCCGGCGCTAGATTGTGACGGCGCTCCGGCGCTAGCTCGTGACGGTGCTCAGGCGCTGGCTCGGGAATAGGTTCCGAAGGCACTCTCTCGGCGTGGGGAAGGCTCTTCTCACAACGAGCCCACGCTCGGCAATATCCCGACGCGGAAGTCCGGGAGAGGGCTGATCTTATCCGCTGCCTAACAAGGAAATGACGCGCAGCTGCGCGCCGGCAAGCGTGCTCCCCCCGGCTGTGCTGCATCTGTGTAATTATAAACACACTTTGGCCGAAGCCGGGTTAATTCAGCACCACCCGGTGGTAGTGCTCCCAGGATCCCCACAGTACCCCCCCCTCAATGACCGCCTCTTGGCGGCCTACCGGGCTTCCCCGGGTTAACCCGGTAGAACTCCTGAAGCAGGGTGGGGCCCATAATCATGCGCCGGGGAAGCCAGGACCGTTCCTCCGGACCGTACCCCACCCAATCCACGAGGTATTGGAACCCCCGTCCCCGGGGCCGCACGTCCAGGATCCTGGAAACCTCGTAGGCCGGGTGGTCGTCGATCAACAGGGGGGGTGGCGGGGGAACGACCGGCGGGCTGAGCTCGCTGACCGCGACCGGTTTGAGGAGAGAGACATGAAAAGTCGGGTGGACCTTCATGGCTGCCGGAAGGGTGAGGCGGACAGCGGCGGGGTTGATGACCTTCTCGATCAGGTACGGCCCCACGTAGCGGGGCATCAACTTCCGCGACTCCGCCGGCAGGGGCAAGTCCCGGGACGACAGCCACACCTCTTGCCCGACCTTGTACTCCGGAGCTGGGGAGCGATGCGCGTCAGCCAGCCGTTTAGTCCTCGCCGTGGTCCGGTCGAGGGCGGCCCGGGCCTCCTTCCACACCGCCCGAACCCGTCCCAGATGCTCCGCCACGGACTGGACTGCTACCTCTGCCTCCTGGGCGGGGAACACGGGAGGCTGAAACCCAAAGCAGATCATGAACGGGGACATACCTGTCGCCGAGCAGGAGAGGGAATTGTGGGCGTACTCTACCCATGGCAGGAGCGTACTCCAGACCGTGGGCTGCTGAGCCGTGACACAGCGGAGAGCAGTCCCCAGGTCCTGATTTGCCCTCTCCGTCTGGCCGTTGGTCTGGGGATGGTACCCCGAAGAGAGACTGGCGGTGGTGCCCATGGCCTTGCAGAATGCTTTCCACACCATGGACGAAAACTGTGGCCCCCGGTCTGACACGATCTCCACGGGGATACCGTGGAGCCTGAACACATGGAGCGTCAGCAGTTTCGCGGTCTCCAGGGCAGATGGCAATTTAGGGAGAGGGACGTAGTGCACAGCCTTCGAGAACCGGTCCACAATCGTCAGGATCACCGTGTTCCCTTCGGATGGAGGTAGCCCGGTGACGAAGTCCACCGCGATGTGCGACCAGGGCCGACTGGGGATGGGCAGGGGGCGCAGCAGACCCGCGGGCGGCTGGTGGGAAGCCTTACTCCGTGCACAGACCGAACACGCCGCCACGAATTCCCGGACGTCCCGATCCATGCCTGGCCACCAGAACCGCTGACGGAGGAGGAAGTTGGTCCGGCGAGCTCCCGGATGACACGCCAAGAGGGAAGAGTGCCCCCACTGCAGGGCCTGGGAGCGGGCCGCCGGAGGCACAAACAGGCGGTTAGGGGGACCCCCCCCAGGATCCGGACTGTCCTTCTGAGCCTTCTGAACCACCGCCTCAATCTCCCAGTTCGCCGCCCCCACGACACACGCGGGGGGTATGATGGGAGCGGGGTCAGGGGACCCGGCCGCGGGATAGAGCCGGGAGAGGGAGTCCGGTTTTCCATTCCGGCTACCGGGCCGATATGACAGAACGAAGTCGAACCGGCTGAGAAACAGTGCCCACCGGGCCTGACGAGAGTTCAGCCGCCTAGCCGCTCGGAGGTAGGCCAAGTTTTTATGATCCGTCCATATCAGCACCGGCTGTTGGCCGCCCTCTAGCCAGTGCCTCCATTCCTGGAGGGCCAGAACCACTGCCAGCAACTCCCGGTTCCCCACGTCGTAGTTCCTCTCCGCTGGACTCAGGCGACGGGAGAAGAAAGCGCAGGGGTGCAGCTTCTGGGTGGCCGGGTCCCGCTGTGACAACACCGCCCCCGCGCCGGAGTCCGATGCATCCACCTCCACGACAAACTGGCGGGACGGGTCCGGGTGCTTCAGGATGGGGGCACTGGTGAAGCGGGTCTTGAGGATGGTGAAGGCTCCGTCAGCTTCGGAGCCCCAAATGAACGGGGTCTTTGGGGAGGTCAACCGGGTGAGCGGTGCAGCAACTTTACTATAGTCCCGGATGAAGCGCCGGTAGAAGTTTGAGAATCCCAGGAACCGTTGCAGCTCCTTCCGGTTGCTGGGAGTCGGCCAGTCCGCCACCGCCTGGATCTTGGCCGGGTCCGGTTCCAGCTGACCCCGGGCAATGATGAATCCCAGGAAGCTGACTGAAGGGGTGTGGAACTCACATTTCCCGGCCTTGACATACAGCCGGTTCTCCATGAGCCGTTGAAGCACCAACCGCACATGCTGCCGATGCTCTGCGAGAGACTGGGAGAACACCAAAATATCATCCAGATAAATGAACACAAACCGGTTGAGCATGTCACGGAACAAGTCATTCATTAGCGACTGGAAAACGGCGGGGGCGTTGGTGAGACCGAAAGGCATCACGAGGTACTCAAACTGCCCCAGGGGTGTGTTGAACGCCGTCTTCCACTCGTCTCCCTCCCGGATCCGGACCAGATGATACGCGTTCCGCAGATCCAGCTTAGTGAAGACCTGTGCATGACAAAGGGGTTCAAAGGAAGGGTCAATTAAGGGCAGCGGGGTCTTGTTCTTGGCCGTGATTTGGTTGAGGCCCCGGTAGTCAATACACGGCCGCAGGGACTTATCTTTCTTCTCCACAAAGAAAAAACCTGCCCCCAACGGAGCGGAGGACGGACGCATCAACCCCGCCCCCAGACATTCCTGGATGTACTTCTCCATGGCGAGCTTCTCCGGGCGTGACAAGTTGAACAGCCGACTAGTGGGAAGGGGAGCGCCCGGCAGGAGGTCAATAGCGCAGTCGTAAGGGCGGTGGGGGGGTAGAGCCTGCGCCAGGTCCTTGCTGAACACCCGTGCCAGGTCCCAATACTCCGGAGGCACGGAGGAGACGTCGGGAGGCGGCGGCGGTGCAGCAGGGGAATCGGTCTCAGGGGCTGCTGCCCGGAGACACCGGGCGTGACAAGCGACGCTCCATCCGGCGATGGTCAGGGTCTTCCAGTCCAGCTGGGGGCCGTGAAGCTGCAGCCAGGGTAGGCCCAGGACCACCGGGGAAACGGGAGAGGAAATAACAAACAGCCGGATGGTCTCGGAGTGGTTTCCCGAGATACGGAGGGTGAGGGGAGCTGTACGATGGGTCACCCGGCCCAGAAGACGACCGTCCAGCGCATTGACAACCTTGGGGCTCTCTAAGGGCTCGAGGGGGATTCCCCGTTGGGCCGCGAAACCCTCGTCCAGAAAGTTGTCGTCTGAACCGGAGTCGAGGAGTACCGGGACCGGATGGGACCGGGACTGAACTGTCAGGGTCGCCGGCAGGGAGATCCGGGCAGGGGACCGAAGAGTCGAAACGTTGCTCACCAGGCAGGTCCCCTTTCCTGGTGAACTTCCCCGTTTGGGGAATCGGGACAGACGGCGGCGTGATGCCCAGGCCGGCCACAATACAAGCACAGCCGGTGTTGACGCCGCCGCCGGCGTTCAGCCTGGGATAGGCGTGCTCGTCCCAACTGCATGGGTTCCGGGGAAGGCAAGGGCGCGGCCTGGTGTTCCGTCCAGGGTTCGGTGCGGCTGAAGGTCGGCTGAGGGGTCGGTTCCGGCTGCCGGACCTGTCGGGATCTCTCTCTCCGGCGCTCCCGAAGGCGGTTGTCCAGCTGCGTGGCCAAGGTAATGAGCTCCTCCAAGGAGGTTGCGTTATTCCGGGAGGCCAGCTCATCCTTGAGGCCCTCGGACAGGTTCCGGGCAAACAGCGTCATCAAAGTCTTCTCGGTCCAGTCCCCCTCTGCTGACAGGATCCGAAACTCTATGGCGAACTCCGCCACGGATCCAGACCCCTGCTGCAGTGAGAACAGCCGGTTCATCGCGTCCTGGCCCCGTACTGGATGGTCGAACACCCTCTCAAGCTCCGTGGAGAATTCTGCGAAAGAGGACAGGAGGGGCGAGCGGCTGGCCCACAGTGCCGTAGCCCACTGGGCCGCTTTTCCGCGCAACAAGTTAATGCAAAAAGCTATCTTTGCCCGATCGGTGCTATAACCATGGGGTTGAAGGTCAAACACGAGCGTGCAATTCAATAGGTACCGGCCACAAGACCCGGGCTCCCCCGCATATGGTTCCGGCAGGGGAACCCGCGGTTCTCTGGTGAGCGCCGGGGTAGGGAGAACGGGAGCGTTACTCACGGCGGCAGGCGGAGATGGACCGGCGATCTGGGCGACTTGCACCGACAGCTGCCGCACGCTCTCGACCAGAGAATGGAGGGTCTCCCGCATTCCACCCAGCTCCAAGTCATGTCTCCCAAGCATAGCTCCTTGCGCGCTGAGGGCTTCGTGGAACGTCTCCGGCTTCGCTGGGTCCATGTCTCTTGGTCGGGATATTCTGTTAGGATAGTTCACTGGACCCAAGAGCAAAGACGGAGACACGACAGGGTTTTGGCAGTTTCAAAAGTGGAGGACATTTATTTTCGGACAGAGCAGAGAAAAATCAGACGGTGGAGTTACTCAGCCACGTGACGTGTACTCGCGACGCTTCCCGTGGCGCTGGCTTGTGACGGTGCTCCGGCGCTGGATTGTGACGGCGCTCCGGCGCTGGATTGTGACGGCGCTCCGGCGCTGGCTTGTGACGGCGCTCCGGCGCTAGATTGTGACGGCGCTCCGGCGCTAGCTCGTGACGGTGCTCAGGCGCTGGCTCGGGAATAGGTTCCGAAGGCACTCTCTCGGCGTGGGGAAGGCTCTTCTCACAACGAGCCCACGCTCGGCAATATCCCGACGCGGAAGTCCGGGAGAGGGCTGATCTTATCCGCTGCCTAACAAGGAAATGACGCGCAGCTGCGCGCCGGCAAGCGTGCTCCCCCCGGCTGTGCTGCATCTGTGTAATTATAAACACACTTTGGCCGAAGCCGGGTTAATTCAGCACCACCCGGTGGTAGTGCTCCCAGGATCCCCACATGTAGGTTACATTTTAATGTTGTAGCTGTCTGTAATAGAGCTAATTTTATTGATTATTTATTAACATGCAGTTTTTCTTTCATTTACTCATTATAAATGCATGCAGTGAAGTACATAGTTTCCTTATGACATGTAGTGGAGTAGAAAGTACCATCAAAATTGTACTTAACTTCATCCCAAACTCCTTTAAGCAAGCTCTTTATCCATTTTGTGATGTACAGTCTAGCGTATGGGTTTTTATTTATTTCTGTCAACACACTTGCAAATGCTAAAGACACCAACTATATCAAATGTTTTGTAATGGTGTTAGTGTGCATGAGGGATGAGTGTGTGTGTGTTGGAAGGTATACAAGGCATAAGAATAAACTTTACAGATTGGTAAACAGAACAAACGGGTTCCCTCAGAGAAAAGGGAGAGAACTGCAGGAGAAAGGCAGACACTCTTCGTGCATCGCAAGTGTCTTGAATTGCACCCAAGTTTCCATCACTTGTGTCTTTTTCTTACGCCCCTCCCACTGAGGATGCGTGGAGATGCAAAGAAAAGACACAAATGTAGGAAACTGATGCAATTTAAGTGATTTGGGATTGGAGAGCCGGTTGTTTCTCAAAGTCAGGCATGCTTCCTTGTTAGGATGGTTCCCTGCAAGTGGGGTCCTGCAGAACAGTCACTATACTTTAATTACATTACCTTAATTACAAAAAATTGTAACGCACCAATTCCAAAACACACTTTATACTTCAAACTCTGCAGAAACAAACTAAAACTCATCAACACTTTCTTGGGTAGCTCTTTCCACTGTATTAATAATCATAAACTCTAATTTTGTCAAAATACACCCTTAATTCTCCATGTTAGATTTGAAAAGAAACCAACCTCAAACCAACCAGAGTCCAATGAAAAATAATAATAATTTTAACTCGCCGATCCAAACTTCATTAAAACTAGAATAAAACATAATAAAGTTAATCAAAACCATCATGGTTAGCCTAGTTTCTCTACTTCACCAACTCTGGCTTGGTCGAAATAAAGAATGTGAAAAAATGCTGGCTCAACCTCTCTCTCTCCCCTGCTGTGCTTTTAATAGCTGGCTAGAAAATGATGTTGCTGCGCAACAAGAGTCAGGACAACGGCTTACATTAGGCCTTGTACGTCTAATAGGAGTGAAGATCCAGGAACTATGGTAATTTATCGTCTCAAATTTGTTCAGAAAGAGATTTTTGCTGAGTTGATAACATACCGGAAACAGGAAATGCATTGTTCGCATTTAACATAACTGTTGGATGGATTGCCATTACATTTGGTAGACTTGGTGGACTGGACTTAGTGCTTGAGCATTAGTGAGCATGCTATCTTATCTTGAATACCTTTCCTCAGATCAAAAGTTGGTGGGCTTTGTGAATACAACACAATATGTAACTATGAAGGGCTATAAATGCTGGAAGTAATAAATGAGCTATAGGCTGATGTATATACATACAAAGTAAGCTATTATTAAAGATTATTTTCTCAAGATCTATCCACAAAGATCTATTAACAGCACACATATACACATACAAACACGCACACACACACACAGTGTTTTTCTTCTGCTGGTTGGATCAATGTCATTGATTTGATTCATTTCTCTCACTTTATCATACTCTGTACACACACATACTACACACTCTATGCACGAAGTCCTTGCGGCTGTGGTATCATGGTGACATGGTGGTGTCATAAATTGCCTGAGAATTAATGAAGGTCCTTAAGGAGAGCACATTGATTAAATCATTACGCCACTAATTGTCTGGAGGCATTGATATCTGAGCTCAACACACACACACACACACACACACCTGCCAGACAATACAATTCAAGTTTTTAATTGTGTTTCTGATTGTCATATGTGAATTGACATATTTGTCTTACTTCCTTTCTTATTGTCACCGTTCTTGTATTTTTGTCTCTCTCACAAACACACACACACGCACACACACACACACACACACACACAGTCAATCATACAACTGCGAGAAAATCACACACACACACACACACACACTGGAGCCATTAAACGCACCACAGTTTAAACATTCATTAATGCTTAATGAAGGCAGCGAAAATGATGGATTAGATTTTATTAGCTGCTCGGCGGGAAGGTGAGAATGGCCTTTTGTTAACTGATTAGATTGCAGTAAATAAGTAATTGGATCAAGGGGTACATATAACTTTGTCAACTCTTAAACTGATTAAATGTAGTTTATCTTAAAGGGATTTAGCCTCAATTAAAGGGCCACAACTTTACAATATATAATCAATTTTCTAGTTTTAATATGTCAACATTCTAAATTTTCCTAGTTTATTTCTGACTGTAGAGTATATGAGAATGGCATCAGTTGGCTGGAAGTACACTTGGACCCAATCTGTTGCCTAGAAATCCAATTTCCTTAAAACGGAGTGTTACAGACAGAAGGTGAATACAGGAACATCCAGAGTTATGTTTAACATTAAAGCAAACACGTTCTGGTAGAAACCCAAAATACAAATATGAACCTGAAAATGAACAGAAATATGTATCTGTTAACAGTCTGTTTATTACATTGCTGTTCAATTCAATTAGATTTCAATTTCAATTAAATTAAAATGTAGCCCAAAATCACAAATGACATATTTGCCGCAGAGGGCTCTTACTCTTCTCACGACTGCCTTGTCACACTTGACTTTTTTAGTTTTTACTGTTGTCCAATCACAAAACAGCAGAATATTCAGACATATTACCATTTTATTTTTGGTACATAAAGTATTACTCTAAAAAAAGACAGCTAATTGTGGTTTTAGATATCAAAGTTAGGGGGATTTTTTTGACACCAGTGCTTCTATGAAAACAGAATACAAACAGATAAGACTCAGTCTCCTGGTTGTCCCTGTCAAAGCGAGCATAGAAGTTGTTGAGCTCTTCAGGGAGGGAGGCGTCGCTGGTTGGGGGGGAATAGAAAAATTGAAGACCCTGGTAAATCATAGGTAACATGTATATCATTAAATGACCACTGAACATTCCCATCACAAAGATATATGCTAGTTTATATACCTTTTTGCTTGGGCGTTTTGTTTATGAAAATGGGACCCCACAGGTTGCTAAACAGACTCATGAAGCTATCTGCCTGCTAAGTTTCATGATAAGAGACGAGTGACACGGAGCTGGTGTGTTGTGACGATTCATGCTGCCTTGACAAAAAAGTCTATAGATTTTGATTTCAAAGAGATGTAAGAGTACTGGAAGAATATTGGAAGCACATTATCATATTTTGATACTCTATATCGTTATTTAAGATTTCAAGAGCAGCATATTTGGTTTCATTTTGTAATGCATTGTACAACCTAAACTTACAGCCTTCAATGTATCAAAATTAAATGAATGTAAATAATTTGTCAATTTTGTCACCAAAAGAGAAGGCACAATTATTACACTCCAACTCACACACATAGACACACGTACACCTCTCATGTACCAGTACAAGGTAACATCTCAGCTCTGCACGAGAAAAAATCCCTGAGAAACCAAGAATAATGTATAAGACCCAGTGCACCATAAATAACCTTTGATTAACCCTTGTAAAGAACACACACACAAACATATGGACACTGCACAACTATGTTCATGAATACGCAGGTAAAATAATACACAGTAAATACCAAAAGGAATAAAGAGAAAAAAAGACACTTTTACAACAAGCACGCACACCTGTTGATGCTCTGGTGTTAAGTGAATAGTTTGGACCAACGGTGTGTCCTGCTTCGCGGCAGGTGGCCAATTAGCAGCAGCCTGAGGCGGGACCTCCTGCTGTGGTTATAGCTCCTGACCAATTACAGCGCTTGATTTATACCAGCAATAACTCCCTGTACTCACACTGCTCCACAGACAATGTGTACACTGTGAGCTCTTACACACACATATATATATATATATATATATATATATATATATATATATATATATATATTGTGAGCAACAGTATATACATGCAGAACAAAAAAGACATTAACATGATGGCAAGTACACACGCTAATAAAAACACCCACCCCCTATATGTGCTATAATAATCAGCAATTAGAGTCTTTAAAGGGATCCATCATTTCACATTTCAACCAATTGTTGCTGCATCAGCAGGGCAAATGTGTTTCAGTCTCTACTGCTCGCTTTTTCAGTCAATATGTCCAAGTTGACAAAAATTGCTAGATTCACACTTGAATGCTAAACAAAACAAATCACTATTTTTTGTTAGCAAAAAGAAAAATGTTGGAAATGTTGCAGATCTTTACTTTGAAATGACAAACAGCCACATTTTTACTTTTGGATGTGATCGTTATGTCATGATAAGACACCCGTTACATTTTTCTTTTGTACAAGTAGAGCTTTGACCTGAGAATGCCACCTCTTGAATTGTCAGGGGGTCACTGAAGTTATGAGTAACCACTGGAGCCATACATATTGACATGACTCATGACTCTTGTCATGGTGACACCCTCAAAATAAGTGTTGGTCATAAAGAGGTACCTGATCAGGGGGGCTCACCAAATTTACAAAATGTTTTCTCTAATGCCAAAAAGACCAGAGCAGCAGCAACCACTCCAAGCTCAGCAGGCTGTGGGCCCGTTTGACTCTGCGGCATTCCCACCTGGAACACTTGAACAAACCCAGTCGCCCCTCACATCGGCTCACATCTAATGGTTTCACCCAGAGATTTTTAGGGTGTTTAGGGTGATTAACCAACTCTGGTATTAGGGGTTGTCGCAGGATGCTGGGGACATTGTAACAGCATGGCGCAGCACTCCAGAACACATAGGCCAGGGGTCAGCAACCTTTCCTATCTAAAGAGCCATTTTTGCCCTATTTTCCACCAAATATAATATGTCTGGAATCTGGATAGAAACAAAGTGGATTTCATAGGGCCCTTAGAAGGCTTACAGGCTACATATCGGGTGATTTAGACTACTGTTAATATAATTAAGGTTCCAGAGTGCATTAAAAGAGCATCAAGACAGACTAACTAAAAAAGTGCCAGGGCAACCTAACCGTTTAATGTTTGTAATTAACTGGCACCTGACCTCTTGTCATTTTGCAAAAGTGGGCCCGGGTAAAACAAGTTGATTATCCTGGTGTAGTAAACATAAACGCGAGCGGCTGTGGATCAGTGGTTAGCAGGTCAGACTTTCAATCAGAGGAGCGGTGGTTCAAACCCCGTCCTTGAGCAAGACACTTAACCCGCTTTGGCTAAAAGCTAAATGAAAAGTAATGTAATATAAATACCAGTTCTGAGTATTTGCATCGCCCTCACTACAGTCTTGCTGGAAGATGAACAGTGGGTGTGCTGGTGTTATAACGAGTGTGGCTCCTATCTCCTGAATGGGGTTAGTTCAAATATCTGTTTAGGGTGCCGTGGTGGAGTCTCAATGGGGTTGCCTGACATTCAGAATCAGAATCAGAATCAGAACCATTTATTGCCATATATGTTTACACATATAAGGAATTTGTCCTGGCGGGAAGGTGCATACATTTAACATTTAACAATACACATTTAACAATTGACTAGATACATACTCTTAGAACATGAGTTGCATTTTACATGACCAGTTTCTGATGACACCCTTGGAATTTAAATTGGAAACTTTCATGGGTCTTTAACTCATTAGAACTTGTAACAACTCATATGACCCAGCAGAGACACACAGACACAGTGTGTGGGGGGGGGGGGGGGGGGGGGTGGTCTTGGCAAATCAATGACAAAGCACAATGGGACACAGCGGCCCAATGAGAAGCCACCTAGTGAGCCACACAGGAGTATTGTTCTGATGGAGGGTTTGGTTTCACAGTTAGCGGGACCAACTACAGAGAGAGAAGCAGCAAAGGGAAATTAATCCCAATATATATCCTGGCATGGGTAGAATATTTGCTGCAATTTTCTGTGTGATGAGGCAATTTCTTTATTCATGGCTTTCGCTCGCTAATATTTTTTTCAAATTTAGATATTTTTAACAGAAAGGTGTTTGCACCCCATCCATTTTTCGAATGCTTTTTATTAAATCCTGATTATTTCCTCATTCACAAGGTCTATTTGAAACTTTTTTAAATCTATAATATACAGAAACCCCTTGTGAAGATAGATAATAAGGCCATATATGTGTTAGTGGTATATTGGTTGGAGTACACAGAAAAGTTAATTTTTATTATCTGAAATATATCAATGAACACTTTAAGTGAAGTAAAACTCCGCTCAAGCTAGAAAGTTCCCACAGTCCTCGGTGGTCCCTGAACGGGGCTCGTTTCACTGCAGCATGGTGCTCCGTGGCCTTAGCTGTGAGTAGGGAGCAGGAAGGCTTGGAATATTCATATTTCAGCCATAAGTAAGTCAATTTTCATATTTTTTCTGGACACAAATGACATTCTTGTGCGTATCTTTGAGATGCTTTGTGTGAGAGAGGAATGGTATTATGGTATGAACTCTGTAGGCTCTAAAGATTCCAAAACCGTTGAGTTTAGTATTTTATCAGCATTTTGTCAAAACTCTGGATGCATTTTGAGTAAATTTGGAGGTCATTTTGAGTCACAATGAGTCATTCTTATGGTTTATGTTTATATGTATTGTATAATAGTGTTATAAACATGACACAATTAACTTATATTGACTTGTGAGGCAGGGATTAGACATTTTATTTATTTATTTATTTTATTTACTTTTCTTATATTTTTTATATGCTCAGTCCCAGAGGCTGAAACCCAGTGTTCCAAATTTGGTTCTTAAACATATTTTGTCAAGCCCCTATAGGGTAGATGAAATAAATTGCCCCCAGGCTATATATGGTGTCTGTGGGGTACCACTAAAAGAACATGCCAACATTGACCCATTCACACACACATACACTGTTGGCAGTGGCCAATGACAACTTCAAGAGATATTTGGGGTTCAGTATTTTGCCCAAGGACACTTCACTGTGTGGACTGGAGGAGCCGGGAATCAAACTTCCAATCCTCTGATCACATCAACACGTACAGGTACAAAAAAACATCAATCTACATACGTAACCTAACGTACTAGTTTGTTTCACCTTACTGCAGCCTCACCAGGAAAGGAATTCTGAAAGTGTTTGTATGGTTTTCTCCATTTACATATCAGTAAATGTTGCCATAAAATGAATATCATTGCAAGACACTTTCTGTAAATTACAGTGTGAAATGAGTAAATCTCTCTCCTAGAGGGGATTGAACTAATTGCCAATGCCCTAAAAGGTGTGCTTGGTCGGTTTACAGCGTGCTGTCGGAGAGAGTGATAATCAAACATTTAACAGCTTGTGGGAGAGGTCGTTAATTTGTGTCTGCCTTCCAGGGATCGGAGGTATTAGCAAGAAAGAGGACATTCACATGTACGTCGTATGTGCTGATATATTATCAGGGTGCTGCGTCGTCACAGTAGAATGACAGAGATGCAGAAAAGCTGCTGTTTGTCTTCCATCTGTCTGTTAACGCTGTGAATCACAGTGTGTGAGTGTTTGTGTCTGCTGGTTTCTATTTGGCGTATCAACTATTGACATATTGATCAGGTTAATCAGTGCACACTCGTCTATGCGCCACAGCAACACTAAAACAATATAACTATGTGTGCTTTTATAAGCAATTAATTCAATTACTTTTGACATAAGTAATTACTTGCTGTAACTAATTACACTTGTTCAGTAACTTGTACAACACAGGAAAAAAAGCATGGCTATTTGTTTTCTTTGGATTTCACGAGCCTGGAAAGAAGTGACTTAACGGCTGCAGTTTCACTGCCAACAAGTTGAAAGGCATGCTGATACAAAGTTGTGATGTCTATAAATAGAATGATAATAAAACACATCATGGATTTGAGACTCTTACCAAACATGTTATTGTTCATGACATGTGTCACTTGGTAGACTGTAGCTGAAGATAGGCTTGAGTTGATCGCCGCTAACCCTAACCCTTCAGGTTATTATTTTTCTAAACCAGACACCACCGTCTGCTGTTATGATGAGTTCCAGATTAGCGTTTCAGCTGAAACAAGTTAACCAATTCACTAAGTGTTCTTAGAAATGAGTTCTGCTTATTAAAAGTAAAAGAACGGACTTTCAAGACCCTTTGGGTTCAGTTTCTTTCTGTTTTGAGTTAGGGTCCGAGCGACTGACAGAGTCAGTCCAGCAAGGACCCTATTGTTATTGCATGGATTATTATTATTATTATTATTTTTGTACATTGGGGACATTTTTGGGGTACTTGTTTTTACTGTAATTAGTAGAGTTCAATCAAGTTTCGTTTAACTCATATTAGAGTTTGTAAAGTATGTGTGCAGTAAAAAGAAAACGTTGGTTGACTGGAATAGGTGGATCGTTTTTTGCTGGTAATTTTAAAAGGGATCGTCATGTATAATTAAACAATGCTCCCCATCAGGCCCGATCTTGGAAAATTGGGTTCAGCCTCTGGGATTGAGCATATCAAAAAAATATAAGAAAAAATCAAATAAATAAAACAAAAAACCCAAAAAATGTCAAATCCCTGCACCACAAGTCAATATAAGTTAATTGTGTCATGTTTATAACACTATTACACAATAATGATAAACATAAACCATAAGCATGACTTAAAGTGACTAAAAAACGACTAAGTATGGACCCCGAGTTTTGAAAAATGCTGATTAAAAAAGTTAGGAACCAGCATCGCAAAGATATGCACAGGAATGTAATTTGTGTCCAGCAAAAAATATGAAAATGTACTTACTTATGGCTGAAATATGAATAGTCCAGGCCTTCCTGCTCCCTACTGACAGCTAAGGCCAAGGAGCACCATGCTGCAGTGAAACGAGCCCCGTTCAGGGACCACCGAGGACTGTGGGAACTTTCATGCTTGAGCGGAGTTAACACGAGTTCTCGACATTTACTTAACTAAAATAATTATTAAAAATACTTAACTTCACTCAATCAAAGCCAAACTTCGCACAGATACTCCTACAATATTGAGCTATCTTATAGTATTTTTAAGATATCGTCATATCGACGTGTAAGGTAATACAAATTAACTTTTAACATAATCTTTCTTCAAAAAATACATCTTTTTACTTTTTTATTTTTTGTATGTGTCTTATCATAAACCAATATACAACTAACACATATATGGCCTTATTATCTATATTCACAATTCACTCTTCTGTATTTTATAGCTTTTACATTTTTTCAATTAGACCTTGTGAATGAGGAGATAATCAGGATTTAATATGAGAAAAAAAAAAACAATTTTGGCTAAAACATTGGTGCAGGGCAAAAGGTTAAATTGCATGTAGCTGCGTAGGAGCTGCAAACAGATTTTAAAGGGAGGCTGCAGCATCAAATAAATATGATGAGTGATCAGATCACAGCTTACTTAGCGGAGACAATAAGTGAGGAATTACCAAAGGGAAGTATCTTAATAGCCAATGAGAAACACCTAGATTGAAGTGAAGACTACCAATAAACAAAGAGCTCAGCTAAATATGACTCCAATAACCAGTTAGGAGCATGCACAGTATGGTCAGGGTCTGGAATGAGCTCTTTTCACTGCCTACCACTGAATACGAATGTGCATGCTAAAATATACCATCAATTGATTTCAGTCCATGCAGAAAATATTTAGCTTGGTGAAGAGACACGTTATTCATATTTATGAATCACAGCAGAGCTCTCAGCGTATGCAGTCAGTCTGTTTCCTCCCTGTCTCAAAGTGGAGGTCTATGGAGTTCAGTTAGCCGTTAGCCGTTAGCAGCAGCGACGCATTTGGCTGTATGTGTACAGTTAGTCCCATTAGCTGCTAGCCAAACACAACATCGGAAACATTAAAAGCTTCCTTTTCTCAGTAGTTCTTAAACTAATGTTTAATGATCTTTTTCCCAGCGGAAGAGGACACAAATAGGCTATCACATAGAAGTGGTGTTGATATTGTTTACAGATATTTGACAAGAACAAAAAGTAAACAAAGCCAGTGTATGATAATGTTTGTGTGTGTGTGTGTGTGTGTGTGTGTGTGTGTGTGTGGATACAGTGCTTTGAGTGGTTGAAAGACCACAAAAGTGCTTTACATACGCTCTAAACCAGGGGTGTCAAACTCATTTTCACCGCGGGCCACTTCAGCATCATGGTTGCCCTCAAAGGGCCGGTTGTAACTGTAACACTATAAATTTAACTACTACCAAGCATATTGTTAAATAACTGTCTTTGTATTGTTTATTCAAGTGTAAAAATATTGTGCATGCATATATATATATATATATATATATTCTATCAAAGATCAAACTTAAAACAGAAGAAAATAACAAAGACCAAACAATCGTTGTTATATTACCTTTGTTCAAAGTTTTTTTTGTCACAGTTGAGAAGGACATAACTAGCCAATAAGAACATGCATGTGGTCTGGGGCAGTGGTTCTACTGGTCTGGCTGCACCATCACCCCTGAATGACCGGCCGTGACCCAAAGCAAGGAACATGCTCAACTTCTCAAATGGATTTAATGAAAAGATGGTACAGTTTGAGCCTGAAATGGTACAGAATCTCACATGCCAACACAATAAAACTAGTTTGAAATATTCCCTTTTACACTCAATTAAAAACCCAAAAGTGCATCTTAAGGACACAAAGTAATACAACACACATAATCATTTTATAACTTCAGCCTTTTTTAACAGACTCAGCAGTGCTTTCATGCACAAACATAATAAAAAGGTCGGGAATGAAGTGAACTATCACAAATAGTGCGTGTGTAAACTCATGCAAGTGTGTTGTGAACGCAGCACTGAGGAGTGTGAATAGACGCACTCTGCTGCATTCAAAATTCCCTTCAAAATAAAAGCACAAGATTTTTATATTGCCGATGCAAAGGTCCGCAACCCACTGAAAACGAGTCCGCGACGAACCGAAAACGGGTCCGCAACCCACTGAAAACGGGTCCGCGACCGACTGAAAACGGGTCCGCGACGAACCGAAAACTGGTCCGCGACGAACCGGAAACGGATCCGCGACAGACTGAAAACGGGTTCGTGGTGGTGTTCATGCCTTCCAAGCCGTCGCGGGCCACATACAATGACGTGGCGGGCCACATCTGGCCCGCGGGCCTTGAGTTTGACACATGTGCTCTAAACTGAGATTCACGAACACCACATGGTGGAAATGATACAGCAGGCTGTCTGGACTCCAGGTAGAACCGCACTTGGACATTCTGAGGGTGTGGATCACAATGTGTTGTTATTTCAGGTGTGGGTGATGGAAGGAAATCACCACCCTGGTCGGTCCGCATGTGGTCAGATTGTTTGCTTGAGTAATAATTACCATTAGTAGACCTGCTAGTGCCGTCTGCAGAGAGCTTTGTCCGTTGGAGGGATACTCGTGCTAGGGTTTAATTTTAGCTCTAAAAGGGCATTTGAACACAGCAGAACATAATAGTACATAATCGGTGGTCCTCTCATACGTCTGATGTTGAACATTCTGTATTCAAGTGCTTTTGGAAATATCACAGACATGGTTTGTTCGAGCGTCCTCCTCACATTGTATACCTTCCCTTTTCCATCCATAAATTCATCTTCTCCATAGCACTCACTTGGAGCACATCTTTCCGCTGAGCTCTGCACTAATTAATTAATTTTGCAAAGATGTCCACCTCTTGTGCTACATCGGTAAGAACAGTAATGTCCTCAAGTAAGGAAACATATTGTACTTCATGGATGCAAGCCTTTACCTTGTTTATGTTCAGGTTCCCTGGCATGGAATGTATACATAAAGCTCTGCTAGTTATTTTTTATTTTTAAATAAAAAATGAATCAAATTAGAACATGCACGCTAAACTTTGTTGGCCAAATAAATAATTAAATAATGTCTAAGCGGTGAAACAGTTGTTAAAGATACAGAATGAATACCCTTACGGATTATCAGACACTAAAACACAGCACAGCCGTTTGTAATACTCACAGACAGGATTTTACAACTCAAGTCATCACAGGTTTTTGTGGTGTGATAAAATGTTGAATCTTTCCTAGAAAAACAGCAGAAATCGGCTGTTCACATCACAAAGTAATCTACCAGGAATGTGACTGGCACGGCGCCGTGCAGGATGCCGTTGGGAGGCGTTGCCATCAGCCTCACGCGCGGCACTCCTGCTTGGTGCATCATCATCTTGTGTTACTTCATTTTTTTTTGTTTAATGTATTTATATTATTTCTCTGAATATTACTCCCCTTCCCCGCATCTGTATTATTATGGATTTTTTTTTTTCATTTGCCATGGCTTTTCTTTTTTCTTCTTTTTTTGGGCTTTTCCCCAGACAGCTTCTCTCAGGTCTGAATAGATAAAATCGATTGTGGTGCAGAGAGCAGTTGTCAAATATTTTACAGCAGTAATCCTGTCAATTAAGTAAATATTTGCAAGTTTGAATACAAAAATATTTTTCAAATATATTCAAAATAACTATATTTCCCTTATTTCTTGTGATAAAAAGCATGCCTTTGAAGAAGAATTGGATTCTTCTCAGTGACTGTGCCACCATGGTGAAGACATGAGGGCATTGAAGTCACGTGATGAAGAAAAGCTCGTTCACGTCAGGCTGCAAATGTCAAGTGGACTTTCAGTGCACTGCTCATTTCTAAGTCATTCCATGTCATTAACTTATTAAATGCCAGACTCGGCACGTGTGTGTGTGTGTGTGTGTGTGTGTGTTTGTGTGCTCTCGCCTGCATGTCCTTAGTCCAAAGACTGCAGATCTGTTCCTATCATCCACCCTCATCATCATCCACCCTCATAAAGCACATCCTCCACTACTCTACTGTACTGACCTGAACTTTTAGAAGAAGGATCAAAGGATGCTCTTATTGTTAACTTATGTCAGATAATACCAGGGATTATTCAGTGATTTCTTGCTGTCTGAGTCACCATCCTCACATTAAATATATGGTGTACATTATTCAAAGCAATGTATGCAGCACTGAAACGTTGTAATATTCAGAACATAAATGTTTTACGATGAATGTGTATGGTACATAATATCAATTCTAGTAGGTAGAAGAAAATAGTTTGGATAAAGATACCTTTACTTTCAGAAAAAATTCCCAAAGCATATCTTGCCTATCTATACTCTGGGAAGTTCACAAAGGAAGGATTGCTGTCGCTGATAGCATCATGAACACACATCAGTTGTATCTTCCCAGTCTCAAGGGCCGATTCATAAAAATATATCGTGCTAATAATAATATAGAAAAAACAGATTTGCAGCTGAGTGTAGTTTGCCATTTTGACTACATCTTGTTGCATATTGAGGCGTATTGTGATTGCGCTGGAGGCCATGAGATGGCTGAGTTGATCCGGGCTGTATATATCAAACGGGTGCAGGTTGGACTCGGGCTCGTTTCACTTTGCTTCTGTCATTGTGCCATGAAGGCCTCGACGCCTCCTCGACCCGCTCACATTCACACCTCGTTAGTGCACGTGTGCAGCTGTCTGTTCTCTCACATCAAACTCTCATCACAGTGCAGACATCCAGTCCCACATCAGTCCATATTTCTGTGTCAATATAGGTTGAATAAAAGCAGAGAAAAAATGATGTGTGTGTGTGTGTGTGTGTGTGTGTGAGAGAGTGTGTGTGAGTGTGTGTGTAAAACCATAGAGAGCAAGACAGAGAACAAGGGTGCGAGAAAGGGAGAGGAACATAAACAGAGATCACAGGTATTGATTATCTTACTTTTAGTGAAGGTGATAAGGCAGACGGGGATTTACCTGGTGGGGAGAGAGCGAGAGAGAATGTTGTTAGAAAACAATGAACACACACACACACACATCCAGTGGTAGGGCTTGCTGTGGGGTATAGCAGTGACAGTTGAATTATGGATTTCTTTAATGTGGAGGACAGAGAGAGAGGGAGAGCGTCAGCTGCCCTTAGCTTTACAATCACGTTGTCAGACTTACACACACACACACACACACAACGCAACAGATTAACAAGGACCAGGGAGCGAACAGGAGCTTCTACATGTGTTCACTACAATGTGAGGTGCCTCTTGTGGAGCTCTTAAAACTGGGTGTCCTGATGGAGTTTTAAGGTACAATGAAATAGTACTAAGTAATGAAATGAAATATTCTGGGTGAGTTCAGTGTCAGAGATGCAGGTCCAGCGTGCATGTGATAGGCAGGCCACCAGGCTAATTCATAGAGAATGCTACTATGTCACTCTTGCATTGACACATAGAGGAACATCTGCCTTTCCATCTCACATGCGTCTTATGAGGAAACTCAAACACTCACAGAGCCAGCAGTCCATCAGTGGTTCACTGGAGGACCAGGACACCGTCATACACTTTACAAATGAAAGGACTTATTGAAGTTCGGTGCTCCAACACTTGGCGACTCTTGATAGGTGAGTTGTATTTACCCACTGAACATACGTGCATATGAAAGCTCCCGGTGGCCCAGCGGTTACTACACATTCCTTCCATCAGTCAACAGGGCAAGTCAACAATGTATTATTCTGTCAACTTTTCAATATTTAAGAAAACAATCTTTTGATGCTTCTTTCATTCACAACAATGTTTCCAAACAGTAAAAGGAGGACTTTTAAGTTTTTAGTCCTACTTTTGGAATTCAGCAAAAATAATATGTATTTAGCAGTGTCAGAAGTGATGTCAGAGGACCTAAAACAATGAGGACATATTAATAGCTTGTATAGCTGCCAACGCCGTCATAGCAGAGCTGTATTGTCTATAAATATCAATAACAAATGCAAAAAATTAAAAAGCAAAGCGGTTGAGGTCTGATGGTAAACAAGAGAATAACAGGTGATGCTGAACTGTTGGGTGCAACAGAAAATGAAACTGGAATGTGTACTATTCTGAGCCGCAACATATGCCAATAAAAGCCTAAAACATTTATTGTTTTGTCATGCATTTGAATGTAGTTAAATTAGTGTATCAGTATCATCATTTTACTCAGATTAATTTAGATTGAGACATTCTCATTCTATATCAGCCATATTTATATATTTTCCCCTGGAAGATTTTCTGTAAATTACTTGGTTGTCGGGTCTGAACTCCTTCTGAAGTTTTTTTTGTTCTTGAAAATAAGTGAATGCCAAATGTTTTAAAAGAGCTTGTAGATGCCATGCAACACATCTGTACCAGTGGTTCTTGTGTGAACCCCAATGCATTATTCAGCAGATTAAATGGATTGTATAGTTGTATTTAGTTTTACTGTAGAGTTTCTTAATTTATAACGGAATGCAGAGCTGTCACTCTGATGGAATTATAGTGGTGAGTTCTGTCTTCTTATCACACCTTTGTTGTGATGCAGCGTGGCCTTACTGACACATCCCACGATGTGTGCATCAACCCTGTGTCTTTGTGTGTTTGAACCTGTCTCTATTTAATTTCTTCTGTTGCCACAACAACGTCTAATATAGCATTGAATTCCCATCCTCTGTTAAATCTTGAAGAAAGATGCGCGCAGAAACGTGTATACCTGTGTGTCTAAGTGTGTGTGTGTAAAGCAGCAGGATAGCAGTCTAAGTAGCCTTGGGATGCAGTGTGGGAGAGGAGATAAGAATAACACACGAACACACTGTTGGATTAGCCAGATTATTATTATATGTGTGTGTGTAGGTGTGTGTATCTGTGTGTGTTTGCATGTGTGCGTGCTTGTGCGTTTGTAGGTGTGTGTGTGTATATGTGTGTGTGTTTGTAGGTGTGTGTGTGTGTATGTGTGTGTGTGTGTGTGTGTGTGAGAGCGAGGGAGCAGCCCCCTGCAGTAATAAAAGTTGTACATGTGAGAGTATTTGAAGTGTACTAGGTACGTGTGTTTTGGGGTCTTTATTTTCTGTGTATACTACAATGTGTATGTATGTACTTGTATATTCACAAAGATGCAAAGGCTCACAGAGAAGCAAATGACATCAAACCTGAAGACAATCTGAAAGATTATGAGGTAAATATTGCCCTCTCCTGCACACACCTGTTAGACTTATTACTGCACAAGCTGGACGGCAATTGTTGTGCCAACAACTGATAGGAAATACAAAGCTTGTGTTTCAATGTGTTTCACTATGGAAACCCCATCCATGAATATCATGAGTATCTATTAATTGTGAATTAAGAAGTCAATGTTATGACACAGTTTTTCAAAATGATCACTTGGTCAATCAAAGATGAGAAAGTATGTCTCAATTATTATTCAGTCATAACTATAATATGATGATTGGCTTGTTCTTGTTTTAAATGATTGAGGCTTGTTGTTGTTGCTCTATGGTGCCATTCATGACAGATATCTGATTGGCTTTTTCAGAACTACGTAACATTGGGATTTTGAATCTCATTTACGAGGGGGTCTTGGCCAAGAGGGCAGTGCAAAAGCACCACATCAAATCATAAATAACAGGTATAACCAAACAGAAACCGCAACAATTGGTGCTGTGATTGGTTGTTCATCGGATCAGGAAAAACTCCCCAAAATACTTTGTACAGGGAGAAAAAAGGAAGAAACCTTCAGGAGAGCAACAGAGGAAGATCCCTCTCCCCGGATGGACAGAAGCAATAGATGTCATGTGTACAGAATCAACGTAACAGAGTTACAGCACATTCTATGTACTACCAAAAATAGCAGCAATAGTGGATGTAATAGAATACTAATGATAATTGAAGAAGTAGCAGTATTGACAATACTATTAGCAATGCAACTATTTACAACAATGATAATAGCAGGAGGTGTTGGGCAGGACAGATTCAGACATAGCCATGATCATGGAAACAGAAGGAGCAGCTCTACAATTTGTACAAGAAATTTGGTGTCATCATAAGTGTGGGAGGTACAAAGAAGGAGGTACAAAGAATCAAACTAACAAATAATGCAGTTTGGTAAAATAAAAATGTTTACTACTTAAAATGTCTTTCTTTGCAAAATAATGAACTTAAAGTGACTCAGATGAAAGGCATCAACATCTTCAACAGTAACCTTGGAGAAACAACCCTTGATCGCCAGCAGTCACATGAGCATTAACTCAACCACAATATATAATAATGACATGTACCCACATTGTTCTGCCTTCAATATGCTTTGACAACACAACAAAGCGTGGCAACATAGAAGCCAAATATAGCATCTGGGAAAACTTGGCTAACGATGACCTAAATGTGTCTTCATAAGGTCTTAGTGGTGTTTATGCCTCACACCATTGCAGTCTACAGGATAATGTATAATTATAACCTAGATGATGGGTGTTATATGAACCAAAAGTGTAAACATAGAACAGAATTGTTGTACCTGTGTCAAGAGATGGGTTGAGGAGGGCGGAGGCAAGTTCATCTTGGAAAATATGGACCTCAACTGAGCAGTATAGCACCTGCTCAATAGAATTACCATTTGGTTGGCTCAAGGTCATTGCTTGTGCATATAACGGTGCTCACAATATTGTGTTACATAGATACGACTGGGTCTGAAGCCTGTTAGTAGCCCCTAGAGCCTGCCATAGGTATCACACCCAACTACACACACATCTCTTGTGTTGGGCTACGAGAACCTTGTCATGGACCAATGGGTTTTTCCTGATGGATTTAAAGAAGAGATTTCAGGGGGTCACTAACACTAATGTCTCATCTTTTGGAGACCAAAATCTTGGCCGGCAGAAAACATGTTACTTTGTGGAAAGAAGACCAACAGGGTACCAGTAAACTAGGACAGCTTTGGCCCTAAGCAGGCCATGATCTCAGCCTGAAAGCTGTGTTTGTTTGCTGCCACATAATCTCGACATCATGCCGTTATCCATCCTTACGTTTATCATTTCTCTAGCGTGCTTATTATGTTCAGGGTAGCAGCACATTTCAGCTTACAATGGGAGAGAGGTACACCATGGACTGGTGGACAGCCTACCACAGGCCCGGGTAGAGGGGTTAGGGTCAAAGTTTCAAACTCAACTAACTGCACGTCTTTGAACTGTGGGAGGAACATACAAACTCCACACACAATATGGGCTCCAACCCCAGACCTTCTTGCTGTGAGGCAACTGTGCACTGATATAACACGAGAGCATCAGAGTTCACTGTTGTTGATCTGAGGCTTAATAGAGGTAGATTACACAGCATGACAGTGACCCTGAGGATAGAAGTCATTCTACACAAGAACGGCTGCAATAGGTTCAAATTCACATGATGTTTTTTTTCATACCACCTTCTTTTGCTGTTATTTAGCTTCTACCACATGGTCATTTTACAGATTTAAGGGCTTTTATGAGGGGAGATGTTTAAATATTAGTGTGTTGTACAGCATGTCATTCAGATTGTTTTGATTTATCAATAGGAATAAAATAAGATACTAGTTTGGGAGAAATTACAACAGAAATATAGGTGAGAAAAGAAAAGCAATGATTTGCATTTGATAATTTTTAGAACAGAACTGTATGTAAAATGATTATTTAAAGCGAGGACAGCATGCGAATGAAAGAGCGATATAACAAAGGTCCAGAGGTTAGAATCTAACTCTGCAGTCACATGCGCTGTAACCACATCGCTGTCGCTCCGGCCTTCATCACTTTTCTGACCAAAGGTTTGCAAACTAGACACCATCATAAACTCCTACAACAGACTAATGCAGGCAGCTGCAGCTAACCACATTAGCCCTGGTGTTCAGGGCAGATTAAAATCACCACGTCTTGGCCTGCCAATTGCTTCTGTGAGGGTCCGCGTGTGTGAAGCAGACAGAGACATCTCCCCGTCCGCACATTGTTTTGTGCGTGACAGCACCTTTTGTACAGCCTGGCGTCGGATGCTACTCACGATATAAAAGAGTCGGGCAGGGAGCAGAACAAGAAAGAAAGATTATAGTCAGAATGATTTCCACAGACACGGAGAAAAGAGAAGATGAAGACAATACAAACTGAGTGGAAAAGACGTAACTGCACTGAGTAAGATACATACACACACACACACACACACACACAAGATCGTTATGCGTTATTGTTGATTCTCAGCAGCATCAAAGACCTTTTTTATTTTTGATTAAAACTCAAGCGTGAAAGGAATAATTTCACTAGTCAAAACAAACAAAGAGCTCAGGACATTTTCTAAAAAAATATAATAATAAACATTCCAACACATACACCACGGTACCATAGTACATAGTTTCTATGTTTTTAGGAGGATCTAGTTTCCAAAGGACAAAGGCACAGCACAAACAAAACAACACACACAATCTGGAGTGTGAGATATAAAAGCCGGTTTGTCCCCTCAGCTGAGTGACACGTCAGTGTGTTTCTTTACCGGGGCCAACGCCTTACAGAAGACCGGTTGGCCCAGCAGTTCGATGCAGTTCCCCCACAATGTCGCCTGGCTAACCTGTGTGGTAATACACTGCTGATATCTTTGAGCTTTAAGTTTTACCTGTACACACAAATAGTCAATACCCTGGTAAGCTATCTTCAAAGAAGTGAATTGCTGAGCGGTGAGAAAGTTATTTATCAAGTCATCACTCTGAAGCAGACATGAGAAGACGCTTGTAATATTCCTCAAAGGGATGCAGCAAAGGAGAGTCATGCTATGTGTGTGTGTGTGTGTGTGTGTGTGTGTGTATGAGGTAGGAGAGGTGTCCTTGGATGGCTGGATGGGGATATAGAGGGCATTTGTTTGAACAGCCAAGAAACAGAGGAGGCGACACCGAGGGGGGTCGGACACACCGGGGCTAGTAATAGTGGAGGTGTTTGTGTGTAATGTAAGGCGGAATGATGTGGCGCGTATAGCGGAGACAGTAAGAGAGAGAACGATAGCGATGAAGAGAGAGATAAAAGGGGGAATGAGAGAGAGTGTGAGGGGGATAAACATGGGGGAGGTGGGAGGAGGTAAATAGAGAGACAAAGGGAGAGATGGAGGGCAGATGATGAGGCCCTTCCAATGAAGATGCCATACCCAAACAGATGCCAGCTGTTCCACTGTGTGTGTGTGTGTGTGTGTGTGTGTGTGTGTGTGTGAGAGAGTATATGCAATCATCCTCGTGCTGCTGTGAGCTCATTAAAGGAACAGATCTGAGAAGATTGGTGATGATGATAGAGAGGATGGTAACGATGATGCTGATGATAATGATGATAACATGATCATTGTACAACAATATCTACCAATCTCAGCCTGGATTCACTTTGATGCAGCCGACTCTTGTTGGTTGAAAGACAGATGATGAAACTGTTGCACTGGTCAACTCTATTAGAACACACATATTAATCATTGTCAGATTTGTTAGGGATTCTCGGTTCTTTCGGAGAACACAAAGGAGATCATGCTTTTGACAATATCTAAAGGACAGTTTCTACAAAGGGAAACGTGAGACATCCATGTGAAACACGTGAAGGGTTAGAAACCCAGACATATGCAGGGACATATTGCTGCTGGACATCTCAAATGTGATACATGGACATGAGGTTTGTGCTTTTAATGTTTTAATGCACTGTGAGGCATTACATAAACACATGTAACCTGATCACTTAGCATACACGCATGTGCTTTTCACATATTTCACCTGTGAAATGTGGAAACACGATTTAACTCATGCTTCACACAATTTCAACACCGTATCTTCTTCTAAGAGTTACTCATCTGCATGTGTTCATAATTGGTGATGATTTGTTAATTTGTTAAACTTTCAGAAAGACAGACCTTTGAGCTTTCACATTGTTGATGTGGGAACGGAATACTAAATCAGCCAGAGAATTCAAACAGGAAGCAACAACTGACTTCAATACATAAATGTATACTTTAAAGCCACAATATACTTTTGACCAACATTCTTTAATGATATGTTTTATTTCAAAAGTAAGGACAAACTACTTCAAAACAACTACTGTATCTAATCCTCTTCCTTTCACAATATGGCATTTTTCTCTATCAGTGCAACCATTGAGAAGTGACATTGATTGGTTGGGAAAGCATCTGGAATCAGGAGAGCATACACATTGGAACAGTGGGAAGGGGTTCATTCTATCTGATAACTCTTGTATGCTTTTATAACAAACAGATGTAGCATAATGTAATGGAATTGCATTCACTTCAGGGAATATACAATGTACTTCAGATACAACTTATTAATCAAATTGGCAGCTTTCTAAAACTCACAATAGCGATGTCGACATGCTATATTTAATCTTAGTTCTTAGTTTCCATCTTAGTTTAACTTAGTCAACACGTTTCTATTAGTGCAACAGTCAACATCAATACAATATTTCCACAGGGGAAAGGTTCCAGCCCATCCTGTAATAAGCATGATAGAGTGGTGGCAGATATCATAACAACGATTTGGTGCAGTCTCTCTCTATCGGTCTTTTTATGCTCCCTAGTTTTCACAAACTCTTCCGTGTCAAAATTGGTTTCCTATGTCATTATAACTGGCCTTAAAAAGTGTTGGACTCCACTTGATGGAACTTGCCGGCGCCCTGAAGCCGACAGGTGAGCCTATTGACCCCTGAAGAGCCGCCAGTCGGTATCAGCAAACACCAGAGGCTCACAGGCTGGAGGGTGAGATTAGATGGACACCTAACAAGTGACTTTCTTTCAGCTGACATGTCTAATACTGCCCATACTTGGGATTTAGACAAAGGGGAAGATGGGAAGGAGAGACATAAGATAGAGGAGATAATGACAGTCTCTCTGGCTCACACATCTCCCAGGACACAGAAGGACAAACAGACAGATAAGCAGAGGGACAAGTGAGTATAACAACCACCACATGACACGCCTCTGCTTGTCTTGTCTCTCAGGATTTAGATAGGAACAGATACACAGAGAAGCAGCATGGGCCTTGAGGAGAGCGTGGCAGCATCTTTTTTTTTATCATGTCATCTTTTAGAAGATGAAAGGCTGCTAAACCTAACCCTGCTCTAGTGATCCAAAATGCTTCTGTGAGTTGTCTGCGTGTTAACGTTAACCCTTTCACAGTGTGTTTTCCTTTCAGGAAAGTTAAGTGTAACATTTTGGTCGTCGAAATTGTTGTTATTCAATGTTCGTTTGTACAAAGAAACATGATGGCAAAGTTCAAAAAAGAAGAAAAGAATAGAACAAGTCATCTTGTGATGTCATCTGCAAGAATGACTGCTGGTATCATAGCAGGTTTTCAAGTTTTGTTGGAAGCCGGCAGACAGACAATCTTGTTCAGGAACCAAGAGATCAGCACAGAACTCCTCCTGAGGTTTAACTGTAAACGTGAACGTCAAATGGGCGACTGTGGCTCACTGGTTAGCAACTCTGTCTTTCAATCAGAGGGTCGGCAGTTTGATTCCAGGCTCCGGTAGTCCATGTCATTGTGTCCTTGAGCAAGATACTTAACCCTAATTGCTCACCGTTGCTGTGTCTATGGTCTACTGTATATCATGTAAGTCGCTTTGGATAAAAGCGTCAGTGAAATGTAATGTAATGTAACTCATTCACTCCCAACAGGCCGGCAACAGCTAGATAGAGGACACGCTCACACCGGGAGAGACTCTCTTCGTCGTTAGCTAGCGACTAGAACTCTGGTACCCACAAAGCAACTCAGCATACGTGTGCTTTAACTGACTTTTTGATATTTGATAGATGAACACACAGAATGTCACTACTGCTGAAGTTCTTTTTTTGTATTTTGTGTTCCATCACTCCAACTCTTGGACAGAATATTTGTATTAGGCACAACTCCTACCCTTAGGTTAATAATAAACAATATGCCCTTTAATTAAGAACAAGGTAGGGACATTTCTTAAATGTGTATACATACTTGGCCAATAATGTTGATTCAGATTCTGAAATATCATGGTAACTGGACATTGATAGTCAGGATATTATATTCTGGAACAAACATATCGTTAGACGTCGTTATCCACAAAACATTGAAAAAGAGGATAGAAAAGGTTGTTTTAGATGCTGTTTTTGTTTGGAAGAAATAATTGAATCTTACCAACCGAAAGCCTTTCTGCCAGCCAGCATTCCAGAAATATGTTGACCGAAGATCAACTTTACAACACAATAATCGTGCCGCCCTCCACAGTAACATTTGTTAAATCACAAAACGGATGATCTTGTGGGAGGTTACCACAACCTCCCTGACACACACACACACACACACACACACACACACACACACACACACACAGAAGGAAACAAATATTTGCAGGGTCGTAAAACAAAGGTCTTTTGTAGTGCCAGGTTAATGGGACAACCACTGCTGGTTAATGTGAGGTATGTTACACAGATGCACAGTGGGACGCTACTCTCATATGCATGTTGGCAGAGAAATGAGTAGTGAAGAAATCATCTAGCAAACAGGCTGCTATATATGTGTTTACGCTTGTTTGTGTGTGTGTGTGTGTATGTTTAAGTTTGCCATATGAATGTTTTTTCCAGTTAAGTAAAATTCCAGCATAGACCATTCTTTGTGTGCTTGTTCTTTGGCCATCTTGTGTGACATCTCTATTGCTGTCTCTTCTCATCTGGTCTTGGCCTGAAGTCGGGTTAGACACAAGGCTATGATCCTGACTTTTACATTACATTTAGCTGACGCTTTTATCCAAAGAGACTTACATGCTATACAGTAGACCGTAGACACAGCAACGGTGAGCAATGAGGGTTAAGTGTCTTGCTCAAGGACACAACGACATGGACTGGCTGAGCCGGGGTTTGACCCACCGACCCTCTGATTGAAAGACTGACTTGCTAACCACTGAGCCACAGTCGCCACAGACTTAGTAGGATATATACCAGATGTCAAGGCTATCCATCCAATGTTTCGTGCAAAACCACAAATACAGGATGGTCCACGTATGCAGATGTACAGTGTGTGGAGCAATATTATCTGTGCACAATCCTGTGCCAATCCATACAGTATAATAGTCACCAAACTTGTTACTTCTTCTTCATATGCTGAAAATTCATATTTAGCATTTAAGATTCTGTGTGGGCTGTTTTTCATGCACTAAGCAACATTGGTCCATTTACATTACCAGTATGACTAGATTCCCCTTTTGTCAAGAGGACCCAGAGGCAAAGCAGACAATTCAACACCTCCTCCCAAAATGTGCTTGGAAGCCACACCTTTAAACAGAAATATGACAGATTAGATTGCAGCAGGTCTCAGGAAACAGGTCAATAAAAGCGTTTGGACACTTCTCTATGATATGTGGGCTGTATTTGGCTGGTTCTCAGCCCTTTACCTACAGTTCATCTGACCGGAACTTTGTCGAGTTTTTCTGTGTTTCACTTCTAAAATTCCCCTTCTGTTGAAAAAAAAAGTGCTTAAAGAAAAATTACAGCAGGTGATAGTAGTGATATATATATATATCCCATTAATTGAAGTTGTGCGTTGGTTTGACCCGTCTAACTTCCCCTTCCATCTGCTCTTAATGGACTTTTGTACACTTCCAATTTATCTTTTTCTGCCGACATTAGCTTATCCAGATATCCAGATGTCCATTAAAATGCTGTCCAATATGCGAAGATATAAAACATTGATATTTAAAGAATCTAATATAACAGGTGCTACTTCAATGTTTTAGAAATGGTGTCATCACATAGTTTCTCCAGCAAACTACTACTCACGTTCCCCCATGACCCCATCCCCCACCACAATGACGACTCTCTTTTTTTCTGGATAGAGACGTCAACAGGAAGTTTAAAAGACAGAACTCCCGCAAAACAGCCGGCCCAGAGTCCGTCTCTCACTCCACCATGAAGAACTGTGCTGGCCAGCTGCGCCGGTGGTCCCAGACAATTTCCCTGTGAAAGTTTTTTTTTTCATTTTGTTGGGGGAGTTTTTCTTGATCCGATGTGAAGTCCTGGGACAGGGATGTCGTATGCTTACAGATTGTAAAGTCCTCTGAGGATAATTTGTAATTTGTATCCTGGCCTATACAAAATAGACTGAAAACCTAGGATCACAGGACTCAATGACTAAAGGCCCGTCGCCCTGACCTCTGTGGTCATGAAGTCCTTTGAGCGCCTGGTCCTGTCCCACTTCAAAACCCTCACCGACCCACTCCTGGACCCCCTGCAGTTCGCCTACAGAGCCAACAGGTCTGTGGACGATGCAGTCAACATGGCCCTCCACTCCATCCTCCAGCATCCCTACGCCAGGATCCTGTTTGTGGACTTCAGCTCTGCCTTTAACACCATCATCCCGTCTCTGCTGCATGACAAGCTCTCCCAGCTAACATATTTATCTTAAAATAATGTATTGATTATTGCATGTTTATTGTTTTTATTATTTGTATTGTTTTGTTGTTTTATTCTATGTGTATGTTTCACTGCCGATGGTTGGATGCCGTCTCTCTGCTCTCACGACGTACCTTTGTTAGGCAGGATCTTGCTAGTGGTGGGCCTTTAAATAGACCCCCTGCAGTTTGCATCCGGGCCAGTGCAGAGGTGGCTCTCACCTCAGTTTAGCTCCTCAAGCAAATTGAAAGGCCCACAAACGAGTGTGCCACTTTCTTGACGTATGTGTGATTGTGATGTATTTCTTTAGATGTCTGCATCATTAAGTGTGTTCCTCAGAAGTGTTTTATGGGAGGGAAGATGTCTAATCAAAAGGTTTCATACGTGTTCACACAAGTTTCATAGACAAGAATAATAATAAGACCTTTGAACTTCAGAGGACACTTGTGTTGTCAACTCAGTTCTTCTGGTCAGGATTTAGTTGAAAGAACAGATGGTCAAAATTATAAAGATGAAAAAGAAACGATGTGTGTGTTTATAGTTGGAATTTATATATTGCAACTACTTCTTTTAATTCTATGAAAAATATTACAGAGCAATTGTTATTTTACTCTATAAATATGTAGTACATTATTAGAGAAGATACTATTTCGAACCATACAAGTGAAATAAAGTACATTTAGTGTTATGACATACACACGTTACCATAGCTGTCTGCCACCAAAAATCCTCAACTCAAGTCACCGCAGTCAGAAAAAAATGCCTTTATCTACTCCAAATACACTCTGAGGATTTATCGCCATTATCTCCTACCAATTCAACCTCTGACTGTTGCAATTTACTACTATCTGAATTTATGATATAACTCTTGACTCAAAACGCATAGGAATGTCTATATCCTCTGACTTTTTGGAACACTTCCTTGTTATGTCTACATTCCCTTGTCACGGTTTGTTGGTCTGTGTCAAGATGTTTCTGAATGAATGTATCTGTATCTAGCGGTGGAAATGTATTTCCTCTTTGACATGTAAGCTCTGGGAAACATTTTAAAGATAGGAGGTTAATGCAGGATAGCAAAGATCTGGGGTTTAAAAGAAACATACTAAAATCCACAAGGGCTGGTGTATCACTGTTGGCCAGGAGTGTGCGTGGAAACGTACAGAATTACACTGACTTCCCATCATGAAATATTTAGAGTTTGAGGGGAATCTCTGTCTCTTCACCTTCTTTCTGTCTTTGTCTACTTTCTTTGTAAGACGTTACAGTATGGAGATGCTCTATTTGTTGTAGTCTCTCGGTAACTAATTATGTCTCACTCACTACCACACACACATTGACAACACATGATGTAAAACGTGTGTGATGAATATTATATGTGTTAATGCTCACACACACTGTAGATCCATGTGAACGCAGTCAAGGCAGGACATAATAGTAGGAAGAGGCTCCAGATCAGGAATCCAGTAGACTTTCCAATTAGAAGACACTCAGTATTGCTTGTATTGATGTTGGTCACATAGACAGCCACATCGGTAGTAATCATGTTGGTTCTTGCCTATGGCTTTCAATCCAAGGCTGTTGATAGACATGCGTTTCACAGCTACTTCTCCATGCAAACACATTTGTGATCAAATAGGGATGGTTGCAACACGCTGCTTTGTCAGGGCCGTACGCTTCAAACTAGAATGCACTTCTTGCTTTAGGTTCTGATGTGTCAATGTGTCTGTCAATAACAGCCTTCTGAATGAAATGTTTCACTATGTCACATATGTTTTACATTTTACTTTGCAGAATGAGATGTCATATAAGATGACACCATTTAAAAACGGTCTGTTCCCTGTGTGAAATGTCTCAGTAAATTCAGCTGCCTAGCAGAAGAACCAGAATTTAACCCTAAATATAACCCCCAAAAGTTCCTTTTATTACGGTAAGTATAGTTGTCAAAGTTGCCGAAGTGGAGAACATTGGCATATAGTTCAATGAGATCATCAATAAAGTAAAATTCACTCAATCTTACTATTTTATTCCATTTCAAATGATGTGATATGTCTACTGAAAGCTTTGACTGATGCCAGTTATAGGAATTACATTTACAGTTATGTTTGTCAAAGTTATTATATATATATATATATATTTCATCATGTGATCATTTGTGTGAAGCAATAGTTGGATCTCAGATACAGCACCATCACACTGTTCAGGAATACACAACAGTTTATAAGAACATAATACAATGTCATAAAGGTCAGTTAATGGCAATATCTCTTTCTAAATATATAAATCAACATGCACCAATAATAAAGCTCACCATGCACTCGCATGAATGTGACCAGGTGAAATCTGAACTTCACACTAACACAATTACATTTTTTCTTCTCTTTGTTTTCTTCCTCAGCATGTTATAATAATACAAATAGCATTTCACAATGGATTCTGTGATATAAAAAAAAAAAATCTGTAGGAAACAGGAGACGTATATTCACAAAGTATTATAGGAAATAAAGACCTGTATACTCCTTTCAGAGCTACCAGAGCATGAGGAGCAACAGTCCTGCCAGAGCTCGTAGGAGATGACAAGCAAGCGCTCCAACCGCTCTGCTCTAATAATCTAATCCCAGGCTGGCCTTGCCATTATCCAAGAAACCATATAAGTGTGGGATGATTTATGTTCAATGCCAACATTCAGTATCAGCTTAAGAAGTTGTGATCACCTTATGGAGCAATGTGGAACTTAAGTCTTCTTTCTAGGCAAACACTTCCCAAAGCTAATTGCTCTGTGACTGTTGAAGCACGACACATTTGGGAGTTAGACTGACCTCCACTCTGGGATCCACAAAGCAAAGGCTGAAGATTGACTTCAATTTGGGACAGATTGTATGATGTGTATGATCAGAAAAAATCATTGATAATCACATGATTCTTGATATCAAAACTAGGCAAAAAGTAGTTAATATTTCATTGATCAACGGTATGTAACATTCCATGCATATTTAGAGAGAAGTGTAGAAACCACAGGAAGTCCAAGCTGCATTAGCTTGTGTGTGTGTGTGTGTGTGTGTGTGTGTGTGTGTGTGTGTGTGTGTGTGTGTGTGTGTATGTGTGTGTGTGTTTGTGGAACATATAGATGTCACAGATGTCAGCTGAGAATGGAGTGTTTAGCACAACACAGATGTCCCACCCTTCCCATCTCACTCACACACACAAACACACACAGACACACACAGGATGATATCCATACTACCGTATATATGATGATATGTCAGAAGCCATGGGTTTCTTACGAGCCGTTGTGCAGTTGAAAGTGGATTTCTCCGGCCGTTGCCATCTGAGGCTTAACTACCGGCTAATCCTAAAATGGACAAAGAGGTGGATGCCTGGTGTAGCCGAGGCAGGTCCAGGTGACACAGCAGAGGTAGCGAGAGCAACCTGGAATGGCACCCTCAATTGCACCTCACTTAATAAAGCTTTAATATAATTCACACAGATTACTTTTGTGAAATTGTGAACCACTCAGGCTTAAAGGCATGAAAGCTCATAACATTCTGTGAACTCAGTTGCATATTGTTCCAGTGGAGTTGTTGCTCGACTCTTGGTCTAAACTGGATCTTGATGTGGATTTCTAAAGGACTAGTGTGGTTGTGTGTCATTTGTACGCCATGTAGTCTGACTGACTGCAATGGAAATGTATGAACAAGTAAATGGTAAATTAGCTGTACTTGTACATCTCTTTTCTAGTCTTCCGACCACTTCCTCATTCACCCATTCACACATTGATAGGAGGAGCTACCATGCAAGGTGTCACCTGCCCATTAGGACTCACTAACATTCACACACGGTAGGCACAGCTACAGGAGACATTTGGAGTTGAGTGTCTTTCCCACGTATACATGGACATGGGCGAGCCGGGGATTGAATCACCAGTCCTCTGATTGACCCTACTTTACCACTGATCCACAATTGTTTTTATGAGTTTTTTCTTTTTTTTTAAATACTTCTGTTGCATTGTTTATGCACGTATTGTATTGGACTGGCAGACCGGGGTGGTGGTTCCCATCTTCAGAAGGGAGACCGGAGAGTGTGCTCAAAATATCGGGGTATCACACTACTCAGCCTCCCGGGAAAAGCTTATGCCAGAGTGCTGGAAGGGAGGATCCGAACGTTTGTCGAACCTCAGATTCAAGACGAACAGTGCGGGTTTCGTCCCGGCCGTGAAACAGTGGACCAGCTCTTTACCCCCGCAAGGATACTGGAGGGGTCCTGGGAGTTTGCCCAACCAGTCTACATGTGCTTTGTAGACGTGGAGAAGGCTTTCGACTGGGTCCCTCGGGTGCGGGAGTATGGTGTGCCGGACCCGTTGCAAATGGCCATCCGGTCTCTGTACGCCTGCAGTAAGAGCTGTGTTCGTATTCTCTGTAATATGTCAGACACGTTCCCGGTGGATGTTGGCCTCCGCCAGGGCTGCCCTTTATCACTGGTCCTGTTTGCCTTCTTGGACCATGACCTCCAACATTCGCTGGGGCGTTTTGCAGCTGAGTGTGAAGCGGCGGGGATGAGCACCTCGAAATCTGAGGCGATGGTGCTCTGCCGAAAACCGGTGGATTGCTCTCTCCAGGCGGGGACGGAGTGCCTACCACAAGTGAAGGAGTTCAAGTATCTTGAGGTCTTGTTCACAAGTGAGGGTAAAATGGAGCGGGAGATCGACAGGCGTATTGGTGCGGCTGCAGCAGTAAAACAGGCGTTGCACCGGGCCGTCTTGGTGAAAAAGGAGCTGAGCCGGTCGGTCTACGTCCAAACCCTCACCTATGGTCACGAACTTTGGGTCGTGACTGAAAGAACAAGGTCTCGGATACAAGCAGCCAAAATGAGCCGGGCTCAGCTTTAGTGATAGGGTAAGGAGCTTGGACATCAGGAGGCAGCTTGGAGTTGAGCCGCTACTCTTTTGTGTCGAAAGGAGTCAGCTGGGTTGTTCGGGCATCTTCTTAGGATGCCTCCAGGACGCCTCCCTTTAGAGGTTTTCCAGGCACGTCCAGGAGGAGGCCCCGGGGAAGACCCAGGACACGCTGGAGGGATTATATCTCCCAGCTGGCCTGGGAACGCACAGAATTAGTTGGTAAATGTTGCAGGTGAGAGAAAAGCCTGGGTCAGCCTGCTGGACCAGCTGCCACCGCGACCCGACCCCAGATAAGCGGATGAAAATGGATGGATGGATATCATTTTATAATTTAATAATAAACTACAGTATTTGATTAGTCAATATTTTTACTTTAAAAAAATCTGATATTATAACCTTCAGTTTATAATTCCTCGTTCGCCTTTGTATTTTTCTTATTCTCCTCCGACCTAAACCTCATCCTTTGCTCATCTTCTTCTTTCAGTGTTGTGGTTTTTCACCCGTCATACGTCCTTGCTGCTTGCTCTCACATCTTACAAGTCTGGCTGACAAAAAATAAAAACGCAAGAGAGGACACACAAGGACAAGTTGTCACAGCAACAAAATTATTTGAGAAACTAGCAAGGATTTCAAAGAAAAAGAGTTAAAAAACAAAGGGCAGTTAAGCAAGTTGGCAACATGTGGTGAATAAATGAAAGCCAGAGGAGGTTGAAAGTGACTGAGGGCAGTTTAGAAAAACTAAGTGGGTAGAAATGTGTCCCATTTTTTAACATTATGTCTCAATGCATTGCAACGTATGTACACTGTTGTATTGAGTGTGATAATGGAAGAGAAGGGGAACCTGGATGTTCAGGAGCTGAAGAACATGAACATAACATTTGAGATGGCAAGAGAAGAAGAATATAGAGGACTAACGTAGCCCATCATCAATGTGCAGGAGAGACAGAGAGGAGATTATTCCTCTATGACAGTAAACCAAATATTTTTGAGAAAATAATGAACAGAATAATTGACATTGACAATAATCATTAATTGCAGCTCGACACTGCCATAAATAGCATCATTATCGTCCAGTTCAGAAGACCATGTCATGGCATGAAGATGAATGTTAAAAATTGTACAATGAAGAGGTCATTTTTTCCCCTGGGGAACACCGTTTGCAATGGGTTTTACGTCTTGTCACACCTATCAGAGAGATCATTCTGAAACCACAGGCAGCAAACCAGAGAAGAAAGTCATTGTAAAAGCAGAGAAGGATCTATGGTGTCAAAGATGAGACGATATTGTTATGAACTAAAAATAACTATAACTAAAGAAGTGGCGATTATGCCAGCGCTACATTGAAATGAACAAATAGTCTACATATGAGTTGAAACGCAAAAAAAGAACAGTTATTGCATCTTGGAGATGAAATATAGGACCTGGTTGAGAATGTTGTCCGTAGTTAGCGTAGTGTGTGACAGAGAGGCCGTGGCTGTATGCCCACAGCAGACAGAGAAGGACCGCTGGACTCACCCAGACTGTGTGCCAGCTACTCTGATTCATCTTCAGTGCCTCAGCAGAACAACACAATGTATCACGTCCTGTAGTCATCTGATTCATAAAGCACAACAAAGTGTAACTAGCTACCTATAAGCACAATCAAAATGCTAATTTGTTAATGATTCCTTTAAAACCACAATTTTACAACCTGAGATCAATGAAGTGCTTGCCTTCTTTGTAGCTGAGCTGTGGAGCCCTGTGAAGGTCTGACAGGACCATAGAGGCCCATCATCAAGTCACGACGTCAGCAACAACCAGCTTTGGTCCTAGCACTTTCCAGTGTTGGATGCATTCGGCGTCATGTCATGCTATACTCCAATCGGTTGGTTTGTAGACACGATTCGTAGCAGCAGATATTCTGTCCGAATTATGCTCTTACATTTCTGAATTTTGACAGACTTTGATCATTAAAACCTAAAATTAGCTGTCAATTGGATCTAGGACCACCATATATTTCCTCGCACAATTTTGGTCTGAGCCAAGTAAAAATCTTAACGTATGCTTTTGGAAAAACTAAATAACTAGAGGACAGAGGAGATGTTAAGGAAGGAAACTGTTGTCAAGAAGAATGAAACACAAAATACTGAGTAAGAAGGAGAAGCTGAAATGGGGCAAAGTAATCAAACTAGAGAGGACAGACAAAGACGAGAAAGGTGAGCAGGAACGATACAAGGAAGATGAAAGAAAGAAATGAGAGCGGAGGGGAGCTGGACAGAACAGAAGAAAAGAAGAGAGAATTGTGGGAAAGGAGAATAGGAAGCGCGGAGGTGCAGAGCAGACGAAAGAGAAGCGATAGGGAGATGCCGTTAATTCGGAGTTCAGAGAGATTTTTTAGTTTGACACACTCGGCAGGAGGCCTTTGACTGCTGCTGCCTTTGAACTACAGTACACACACACACACACAGACATTCACGGTTGGCCAAGGATAATGTTCACTTCGAGGTAAAGCCAAACAGAGAAAGAGAGCCCAAATGGAGAGAGCAACAGATCCTTATTTGTGTATTAATATATATTGATTCATCTTGTCTGCAAATGTCACATTGTATTAAAGGCTGACAAAGTTCCTGATGGTCGTATTATGGAGCGATGCCAATAGACATGTTAACCCCACATGGGGGCCATCTGCACTGTCACCTTTTCTCCCTCCACTTTGTCCCTTCCTTCCTGCGTCCCTCTCATTTCCACCTCTCCATTACTTGTTCAGCGTGTTCCTGCCACATGACATCATCCTCTCATTCGCTACCCCAACATAAATACCAGCAATTTTCACTCTTCTTCTTTCTTGCCACCGCCAGATTGCCAATGTTGCGTCACGGCCACACTTAAGGACTTGTGGTATGTGTGTATGTGGGCATGTTCCCAGTCCTGTCCTGTTCTGCATGTGCTTCGATCCTGTTTAATGTATACTGTCCTCATCACAATCATAATCACAATCACAATTATTTATTGGCCAAGTATGTAAAAAATACCAGACAGTTAATTGAAGTACACACATGTTTACTGTCCACTATTTATTTCACTTTATATCACTAATGGTGTTCAATACATCCATATACAGCAGTCAAATGCAGTAAAATACAACACAAATAATGACCTTTGCTCTCAAATCATCATAACATATAAGCAGATGACTCTTTTTTTCTGGGTCTCCCCCACTTCCCAAGGTGTATGTCATTAGGTTTCATTGAAAGAGCTGCGCCTCGCCTGGAATCCAGACGAGAGCAGCGGCAGCAGCAGGGGGCGGTGACAAAAAACTGCAGTCAAGTCGGACAGTTTTCAGCTGACTTCAAAGTATACACAGGAAGTCACAGAAAAAAGGACTTCCTGTTAGTTCCGATCTGTAGTCTACTTGTAGTTTACACATCACATTTGGATTTATTCACATATGTTTATAAATATATATTAATGTAGAAATGTGCGTGTGGCTGGATGCTTTATTCTTTTTATGTCTGCCTGTGAGATACATTAATACTTTATTATTATCTACCACACATGATATGTTTTCAGATTAAACATGAGACTAATAGTCAACAATCCAGCGTTAAGTATTGCAACTACACAACACGTGGTGTTTGCTGTCAAATCTAAGAGCCTATCAGCTCTCTGATGTGGCGAGAGCTAGGCATTTCCCATCATGCACTGGGCCACGCAGGCGGTGGAGAGCTGCTGCGGCGCCTGGCTCTAAAATCGACAGCCGTCTCGCTCTCGTGAGATTATCGTTGACCACATGTGCGTCACGTCAGAACAAGTCGGGATCATGTCGGACACAAATCTAACCAGCATGCATTGCGCACCGATCGCCGGCGATCGATTCTGCGCAGAAATGGCTCATCTCGAACAAACCTTTCGCCCGAGTTGGAAAATTTCAACTTGCGCGAATTCGCACCGCGTTACTCACGTCATTCGCGCCGCCCGGCGGAAATTTGCGTCTGTTGCAACCATACGCGTCTGTGCATTGACTTTACATGCAGTCTAGTCGCGCGAATAATTCGCGTTGCGTTCGGTGTGAACACACCATAAATCACATCAAGTCATTCATGTAACCCAGAAAGACGTATATGTAGCAAACATTGTATTAGGGGATGAAGGCGAGCCAAGCCACATATTCTTATGTTTCTTATTACTGTTGCTGTAAGGCAGAGTGGAACAGCTTATGCGAGTATTAGAGAAAGAAGGGTTTTCTCTAATGATGGTGGATGAGAAAACTCAATTCAAGCAGTTAAACTTCAACCTGCAATAATTTGAGGGCAGCTTGTACAAGTTGTGAACACAACATTAACCTATCACATTTTAATGTTGAGATGAGATAACACAAAATAAAAATATGTTTTAACCCTTAACATCCCTGGTCATATTAAACAATACATAAAATACATAAATAAAATACATAAAAATATGTACAAAAAACAATTTTATTGTATTTCTCACCAAAATCCAATGATCTTTTCTTCCTGTGAACAAGTATGACGTGTGCCTACATAAGCCAGTACCTACTGATTTCAACTAACAGTTTCATGACATCCATCCACTAATTAATCTGCAACTATCAACGACAAGGGAGCTGTGTATGGAGCCACATATCGGGTGTGTATGGAGCCAGAGTCCCCTGTAGCTACATATCGGGCTACATTTTAATATATAAGTGGTCCAATCAAATGCAAAGGATTTGATTTAAATCCCGGATGCAATTGTACACCACTCGTATGTTTGGTTTCACTGGGGAATCTCAGCCCCACCAGCCCCTCTCACCCTGTGTGACTCCCCCGTCAAAGCTGTGGAGTCCTTCTGCTTCCTGGGCTCCAGCATTACCCAGGACCTCAAGTGGGAACTAAACACCAGCTCCATCGCCAAGAAGGCGCAGCAGAGGATGTTCTTCCTGAGGCAGCTGAGGAAACTCAACCTGCCAAAGACAATGATGGTGCACTTCTACACTGCCATCATCGAGTCCATCCTCTGCTCCTCCATCACCGTCTGGTACGCTGCAGCCACTGCCAAGGACAAGGCCAGGCTGCAGCGCATCATTCGCTCTGCCGAGAGGGTGACTGGCTGCAATCTGCCGTCCCTCCAGGACTTGTTTGCTTCAAGGACCCTGAAGCGGGCGAGGAAGATTGTAGCTGATCCCTCTCACCCTGGACACAAACTGTTCGTGTCCCTCCCCTCTGGCAGGAGGCTGCGGTCCATCAGGACCAAGACCTCACGCCACAAAAACAGTTTCTTCCCGTCTGCCGTCGGGCTCATCAACAGAGCCCGGGTCCCCCACTGACTCTAATGACTCTGTCACCCCCAGACAATTCCCACCGGACACTCCCCTGCACATAGCCTTATACTTATACTTGACTTGAATACACTTGACACCTGGGCATTGCACTTGCCACTTTCACACAACACTTACACTCATGCACATTCCATGCACTTTATCTTACTTTTGGTATTTTGTTATGCTGCTGTCTCAATGTAGATATTCATTCATCCATTCATCCTCATTTATTGCACTGCGTTAACTGTTAAATGTGTATTGTTAAATGTTAAATGTATGCACCTTCCCGCCAGGACAAATTCCTTGTATGTGTAAGCATACATGGCAATAAATGGTTCTGATTCTGATTCTGATTCTGAATACCTCACGATACAGACGCTGAAGACGTCCTCTTCACGGGGATTTGGGAGTTGAAATAGTGAACTTGTTAGCAAAGAGTTGCTTCTTCTCAAACCAAGCATAACGCATAATTTACTTTGATTAACATTGACATGGTCATTTTGTGTACACAGGATGAATTTACGTACAATATTGACTTTGTTTGCTCAGATTTTAGTCTCCTACCAACTCACGAGGAAAGACGTGTCACTTCCCTACGTTCCCCAGCTTGTCTATGGATGAGTAGGATTGTTACGCCCTCTGACTTAACTCCGCCCCTCCTGAGAAGAGGGCCGTCTGATTGCTCCCTGATCCAGTGCTCTCGGTCTCTTCTTCCTCTGAGCGGTGAGACTTTGTGTTCCAGCTAGTGTGAGGTTTTTGTCTATTGTTTTAGTCTTTGAGACCCTGATGCCTTTTGCTTCAATTTTGCTTGTCTGCCTTTTTTTGTTAAATGATAAGCTGTCAATACATTATACTTATTGTGGCTCAAATTTCTCACACCACTCTTCCTTGTACCACCTTTTCCAAGGCTAGATTTGCTATATATGTGTGTTACGCCTATGCACCTCTAGTGTTGAGAAATATCAAATGCTCTATGATAATGTTTTATATTCATTTGCTTTGTGCGGTTTTTATATTCATTTACTATGCAAGACCTCTTACACAAGCAGAACTATGTCTGTTGGGCAGGGGGCCCACCAGAGAAAAAACCTTCATAGAGGCAAATAAGGAGATGAACAAACACATCTGAAATTCCTCTTATGTTGAGCAATTCCTCTTGTTATGTTGAAATGGAATTTTGCAAAGTTCAAGGACTAAAAACCATCTTGCTGAATAACAGAATGTGCGAAGGGGGAGAACTATGCTTCCCCTAGAGTAAACAAAGAGCGGCGGTCACGTTGACATGTATCAAGGAACGATCAGCATGCGATATGGGCGTATGCTGGTGTGTAACTTCTCTGTGTAAAAGATCTGATAAAAGACGAAGCCACGACAGGGAAGATCAGATTTCGTTCGTGAGGCTTTGACTGCGTAGTCATTGTAAGGAACGATATCTCCTTCGGCCGGAGCTTTTGACAAACTGTTATACAGTCCCCTCCAAAAGTATTGGAACGGTAAGGCAAATTCCTTTATTTTTGTTGTTCACTGAAGACATTTGGGTTTAAGATCAAAAGATGAGTATGAGACAAGAGTTCAGAATTTCAGCTTTTATTTCCTGGTATTCATATCTAGATGTGTTAAACAACTCACGACATACCGCCCTTTGTTTGAACCCACCCATTTTTCAAGTGAGCAAAAGTATTGGAACATGTGACTGACAGGTGTTTCTTGTTGCCCAGGTATTGCCTTTTAGGTTGATTGTCCAAACATTAAATAGCTCTGCATGACTAGTCTAAGTTTTCACCCTTAGTTCAAACCTATCAAGACTGCATTTCCTGTTAAAGAGGATAAACCAACATGAAGACCAGAGAGCTGTCTATGGGAGAAAAGCAAGCCATTGTCAAGCTGAGAAAAGAAGGAAAGTCGATCAGAGTCATTGGACAAACATTGGGCATAGCAAGCACAACAATTTGGAATGTCCTGAAAAAGAAAGAAACTACTGGTGTACTGAGTAACAGATGTCGAACAGGTCGGCCAAGGAAAACAACAGTAGTTGATGACAGAAGTATCGTGAGAGCTGTGAAGAAAACCCCCAAAACATCAGTAAGTGAAATCACCAACGACCTCCACAGTGCAGGGGTGAAGGTATCACAATCCACTGTTCGAAGAAGACTCAGAGAGCAGAAATATAGAGGCCACACCACAAGATGCAAACCACTCATCAGCAGTAAGAATCGGAAGGCCAGATTGGAATTTGCAAAGAAGTACAGAGATGAGCCGCAAAAGTTCTGGAACACAATCTTATGGACTGATGAGACCAAGATTAACCTCTACCAAAGTGATGGAAAGGCCAAAGTGTGGAGAAAGAAAGGAACTGCTTATGATCCGAAGCATACAAGCTCATCTGTGAAGCATGGTGGAGGTAATGTCATGGCTTGGGCGTGCATGGCTGCTTCTGGAACAGGCTCATTGATATTTATTGATGATGTAACTGATGATGGTAGCAGCAGAATGAATTCAGAAGTGTACAGAAACATTTTGTCTGCCAATTTACGGAGAAATGCATTGAAACTAATCGGGAGGAAGTTTATCATGCAGCAGGACAATGACCCAAAGCACACTGCCAACAAAACAAAGGACTTCATCAGGGGGAAAAAGTGGAAGGTTTTAGACTGGCCAAGTCAATCACCTGACCTTAACCCAATAGAGCATGCATTTCACCTCCTTAAGAGGAGACTGAAGGGAGAAACACCCCGAAACAAACAAGAACTAAAAGAAGCTGCGGTAAAAGCCTGGAATAGCATCACAAATGAAGAATGCAACAGTTTGGTGATGTCGATGGGTCGCAGGCTTGGGGCAGTTATTGCAAGCAAGGGTTATGCCACCAAATGTTAAATGTTATTTACTTTAAGATTATTTGTTCCAATACTTTTGCTCACTTGAAAAATGGGTGGGTTCAAACAAAGGGTGGTATGTCGTGAGTTATTTAACACATCTAGATGTGAATACCAGGAAATAAAAGCTGAAATTCTGAACTCTTGTCTCATACTCATCTTTTGATCTTAAACCCAAATGTCTTCAGTGAACAACAGAAATAAAGGAATTTGCCTTACCGTTCCAATACTTTTGGAGGGGACTGTAGGATACATGTATGTTCTATCACGTTCATTCCTCTCACATGTAACACATAGTCATCCCAACATCTACACAGTGCACACAACCAAACACACACACACACACACACACACACACACACACACACGCTATATTAGTTCCTATATGTCATGCTACAGGTTATTTTTAAGTCTTAAAGACCCTCCTGAATGTGCTTCCAAACCTTGTTGATTTCGTTTGTTATTGGTATCCTCCGACAAATAAGACCTTTATCATTTCCTTCCAACTCCATAAAGATGGGGCCTCTGTTTTTTTTCAAGGTTTTAAAATGAGCTCATAAACAAATAATAAAAAAAAAACATCTGCCTTGCTGTATGATATCTTATCTCTTCAGGATTCTAAAAAATACACCGCCTAGCCGCAAATTTAATTAGTAGTGGAAGTAGTACACATCCATTCCTGGACTTGGTGTCTCACTCCGTTCACTTCTGTAAGAAGTGAGAAGGAACGCTTCAGAGAGCCCTAGAGTCTCACTTCCTGCAACTTTAATCTCTACTGGAGTATATTATTGTTATCAATTTGTAATGTTTAATGGTAGATTTTCCTATGAGCATTTCTTCCATTTTGTGTCAATTTTCTCAATATCATTTTTTTTTTTTTTGCGTTTACATTACATTACATTACATTACATTACATTTCATTTAGCTGACGCTTTTATCCAAAGCGACTTACAATAAGTGCATTCTACCGTTTACAACAAGAATCAGAACAAGAATCACGAAGGTACAATTTCGACAAAAAGTACATAAATTCAGTATCGGTTAGTTATTGTATATTAATTCTCCAGATTTTATGGGAAGGGTATTTATTGCAGGTGTCATTACACTTGTGACCGCAGAGTTATCTGATATGACTATATCATTGTTTTAGTAGTATGTAATTGTGTTATAATGTTTGGAGATACATTATATTCCATATATTATAGGTCCTGCCTGATATAATTATGGTTGAAGTAATATCTAAGTATATAAGTATTTTCTGGATATTTTTTTCAGGACATAATTATTAATTTATACATACCTATTTCCGAAAATGACACATTTAAAAATCAAGAATCAATCTCACAAGGGTATATATTGGGAAATTAGATTAAAGGTATTATTCTTACAAATTAGTATTCAAACTGCTCTGCTGGATGTGAAGGAAGACTCAAACGACTCCTTCATCCGGTGTCTTTTAAGATTTTGTCTTTGAAATTAAGCTCTTGAAGAAAGACAATGTCAGAGGATGTTTTTTAAATGACCTAGTACTTTATGTTTTTTTGCACCTTTGTTTTGTCCATCAGTATTCCAGATAAAAATGGTAAATTAATGAAGTAGAATTTCTATATTTTTGCTTGGTCTATTTTATCTTTTTAAGCTAAATTTGTAGAGGACACACAGATGTAGGCACTAGAAACCAACGGCTTCCAAAATTGGACATACAAATATTGTACTCCAGCAACAATGTCAACCTAGTTTGATAATAAGGTTGACATAAATATAGAATACATATAAAATAAATATTAACGGGAAGAAGGAAAGTGGGTTGTTATATTTTGGGGTTTTGAAAACAATACTATGAAAGTGGTGAGAGGGGAACCAGCCGCATAGCTAAAACACTTGTTCGTATTGTATGAGTTATTCCTCTATTCCTGGGGATATGTTTATCAATCTACAGATTGTTTTTGTTTAGTTCATATTTTGAATACCGTGGTCTTCTTTGATTATTCGTTGTCTTCTAACATCTTGGATCCCTATTGGAAAAAAGTCTTTTCACTTTACATGTTTTTGTTCGTATATTTTTGTTTCTTTATATGATAATCAGAAGGTCAACATGTTATACATTTTTATGTGGGCAGCCGAGTTGACACCCCCTCTGTGTGGTTTAACCCCATTACCAGATGCTACTAACCTCAGTAACACGCGCTACTCTGCCTGGCTCTGTAACAGATTTGGTGAAGTGTGCTGGAGATGAATTTGCCAAACCCACTAGTCCTCGTCCTAAACTCTTTTTTTATTGTAAGAGTGAACATATGACATGTTGTTTGAAGTTGTAAGACATTCAAACACAAACTGTTAACTTATCTCTGTTAAATAAGTCAACTTTACATCAGTCAATTATGTTGTTCAATTTGATTGAAAACCTTGATTTATAGTCAAGAGCACATAGACTCTTGATTATAAATAGGTCCATGTTTCCATCCATACGGTCCTTGTGGGGAGCTAACTGTGATTTGGTTCCTTCAACGAGCAACATTTCTGTGTTGTTGTATTGTCTATATTTGTAGAACATTCCTTGATGCCAATTGTTTGCTCACACATTGTTGACTGTCAATCTTAATTTACTTGTGTTTCATTTATTTGTATTCATGTAGCATGTGTGGCTGGGACTCCTGGCCCCTTAGCTCTTGTCTATCCACAATACAAACAAAATGCATGACACCCGGTGGATGTGTTTGTAGTGTGCATGAGTGTGTGTGTGGACACCCCGCGGGCAGAAGAGGAACGGGCAGATCGAAGAATCACTCCAGAGAATGTTCTGATAAAAAACATGTGGCAGGAAAAGGGAGGATGATGGAAAGAGGGGAGTTTTTTTTAATGTGTAAGCACCTTTGTAATGAAATGCATTGATCTTTGTTCATCAATATTCTACAGATCAGCAGAAGGCTGGGTGGGGCCGAGGTAACACAGTGGGAGACACCAACACATTTGTGTTGGGCCCTCCATTGACTGCATGCTTTCCTTAGCCCAGTAGGAGATGGATTAGAGGGAATACATTATCAGTCACTAAGGCTTCAGACATCGCCAATCAAATCACCTCGTTCCCTTCCCTTTAAACGAACTGCACTCTCTGCTCCTTATGGTCGTTTGGTGGAGGAATGGGAGTGTTCTCCTCCACTACCAAAGCTTCTCCCCTGAGGACTGTGATGCCCATGTGCACAGAACAAGCACATACACGGCACCTTCCATTAAATTAGCTCAGGAGGAGATAACACATTTGGTTAATTAGTTTTGCTCTGGTCCTCAGAGAACAGTTGCACAGTGTAGGAACTGGCTTAATGTTTTAGATGCTTCAATGATATTAGATGAAAAGCCAAATAAGAGTTGGTTAGAAAAGAGCGAGGACAGTTTGGCTCCAGTAGCGGGGCCTGACATCTGTATCCACAATTGGTTATCTTCAATGACAACACAACCATGTATCTTATAAAGAACTCTGAACGTTATATCATATTTTTCCAGATTCAAATTGCCAAAATGGGCCCAGAACTCTGCAACAATGCCTGCAGTGAGCAACACAAACACACATGGACACATTGGTTTTCATCAGTCTGCCAAAAAAGAAAAGAAAAGAAAAAACAGAAACAAAGTCTAAGAAGCACGTCGTCATCATCGTCGTCATCATCATCATCGTCATCATCATCGTCATCACATAGAGTCATTTGCTAAACAAGGTGTAATTGATCTAAATGTTGTGCCCCAGTCACAGTGACCCAGCAATGCGGGTCAGATCCACGTCAATGCCCTTATGAATAAATTATATCACGCTAGCCAACCCTGCCTTTGTGGGCCGGGCTCTGCATGGTACAAACATCTATACGTCAATAAAATGCCTCTCCATGCATTGTTCAGCGCAGCCGCATTGCTAGTTTCAGACCAAAGCAGTCGTCATTGCCACGCCCTTCACCAAGAGAGCGTGTGCCCATCTGTGCACCCATGAGACGCATGAAAGGAACACGGAAAATAAGACAGACAGCTTGTACACAACCGAGCTAACAGAGCTAACACTTGAACATCCATGTTTGTAATTAACTTCATGTATTTTATTTCTTAAAAAGGTTTCCAACCATTATTTTCAAAGGAAAGTTTCACTAGGAGTGTCATCATCATCATCATCATCATCCTCCTCCTCCTCCTCCTCCTCCTCCTCCTCATCATCATCATCATCATCACATTTCAGAAAGCTCCCTTCAGAGCCTGTAACCTTGTTCAATGTTCCCTCAGGCTCAGTGGTGCTCTGTGACACACGTGAGCTGATCTTCATGTGTTCCTTTAAGGACCTTATCTCAACAGAGCTAATGGCTGTGCATGAGGATACAAAGACCACCCTCTGAAAGCCTCAGAACGTAACAAGCACCAGCTTAAATATAGACCTTTAATCTTGATCTACTTAACCCCTGAAACCTAGATCCAGTGTGTGACACAGGTCCTTAAGACAGCAGCACGAGGCCACACCCCGACCCCGAGAGACAGTGAAAGCTTAACATGCAGGAAATCATCGGCAAAGGTGAGGTCAATGCTGTGAGATAAATCATTGGTCACAGCTCCTGACCGACTCTACAGTCCTATCTTTTTGATTTGTATACAATATTTATCCGCATTTTATTTTGATAGGAACAAGTATCACAGTGGCTCTCAACAAGAACACGCAGTCGGTGGCTAAATGCCTAATCCCAAGCTTTGCACATCTGCATGGCCACAGTCCTCTCTGCTTTTTCTCTTTCTCACACACACAATAGTTCACACAAATGTGTGTGAGTGGACACGAGGAGTTATTATTATTATTTGTGTAACAAACTGCAGCGTGACTGACAGGATGTGTGTGTGTGTGAGAGAGAGAGAGAGAGAGAGAGAGAGAGAGGGGGGATGAGAGAGAGAGAGAGAGAGGGGATAAGAGAACAAAGAGGAACAGCGGGAGCTGTACGCTCCTTTTATAAAGCCCTCGTGTGATTGGTTGCTGTGTATCTAAGAGGTGGGGGAGAGTGTTCCCAAAAAACAACCAATCGCTGCTATTGATACAGATACTACGAGAATCCCATTGGCTCACCTAACAACCAATTGACCAATTGAACTGCCCTGCCCAAATATGGATGTGTGTTAACCCGGTCACTATCGAATCACCCGGGGCTCTTATTTGATTCTTTGAACCTACCGACTTCACTGTTTTCTCTTTTTTCCTTCTTTCTTAGAGGAAAAGGAGATACAGCATGCATACTAAGGAAGTCATCATTTCAAAAGGTGCTCTCTAGTTTAAGCTCAGTGGAGTGAACGGCAGCATTCAATACATCAGGCAGTTATTAACTATACATGAAAAGCAATCAAAAATACTGATGCTCCTACTACCATTTGAAAGTCAAAGCATTTTTGTACTCCCAAAAGTATCACAGGTTTCAATTATCTGCTTGTAATAACATTTATAATCTGTCATCCCTCCATTTCCTGTTCATAAGTGAATTGGAATTAATGAGAAAATTCAATGGTGGAATAGGAATCCTTCAGAGCACAGGGGCTGAGCTTAGCCTCCTGCTAGCTAGTAGCTAGCATGACAATAGCTACCAAACCTCGGGAGGCCAAACGTGGTGTTCTGACAGCCCATGACTCACACAGACTGGGCTGGTAAATGGGGTTTCATCACAGCTACAAGCTTTTAGTGGCTCTAGTAATGGAATCAGTGATAAGCCAGCTGCCAAGCAGATATCAGAGAGTAAGATGTGATTTAGTGAGCGACACAGAGACTCAGTACAAGACGTTATGAAATACATTTTCAGTGAGAGGAAACATGTCTGCTGTGGAGCAGTTCATTGATCAATGAGCCATGACTGAAGATGCCATTTTATGTTGACGCCTCAATGCTGCCAATGACACTAAATGTGAGCTGATGCGGCTTTCGAAAGTATTCATGCACGTGTTATTTCAACTTCAAATAATTTTGTACATCGTGACAACAATTTGAAAACGACATCTTGGTTGTTTCTGTTCTCACAAATATGGGATTGTTATATTATACGTATACTTAGCTCAAAGCCAGGATGTGTTGTAGCCTTATTAAATAGATCTAGTGGCGTGGTAAACATTGGTATTATACCCGGTTCCTAATGTCTGCATGTCGAAGTGTGGGTTAAATATAGAGGTCAAGTGCATGTATAGGACGATTCCAAAAAAGGTTTACACTATGTCTTTTGTTCACATCCCACACGTTTCCTACATGCACCTTTTGTAATGGAATACTCACTTCTGCAACAAACAGCACTCCTAGCACCTAGCAGTAGTCCCTGCTGGCCTCTGGCCCACGGTGAGCTGCTGCAGGCTCTGCTACAGGCTTTGTAGGCTCCAGCCCCCACAATCCTGTTCAGGACAAGTATATCAAGTCAATGTTAATCTGCAATGAACTGCAGTGACGTTGTGTGACTGGTCGTGCGCTGTATTCACTGTGTGTGAGGCAGCGCTGAACGTGTTCACGCTGATGCAAATCAAGATGCTCTGAACATGGGAAATGTTAATGTCTCACCTGACCCTTTTGCCCTTTATAGGTCTTTTAAAAGAACATCTGTGTTTTAACAGATGTATATTCACTTGTTTAGACTTAAAGTTACAGTTAGAGTGTAGTATTGAGCCCCTCGTCCCACTGGACCATGAAACAACTAACACTCACTAACATGTGACTATTGTTTGGAGTTGGAAAGGATCCAATCGGCATTCATTCCATGACAAAGGACCCTTTATGCACAGGTGTTTATCGGCTCAGCACGCATGGAAACATGACATCTGGCTAGACACGGTAACTTTCGCCCCTTTTCTGATGCAAGTTGAAGTGAATATCTGATGAATATAATCAACAGGGATTTGGAATGTATGTTAATTGATTATTAACATAGATAATAGATAAAATATTATGAATATGTTACATTTACTTCAATAACATCTTCATTGTTTACTAACCCTGTTCTTCAACACACTCCTGACATTAAATGTGAAAAAAAGGAAAAGGAAAAAAAAAGGAAAATAGGTTCTATCACCTATTTGTTGTGGGTTTTTCTGTGTTTAAAACCTGCAAATGTTTATATACTATAAACACAATACATCACCAAAAAGCTAATCAAAGTCAAATACATGGCACCAAACAAGTAAAGTTATTGGAATAAGCTGCATAAAAACAACTCCATTACCTAAGGTTTAAAATAGCACCAACATCTTTGTAAAATCATGTCTTTTGAGCATGAGAAAAAGCACTTCTAGCTCCATGAGGTGGTTCCTCATGCTAATCACCTGAGAGTGAGACAGCGCTCTGTGGTCAGAGTGTCGGGTGCAGCGAGCTGAGGCCCGGTGACAGCGCTAATCAGTCAACCAGAGATGTGGCGGCCCTGATCAAGGAAGGAGCGCTGGCTGGCTGGAAATCAACCCGAGTCCATTTGTACGTCTCAATCGCAGAATGCGATGCATATAAATAACGTGCATGGCCCATTACACCCATCACACGCTGACAGAGACACACCAGGTTACACGTCTGCACACACACGTGCTCCAGGAGCGACGCACTCCAACGACTCTGAGAGTTGTCGGAGTGAATTACCTGCATGTCAGAATGGAACAGATAAATTGTCGGGAGAGCGCAGCAAATTGACTCGGTCAAGGCTGCTGATCTGTTGTTGTAGTGCAGAGAGGACAGATACACACACGCACACACACACACACACACACACACGCATGCACGCAGGCACACATACACACACACACACACACACACACACACACACACACACACACACACACACACACTTCAGCCTCTCTGTTTTGTCTAGCTCCTGTTGGTTGAGACTGAAACCACTAATTCAACATGAATGCAGGAGTTAAAAACACAGCGTTACCGATATGATCTTGACACGTTTTATTTCCACCAAAGGAACAATAAATGCCACTGGTTTAGGACTACAATAAAGAGCTTTGCCTACAAAACTAGTTTTATTTGTGGAGTCAAAAGTCTGTGAATATTGTTTGCGGAATAGCAAAGAAAAAAATGGTAATAAAAATGATAACGATTGGAATGTTTTGGAAGGTAAATGCAGCTGACCTTTTACGACCTTGTAATTAGAGGTTATTTTTTGTTGATCTTTTAGCCACTCACACACTTGATGACTTAACTTCATTTCGGTATGCTATACTGTAACTCAGTGGCGGACCGTGCATTTTCTCTCTGGGCCTTCTGTTCCGTCTGATATCGTTTACATAGCAGACGTACCGGCACGCTGTTCACTTGATAAAGAAAAAGTCCATCCGCCTCTTTGTTAACAAACGCGGTTCTACATCGTTACGCTTCTGTTCCAGTACCAGCTCCTCATCGATGGTCATGAGGACAGCTCAAGTTTCCATGTTTTTAGGGGCTGAAAATATCTGCGTTGTCAGTAAACCCACCACCAAGTCTGTTTCTCCTCCTCCTTCAGCCATCGAGTGTTAAAAAAACTACACCAAGGAAAACACTAAAAATGTCATAACTTCTCTTATGTTTCAGCCTGAACTGTTCTTACTCGTCCTGAGTCCTGCTAGCAGCTAGGTAGTTTTCTGTTGACTTAAGTCACGCTGGTCCACTGACCAATCACAGCGCATGTTAATGGTCACGCTGGCCATGGGCCACCTCGGTGACGGCCCTGGACGTCAAAGAATACACCCAAAATGTCAAACTAAAGATCTGATTTGTTGAAGTCTATGACAATCAACGATACCGTCTTCTTCCATGGAGACATAGAGGTGAAATATCAAACATGTCTGCACACATGTTGGATGTGAAATGAAGTGCTGAGCTGCATGTTGATATGAAGAGGATGTGGACTTCTGAGAAGATAACATATTTGTAAAAACTCTCCATTTGATGTTCATGCTCTTTGGAGAACTCAGGGGCTTCACCTCTACGGGGAGACATCCAGAAGCCTGTTTGTGTTTACCACAATATGTTTAGAGACTAACTAATCCCATGAAGTCTAAATATGCCTGTTGCTCTATCTTTGTATACAGGATATGTTGACCTGTTAGCAGTCTGTTCAGGGTGTTAGATGAACAGTGCATGCTGGGATTTATGCGCCACCCACCTTCCCCAGCACTGGACGATAAATGACTGACGTCTGTAACACAACAGAGGCATCATAAATCAAGAGGCCTATTTTTAAATTGAAATAAAAAAGAAAGTAAATCTCCACCTGCAATGCAGCACATCCACATGTCTGAACCGACAATCACACTCACAATTGCTCTTTTTCTCTTACCTGGATTTTGAAAAGCCTAAAATAAAGTACAAGTGGTAGCCACCACATCATTAAAGACTTTTTTAGTTTAAGTTGAGCAACCAATGAATCCCCATGTTTCATTTCTACATTACTTGACTAAAATGCCAACAAAACTGCCTGGTAATGTGCTATTGTTTTATTTGAAATCTTCAGCTTCATTTTTCAACTATACCTCAGCCAATCAACTAATCTGTACCATGCTAATTAACATACAATTGACAGGAGTTAATTAATGCATGTGGCTTGTTGAGTTACCTGCAATTTTCTTCATATTTACTCCTTGACTGGCTCCATCTATAAGAATAGTTGTAGGTATTCTACACCAATTGTAAATTGGTGTAGAAATTTAAATGAAAATTTAAATTAAATATTTCAGAGAAATACCAAGGTAGAACATGAAACTGCTCAAATCATTAGCACATGTTACAAATGTATGCATTATCATGTTGTGGATCTGCACTCAAACATAGGCCACCACACTGCTTTTGCTTTTATAATAAATAATACCACCAAATAATAAACTAAGGTGGACATGTTGGGAACCCGTAGGCTGATGCATATTTCTCCTTGTTGCATTTCATATAGTTTGGAATATGCCCAATGTGTGTAGATAGAGTTCCACAGACTTTCTCACAGCATCCTGAGGCCCATTCAGGACCCCATGGCAACATGCATGCACGCTGGTAACGGCCCACAATGTATGTTTATTGTTACATAAAGTAATTTCATGTTGGAATAATTAAATCCTGACAGACATCTGCAGGTTCCCACAGCATGTAATCTGCCATCCAGAGTAAAATAATGTATTTGATGAAGCAGGCCCATCTGTGGCCTCTCAGAGCCTCCCAGTCGTTCAGCCCGCTCAGTGCAGATGATGGATGCTGCTCTGGCCCCTGACCTCTATGGAGCAGCAGCTCCGGCCCCCTAAGCTCTATGGAGAAGCAGCTCCGCCCCCCTGAGCTCTATGGAGCAGCAGCTCCGCCCCCCTGAGCTCTATGGAGAAGCAGCTCCGCCCCCCTGAGCTCTATGGAGCAGCAGCTCCGCCCCCCTGAGCTCTATGGAGCAGCAGCTCCGCCCCCCTGAGCTCTATGGAGCAGCAGCTCCGCCCCCCTGAGCTCTATGGAGCAGCTCCGCCCCCCTGAGCTCTATGGAGCAGCAGCTCCGGGCCCCTGAGCTGCTCTGAGCTCTGTGGAGCCGCCTCTGCCTCTCCAGACACTGCTCTACAAACGCCGACCCACTGGGCTAATTTAATAAAAGTCTTTTCTATGTTACCACGGAGACACACCAGGTAATTACACCCACAGCCTGACTCGCACGCACATGTTATTATGGGATACCGAATTGATCTGAGCGTGCCCAGGAGTTGCCTAGGGAGACGGATGGCCACCGTCAAGTGTCTTGTCTCCCGTGGCCATGGAAACGCAAGGCAAACGAGCGCATTAACAAGGCGGCCGCTCACACACACACACACACACACACACACACACACACACACACACACACACACACTCACAAGATGAACAGATCGGCTACTTTAGCCTTTAATCAAACAGCCAGGTTATCAGGAGACAGGGCCCCTCTTTGTCTCTCACCTGTTCAAACAGCAGCCGTTTCATTTCAATCCCCGAGTCAACACACTCAGTCAATTGTTCGCCAAGAAACAATGAAGTAATAGAAAAGAGCATGAGGAGGAGAGGGAGAAAGCAGGCTGCAACCTTTTAACGCCTTCATTGAAAACCCTGGTGTGTTTTTAAGTTGTTTCATTATTAAGACAAGCTGGGGAGAGCGAGAGAGGATGTGTGTGTTATTTCATTATTAGTCGGGGAGGAGGGGGAAGAGTGAAGAGCAAGAATTGTCCAAAGACTTTTAATTGGATTGCTAAAGCGCTTTCTTAATTGAGTTCTGTATTCTTGCTAATATAAAAGTGTACATCTTTATGTTGTGTTGTGCTAACACACACACAGGCATGCACACAGACTCACACCTAAATTGAACCCAGGGGGTCAGAGGTAGCAGGAGGAGATGAGATTTGATGAGTCGAACGCCGGACGCTTCAGCAAAAATTCAATTTAGACGCCCTTAGATTGACTGGTTCATTTCTAACAGCGTACCTATAATAGCTTCCCTTACTGTCGCCTTAATTAAGTTCTCACATTAATGCTCTAGCTGGGGATCAGCGCTCTTTAGAACCTGTTAACGCACATTTCCCTGGTGGTCAGAGCACAGACACAGACACACACACACACACACACACACACACACACACACACACACACACACACACACACACACACCTATAAGAGGTGAGGGGAAGTGGAGAAATTAAAAACAGCGACCACACACACACTGACATGGTAAAGGGGCCCTAAGGAGCCACACCTGGAAATGGCCAGACTCATTTCATGTGTTTCCTTGGAGATTTGGGCCCCGTTCGCGTAAGTTTTACACCCGGGACGAGCAAAGAAATATGGCCGCTGACAAAGTTTCTGTCATAGACAAAATTTATTCCAAATTGTTTTTAGTATTTATTTTCCACCTTTTTTGGTTATCTTGCTGGAAAGTGAACATAAAGAAAACGCTGACGTCGGGAGTTCATTTGCACGTTCCTACCTTGAGGCTGTACAAGGAGCATCTGCCTCAGCGTGCTAAAACATGGAATGCAGTCGTGTAATGCGGTGGAGGTGTCCTCGCTGCTCTGTGTGTAAGTCTGTTGTGCCAAGGTACAGTAAAGTCTGAATGTAAAATAGACTCGATTGAATTTGGTTTCACTGAAGGAGTTTGCACATTCCATTGGAACCTGTTAGCAAGGCATATTACTGGTGTGGCCACTTTACACTAAGAGTAAGGATGGGTCAGGTGGATGTGGAGGAGAGGCTCTCCTCAGGTTAGATGACACTTATCTGTGCACACCTGCTGCACACAGGTCTGATGATGTGATCTTCCCTCAGCTGGATGCTGTAATGCTCATCAGGTTTATAGTGAACGCTGTCTGCTGATTATGCCACGAGTAGTGGTGGTTACACTGAGGAGGCAGAGCAAAGCTGAACTTCATATGAAACGCAGACCATTGTCAGTTTCCATCACAGTATTTCAAGCCTCAATAAAAAGCACTCTGTCTTATCCACAAATATAAACGTGCTGAGTGCATAGCTATTGTCTTTATATGCCAATTACAAAATATTGCACAATGAAGAAATTATTAAATAAGTATATCAAGACTTACTTTATTTGCCCCTGTGGGGGAACTTGCTCTGGACTCTGCATTGCAGTTTATGTGTTCAATACATGAACACATAAACAGGACATTGCAACAACACAGGTGTACAGGTGAGTTTTGGGAGTGAAATATCTAAACCATACATTTGAAAGATTAGCACAATATTTTAAGCGGTAAAAAAGAGACATTTAAGAACAATTGAAAATTGTATTTTTGCTGATATCCAGTCATTTTTGACATCATAGAAGTTGGCCTAAAATGTATATAAAGGGGGAGTGAGGGGCAAGGGGTGGGGGGCGGGGGTGTGACAGTATTATATCACGCCAATACAACAACAACAAAAAAAAGGTATTGAGACATGTACAAGCAGCTTACCCCTTCAGAGTTTTACCTTGCATCTGATTTGTCTTGAGCTCATACGCAATCAATCCGGTTCCATTCCCTTTCCCAGGACCCGGAAAAGCTCCATAATTAAAGGGAAGGTGTTTCATGTTGAGTGAACCTCTGTGAAGAGGAAATTGTGTGTTCTATATAATCTACAGATAAATAACTCTTGAGCTGCAATCATCGCTAGTTGATATGTTCTCCTTTAATTAAGTATAATTATACAATAAGCTTCAATAACAATCTATTTTCTCTGTTAGGTATATATATATATATATATATATATATATATATATATATATATATATATATATATATATATATATATATATATATATAGATGTGTGTTAGTGTCTGTGTGTGTGTGTGTGTGTGTGTGTGTGTGTGTGTGTGTGTGTGTGTGTTAGAGAGAGAGAAAAAGAGCTAGTACAGGCATCGTAAACAGCATTGTCTTATGGCAGCAATGCTCTTGCAATACTCTTGGTATCATTTGATTTTTGAATCAGAGCCTCACGCAGCGACAGGTTGCAGTCCATCTGTTATCTGAACCCGGTCGGAGGGTGCTGGAGCTGATACCTAACCCAGTATTGTGGTGGGCCTTCAGTCTGCCACACACAGCTGTTGCTGCATGAACAGGCTGAGCAGCGTTGGCGGCTTGGTGTGCTGCGGGCTGGGGAGGCATGCCACATGATCCAGAAAGTGAAGACGGAGGAGATCATGAGTTTGAAGGTTTTGCATTGTGAAGTAAACGGCAGAATGCACACAGTTGCTGCTTTGATTGGACACAACGACGCCTGAACGATGTCACATTCAGCCAATTTCAACTTTTTATTTAATTATTTATTTGTACAGGCTCTGCTCAAAGCTTCATTAGAGCCCTGACACAGGAACACATAGGAGGATGTGGTTTCATGTATCACTGCTATAGGCCTGTTCACAAATAACCGACATAGGACAAATCTGATATTTAAATCAGAAAATGTATATTCAACACCACGGCTGTCTAAAGGCTCCACGTAACCAGTCACATAATGTCACTTTCACGAACTGAAAATTAAATATAAAGTTCATTAAGCTGTATGTGTGTGTGTGTGTGTGTGTGTGTGTGTGTGTGTGTGTGTGTGTGTGTGTGTGGTTGAGAGAGAATAAAAGAGAGTGACAGAGAGAGATTGAGCCTGATCCAGACTGTGGTTGGCTGTGATCTTTGTTCATTGTGACCTTTCAGCAGAAGTCGTCTGTGAGTGTGTGAGTGTGTGCGTGTGTGTGTGTGTGTGTGTGTGAGTGTGTGTTAGATGATGAAGGGTATACTTTTTTTTAAATAAAAAAATTGCTCCAAGATTTTGACTTGAAAAAGTGAAGTGCTGTATGAATGAGCATTGCAAATTGTGGCTCTAATTACTGTGACTATTTCTTTCTGACACATTTTTTCTCTGTACATGTAGAAATGAAAGAAAGAAAAACTAAACTGATATAAAATATACTGCCTCAAAGCTATAAAAAAGTGCAGATGGGAAAAAACTCACAATCTCAAATGTTCTCTGATTGCCCCATTAGCTCAGTTAAAGGTGTAATTACAGAAACTCCTAATCTTTAATCATCTTTTAATTAGCATATCATGTAGTCATTATAGCGGCTCCTGAAGGGAAGAAGTTAACGTTTTTACTTTGGTGTTGAAGGGTAATTATTTTGGCCCTGAATACTTGGCTGAGTGCAGACGTCTTCTAGGTGTGATGATACACATCTCCTGAACCTTCAGTCCATTCAACAGCTATTGGGTTTCACGCCATCATTATCTGCTGCTAATAATCCCCTTCACAGCATCTTGGTAATTTTTTATATCTACAGCATCACCTGGTTCTTTTTTCAAATGTATATAAATATTCTGGAAGCCAATGATTTTGTAGAGCAGCCATATTGTTATCTGGTTGGAGTTTGGCTGTGAGGTTTTTAATTTTGGAAGTATTTATTAGCTGGTAAGTTATTTTAACTGCCAACTATTTAATCTGCAAGTTTTACAGAGCTTACACTGACAGTTTGAGGACAGAGTGGTTGCTGCAATCTTAAAAAAGAAAAACAGTTTCTCCATTATTGAGGAAACTGAATCTAGGATTCAGGTTGAGCCGAGCAACATGGATTCTCATGTTGCATATTCTCCTCCAATCTGTGAGACAGAAACAGCTCCCAGTGTCTCTAATGCAGGAGGCATCCGCCCTGAACATACTTCAGAAATGTATTCACCCCATCAAATCATAAATGCGTCTATTCTGGGTGCAAAAAGAAGGAAAGACATTTGCTTTATATGGTTAAACTAAGTGTTGTCCTGTCGGTAGACGAGGAACAATCACATGACAATAGAGGCAACAGCAGCGCCCATCAGTGTGAGCTAACAGCAGAGATGGTGCTGCTGTCCACAAATATATATTTGTATATTCTAATATCAGCATGCAGTGAAACTAAGGCATTTATTACCATGCAGGGTTTTCATTGTAAATAAATGAGTTTAATTGTTTCACACTGAATCACAGTGTTTTACTTGAGAAACTCCCTGATATAAGGATACATACGATGAGATGAGATTTAGTTGTCAAACATCAACGACATCGCCAAAAGGTTCATTCACTGTTATCAATCCCTTTTAGTGCTAATCGTGTCCATTGTGAACAATGTGCTAATCAATAGGCGGACGGTTTTATGTCACTATCAGCCATGTGATGTGTCAAATGATTTGCTAGATTGGCCCAAAACTGACTTTTTGTTCATGTCATATAAACATACATCTGCCATTATCAAATAATGATATTATACACGTTATGCTTGAGAGAGTCTCAGTGTCAATGGCATATTTCTAGTTGCTCATTGATCTGTACAATATAGATATGAGCTGAGCGTTTAATTGATGAAACATGTTTTGATTGCTTGTCCAACAGCAGTTAGTACTCAGCATTGTAAAGTGCTACATACATCTGATATGTCTCTATAGCCGTATGTATTAATATTCATCCTAATACTTACTTCCTTCGGAATTTACCGGTCCAACCCTGCAATAGTTTTGGCAGCCATTTTAAAAATGTCCACCAGGGAGACATTTAATTAATTATTTAATAGTACTATTGATAAGAATTATTATAATTAGCAGATGTGTATGCAGAATTTCCATCTGTGAATGATGTTTTAAGGGTGAAATAATTTTGGCACATACATTTGCTAATTATAGTGTGCACTGGTGTGTGCTATCAAAGGCAATGCATTGGGGATCCTAATGAAACAAACATCATTTAGTTTGTGGCCTATACAATGATGGATTAATTCTACATCAAAAAAATAATATTATTATTAAAGCTGTTTTTGAAGCTGTTTTAAAATGTGTTTTTGTCTGGACAAACTTCATGTAAGGTGCATTATATTAATAAAGTGAAAGCATGAGCATCACCCACACTGGCACTCTTATCTTTAACCATGACAGCATCAACGGTCCTCCCTCCCTCCAGGCACACTTCTGCTGCCACATTAGCATCACATTTGCATTAGCTTAGTGCTGCAAAACAGTCGACATGTCGAATGTGCAGCTGTCCTGCCATCATAGGACCAATATTGATGCAGTAAGAACATCGACAGGGCTGTACTAAAAACACAGACATATGGGAGGCCTGCATACACAATTAAACAAGAGTTTCAGGAAAAAATCAACTTGCTCTGACGCTGATGCCTGTATAGAATTGGATGAGGGGGAAAGGCAGAGAGTAGGAGATGGAGGTAAAAGAAGCATGAAATGCAAAAGACAGCAAAGGTCAGAGAGGCTGCAGACGAACATGGAAAGGGACGGAGGCATCTCTGTGTTTGCTTTAGTTCCACTGCCACTCATCCTGAGGTTATGACAGAATAAGAGATGCTGAGGGAGGAATAACCAAAAGAGCAGGTTCCGCCTCATTCATCAGTAACATGGCCTTTACCGCACAACTGACAGCTGAAGTTGAGACAAGGCGCCTCAGAATCAGTCGACGTGGAAGTTAAAGTTTATGCATTGCATCGCATGGAAATGCATTCAGGTTTAGTTTATTTCATAAGACTTAGAGGGCAGACAATGGAATTAAAAGTTGTTAATCACAAAAATGTCTCATATCAACACGTTAGGCTTTACCAACATGAAAAAGATTGTAAATTAAAACGTATTCTATCTCTGAGACCAATCATTTTGGTAAATAATAATCCCTTATTAGTCCCACAGTGGGGAAATTTATTCTCTGCATTTTAACCCATCCCTAGTAATTAAGGAGCAGTGGGCAGCCTCGTGAAGCGCCCGGGGAGCAACTGGGGGTTCAGTGTCTTGCTCAAGGACACTTTGACATACAAACTATGGGGAAATCAGTGGTTGAACCTGCAACCTTGTGGTTTCAGGACGACCACTCATACCCATGAGCTACAGCCACCCCCATTGCCATGATGGGTGAAAAATGGGTGAATATTTAGAAAGAGAGCTCTTTCAGACATTAAAAAGACACTCATTGTCTAATTGACCAAGACGGCTTTAAACTAACTAGCATTGAGCGGTGACTGTTAGACGATATGATCTAGCAGCCCGAAACAACTGCAGTCTCACAGTCACATGGCAGCAGTGAAGGTGGAAGGCAATGAAATATGGGATAATTCATCATTCATAAATCAAATAAATAAACGTAACAATCAGAGCACTAGATATGGTTTGAATTTATTTATGATTCTTTAAAATCCTCTGAGGAAGCTTGTGTGTCTCTCTCCTGTTGACTGAGTGTTACCATCTGCAACACACACACACACACAGCGCTGGCCATTATTCTGCTAAGTGATAATACAATAATGTATTTACAAATGTTATATAAAAAGCTTAAACAGAGGGGGTCAAGACTTGACCAATCAGATTGGAAGATATCAATTTTTAGTCAGGGACACCCATACTGATATTTAGTTCTCTAATAGTTTTCTCTTCATTTTAATGGATGGTAAACAGACTTGAACTTCTATCTTTCTAGTCCTTCGACCACTCATAGCTCTTTAACACTACATGACATCATTCACACATTCACACACTGATGGGAGGAGCAAGTGCAAGTGCCTTGCCCAAAGTCACGTCGACATGGACTAGTGGAGCCGGGGATCAAACCGCCAATCCTCTTATTGAAGGACGACACACTCTACTTCAGGCAATAAACTTGTTAGATGCACCATCACAGTCCACACTGTCTCAGACTGCAGAGCAATGAAAGGAAAACCTCCCGAAAAGTCACGGAATACTGGTTAGTTATTGTAAATGTAAAATGACAGAGCTAAGCAGCAGAGGTATGACTGTGATTCATGTAGATATCTGACACCTTCAGCTCCAGAGTGCAGCCATGTTGTCTCAAGCGCACTGAACATGGTGGAGAAATGATGTGATGGACTACAGCAGACGTGCTGCTGACTTTATCATATGATTGCTATATTGACATAGAGGCAGCGTTGGAAATACACGAGGGCAAAGGGCAAAACTGCCCCTAATAATTTCAATTATGCCCCTGATATCACTATGAGAGGGGCAAACAATGGCCCCATAATTTCCTCTAATAATTATGATAATTTAATTTAATTATGATAACATCGTAGCCTATATGACCCGGTCCAGTTGCCATAGAATGTTTTAGATTTTCGCTTTGACTGAAAATAAATGGAGCACTTCTTGATCAGACCTGTGACCTGTGTATTTCCTGTACTAGGTAGGTACAATGTGAATAAGGTAAATCAATAAATATAATTTGGAATTATAAAAAAAAGAAAAAAGTTATATTTGTTAATAGTAAATAAAAAAAGTTTAATACAAATAAGAATACAATTGAATATGATTGTCTGATTTATATTTTCTGTTTGTTTTTTGTTAAAAGAAAAGACTTTGAATCTGTAGACTACTGCCTAATAGTCTTATTATTGCCATTTGATGACAATTGCTCATATACTGTAAGTATACATAAGTATATTTATTGTTTTGAACAAAGGTTAAATGTTATTTCACAAGTTTCAAAAGGTGCCCCTAATTTTCTTTAAAATGCTCATGGATTTCAGTACGTGGGGGCAAAAATTGCCCCCTAAAAATATGTACAATTCCTACCCTTCATACAGGATATGTTATCTGTCTCAATAAATCACATATGTCTGAGGAGCTTCCTATGAATGTTAATAACGTGATCTGGCAAGTTGTGCGTTTCCATAATGGTTCACTAAACCTATCCAAGTAGTTTTGTTGCCTGAACATAACTAATGCATTTTGTTATGTTTTTGTGTTTTTAATTTACAATATTACAGTTAAAAATGATAAGATTAATCCACGAGATACATAAATAAATAATGAATACATAAGACACTTAACCCTCATTGCTCACCGTTGCTGTGTCTACGGTCTACTGTATAACATGTAAGTCGCTTTGGATACAAGCGTCAGCAAAATGAAATGTAATGTAATGTAATAATAATTGAGAAAGCAGTTTAGTTATATTGGAACGACATTGGGTTGGTAATGTGTCTGTTCATTGTCGCGCCTTTCAGCTCATTGTTTTGGTTTAAAGATACCATACGATTGTCTCTTCTGATTAAAATGTGTCTGTCATCTCCTACACTGAAAAAAAAAATGTTTGGCCATGTAATTATTACTGCTTATTATGTTTGGCCATAAATTATTGCTGCTGATTATACGTGTAAATTCTACAATAAAATATTATTTCAGTCCTTTTACATTAAAAGGTCACCTTTTATTTAATGTGTTACTTTGTTTTTGTTTGTAAATATCAATCCTTATTTGGATGAGTAAAGTTGATCATTCACACCAAGTAATATTTACTAAACTACTGGATTGACTGTACAACCTGACACAACAAGTAACATGTTCCTGAGTAAACGGTACTCAGACTTTCTGTGTGGAAATTGATACCAAGCTTTTTTTAAGTAAATGTCACTCAGTGTACTTTCAGTGTAGCCTGAGTAAAGTATACTATCAAATGTTGAGTAAAGATTACTAACAAATGCTGAGTAAAGATTATTAACAAAGGCTGAGTAAATATTTTGTCTAACTTGAAAATATTGGATGAAAAACATTCTTTGTAGTAGAACTTTGTTGAGAATTGTTAGAGTAAACATTATTTACAATTTCTGTGTGGAAATTGTTACGGAGCTTTTTTTTAAGTAAATGGCACTCCAAATGGTTTTCAGTGTACCATAAGAAAATCATAAAAAAGAAAAGCTACCCTATTTATGATCAATCATAGCAGTAGAACTAATTTCTTTTGGTGAAAAGGAAATACATATACATAGTATATACTCAACAGTTCTTACTACATGTAATGATTAATTAACAGAAATATAGGCTTTTGCAGGATTTTTATAGGAGTGGTGCATTCATTTCAAAATGAAACATTATACCATGAAATGGTTTTGAAACAGCTGTTGTGTCGGTGCTTAGTGGACAAACACTGAAAGAGCCCACTGGACGCTTTCAGTTGATCTGAAGACACCAGCCACAGACTGCACACCTCCTCAGCTTGGTTCTCTAATGGTATGTGGGTAATCATGTGTGAAATTAGTTTTGTGAGACTTTCAGTAGCCCTTACCTGATGCATCTCTATTCAGGCGCTGAAGAGAAGAGCAGGACGAGATGGAGACATTTGCAGCTGATACAGATATTTGTTTTGGTGGTGGCGTGTTTCACAGGAAGCAGCCACCATGCGGCTCCTCCTCAGCTGATCACTGTTAGCTGTCGGCAGCTCTGACTTTGTACAGTTAGCGCTGTTAGAGCTGTTGCAGCTAAACTTGTTCAAAGATGGATTTTCCATCTATAATTTAAAACTAGTTTGGTATGTTTTTTGGGGGGCTTTACTTTATTAGCTACCTAGTGTGGATCAAGAATAGATAAAAAAAAATAGAGGGGAGGAAAGAAAGGAAGGAAGCGAACCAAAGTGCTGCTGAGTTGACTGAATATAAGTGATGTTGATGTGATGAACAGTCACCTCTGTCCTCTCCTGTAATCAGTCATTCTGCCCTGACAGACTAAATTTTGCCATTTACTTGAAGAAGGGGATACGAGAGCTGTGAATAGAGATGGATGGATGGATGTTAGAAAGAAAGACAGTCAGCAATAAAAGGAAAGATGGAGAGGCAAGCCAGTGTTGGAGGGAAGGCAAACATGCTGATATTATGTGTAGGAGTCAGGCAGCCGAAGACAATGAGGGACTCTTGGAGAGGTGGTGGACTCATCCAGGCTGTGCTTCCTTCTGCCCAGGCAGTGATGAGGTGATGATTGAGTTCTGATGAACATCCAGCTGATTGACATGTCGGAGGTCTCTTACTAAACAAAGTTTTAGAAGGTTCCTTTTCAGCAACAGAACGTCTCACACGTTTAGGCAGGTGGCTGAGGTAGGTGCATAGTATGCAGTTTGTCATCTACCATTTCAATGTCAAAATGTACTTTCATACCTGATTTTTCAACTAACAGACAGTAAGTCCTAGTAGAGCGGTCACAGAAAGTAACACAGACAAATCCAGCGCTGGAGTGTCCACATCTCTCCAGAGACCTGGTTCTATGGGGGCCTCCTGATCAAGCTGCACTTGACGGGTGGACCACAGGACGCAGTCCTCTGATGGATGACAGGAGGCGGACCCGGTTTGCATCATGATGCTTGGTCCTCAAACATGGTCAAAGTTGATGGACAATGTTTTCTCGATGCTGAATTTAGAATGTTAAGATGCCATACTTATTATCTGCCCGAAAAACTCAGTGTTTCTGTTGCAACTCTTTTCCTTCCTCCTCTGCATGTGGAGGTTGGTTACTGCCGTTTTGCAAGTTATACTCTTCACAGCGCCCTCTGGCATTTTAGAGAATACTGCAACAACAATGCATTATTGCCGCCTTCGTGTCTAACCATAACTATAACAAAGCTTGAGACATCAACCTTCTCAGTACCTGAGCTTGCCTCCACTGACCTTTGTTTAAAAGCCAATCATCAGGATCCCCGTGTTCAGACAACCGAGAAAGGGATTGAATTTTGATGCCTGCAAGAAAACATGTTTCGTAGTTCCACTCAAATCAAAGTTTGAGATCGGTTTAGTATGGTGCTGTTTCTAGGGCTGATCAGTTACATAGTGTGTATCCCCACTGCGGGACTCATAAAGGAATATATTATCTTATCTTATCTTATCTTATCAAGGTCCTGATGAGTCTGGTAGTTGCACTGACACTGGCTAAAACCAGTGAATGAATATTGGCCCATAGAAGTGAGCTCTTTAAAGGTGTAATGACAATAACATGAGAAATTCATTAACATAACTACTTTTAAATTCATTGTTTGATCCAGATGGTTTTTGCTCCGATACTGTCTGGAAATAATTGCTCAAAGTTCAAGGGGAGAATGTGACAAATACATACAGTACAGTCAGACTTTTGAGTGATGTGGTAGAAAATAAATAAGTGAAAATATGTGCTTTTACATTTTCCGAGGAGATTAAACGGCAGAAATACCTGAGATTCTCTACCATGGAGCCATTTGAGTAAATCTGAAGACGTGAAGACGCTTGATTTGCAAGCTTCTGGATAATGTGTTCATGTTCGGGATGATACACGATGTTTTCACACAGACTAAAGCAATTAAACAATGTAACGGGTCACTTATCATCGAATCTGCTGAGTACATTCTTGTACAAATATACAATTTTTTCATTTTTGCAAGTAACAAAATTGTCATAGATTTACATATAAAATATGTCTAAAATAGTCATAGTCTGTTATGAAGTAATTTCAACAGTGCATTGTCATCAAACGAGAACATTGTGTGTGTATGTGTGTGTGTGTGTGACATGAGTTTGGGAAGTTTTAACTGTTCAGCTCTGTGAACTAGGGTGAACACTGTTACACAATCCAGACCTTTTCCGACAGACAGGACAGATTAGTGACACATCATCAAAAGAGATAATATTCAATTCCACATAACCTGTAATACACATGTAGACATGTAGACAGGCACACTCTCAATATTGCCTGACACACACACACACACACACACATAAATGCATAATAAAGCTTTCTGTGAGGTTGTCCAAAAACACACGCACATACACACACACACACGCACACACACACACAACATCATGAAACTTTTGTGGATCTTAAGATATTTGAGGTGTGGAATGTGGGCTTTGCTGCTGGCGTCGTCTAAAGCCCACTCGTTTTTTTATTTTTTTTGTTCATGAATTTTATTAAAATCATCCGTCAACAAAAAGCCTGCATTAGGGTGGTGTGTTCCTGGTGCTTCACTCTGATGCGTCTGCACTTTGTCTCTTCATCAAGTGTAACACGGCTGACCTCGAGAAAGATTTTATTCCTAAAACAGTGCAGACGTACTGTGCGTTGGCACATCAACTGACACATGGTGTAATAATGATGAAGACTGCAACGATGATGATGAGAGTAATGGTTACGACTGCTTGTTTTCCCATGACATCATTTTGTTGATTGAATGATTCCTTGCTGGCTTTGTATTATTTTAACTGGTTGATTGTATGAATACTTTCAAACCTACACTACACCTAAACTACAGGAGGATTTAAACATATAATTGCACTGTATGCACATTGTACAACCCAGTGCAAGAGACAATAATACGTAAAAGCATCTTTATGAATTAAGCATAGAGTCATTTAAATGGAATGTCTGCATTAGAATATTTACTTTACAATATATTTTAGGGATGCACCGATACCGATACCGGTATCGGTGGTCGATACTGTGTTAAATACTCGTACTCGCATCGGTTTCAATGGCCGATATCAAGAACCGATACCACTCAACAGTATTTCACTACAACAAACTGGTCGCGCTTTGTGGAGAAGCAACCCCGTGGCGGAGCCGGAGACACTCTTCTCTGTCTCAACTGTCTCAACAGTCTCAACTTCTGAGCAGCCAATCACGCTATCCAAGGTTTTGCCGTCCAATCAGATGGCCAGTTTGTCTCAACAGCAGAATCTGGAGCCGCCATCTTGGATCCTCGCTACGCAGCGCTAACTTCTTTCAATAGACAGGAGAAAAGTGAGACGCGAGTACAATAGAAGACTTTATCGATATTGTGCTTATTAACCGGTGTTGCATACGTGTGTATGACATATTAGTGCTCATATTAGTGCTCTTGTTAGTGGCTGACAGCCCCGGAGTTACTTGTAATCAGTCCGTCCCAACGCGACGCAAATGTTTCGCGCGACCAGATTACATGTAAAGTCTATGCACAGACGCGTGTGGTTGCGACAGACGCAAATTTACGCCGGCGGCACGTTAGACGCGAGAGTTGAAATTTTCCATATTTAATACATCTATAATTGAGAAGCTCTGCGCGTCATCACCGCCGTCCTGCCGGTTTGAATCAAACGGCTGCTGATCCACCTGAAGTAGCGCTGGCAGCGGCCTCATTCAGACGCTGTTGTGCGGCTACGGATGATATTATTGTAGCCGAGTGTCTGTTGTGTGTCTATATTTGTAATTCTAATAAAATGAAAACACGCTGCAGGGTAACTTGAACCACTTTTTTTATCTCCTTCACACACGTATATCCCACAATTCCACTCTTTTCCTTTCCGTTTCTCCCTCCACAATAAAAGCACCGGAAACATAACTTGCAACACAGCTTCCTATATAATTGCTCGATCCCTAATATTATTTTATTGTTTTATAGCGTTTTATGGTCCGACATTAGAGGGACTTCCACAAGAAGTTTAAAGCTTGGGATAGCCTTCTGTTAATTTTGTACTATAGGCTTGACATAATCTGCAGAGGATAAAATAAAATCTGCCTCCAAATTAATTGCACTTTCATGGAGACCAAATCTAAGAAGTATCGGTATCGGTACTCGGTATCGGCAAGTACACAAATAAAAATATCGGTATCGTATCGGTTTGTAAAAAATGGTATCGTTGCATCCCTAATATATTTTCAATATTAATACAATTAGTATTATTAATAAAATTACCTATATATATATGAATAATAATCAAGAATCAAATTGGGAATCTAAATCATATTGGAGCAGTAGCTCAAATAACTAATTAAAATGGCTATTGAAAATAATGAATCACATTATATTAAACAACTCGTGGGGCACAACAGGCCAGCATTCCCGTTCCATGGGGAGAACATGGAGGGAACCCACGCTGCCACAGGGAGAACGGGCAAACTCCACACAGAATGGCCGCCTGGGATCGGGGATCGAACCCAGGCCCCTCTTGCTGAGGCGACAGTGCTAGCCACAAGTCAGCATTTATATTCCACAAACATTTAGTAAAGATAATAAAGACCAAACATCCCAAAAAGAGTGTGTTAGGGTTCTGTGTGTGTGTTAGGATTGTGTGTGTTTTGGTTCCTCATCTTATCCGCTCCAAACATGTCAACAATGTTCCACCCTGACTAGAGTGTTATTCTCAGCGTAAATTGCTAACAGCGTAAAACTAAAAGGTTCTGAGACGCTTCTGAATCGAGCTGCTGAAGGTACGCTGGGTTTGGTGGAGTAGAACACAAAAACATGACATAAGGGCTTTCATTGTGAAGCAGGTACAGGAAACGGCATGTGTTGCTCGCCGTGGTCAAAGTTGCCATTCGTTGTTCATTAAAAATGAGTATAACAAGGCAATGGTCATTATTTCAGCTGCATGAGCTGCAGCCAACAGACGGTATCTTCTTCTACTTCTTTTCCGCCAACTGGGTCCTGCTGTTGTGTGCAGAACGATGCTGTTTACAGCACAACGTCTTTATTAAAACAATATTAGTTGGTTTGGCTGCCCTGCAGCAGATACACCAGCTGCTCTTCAGTTGTAATATTAACAAAGCCTTTAGAAATGTTTTTTGTGACGGGTTCGTGCTCGTTCCCGGGCTCGCGGACAATGACCACAGACGATATGGTACAGTTCAGGTTTCTTTATTTATGAACAGGTAGGTCAGCCGTGCTCTCGCTCTCTCTGGCTCTCGCTCGCCGCTCAGTCCTCTCTCCCCAGCTGTTCTCCCTGCCGGGTTTAAGTGCGCGGCCCCAGCCACGCCCACACACACACACACACACACACACACACACACACACACACACACACACACCCACACACACACACCCGTCCCAGGTGCGGCTCGTTCACCCTGATCGCCCGCACCTGTTCCCTGAGCCGCCCTTCTCTCTCCCCCTCTTCAGCCGCGCTAAACCACGCCCCTGCCCCAGTTTTATTTTTCGCTATTTTACAATTTAAGGTCGGTGAGTTGATCTAACAGTTTTAAAATTAGGTTGTACTTGCTCTTGTTCGAGAGGCTCCCATGTGAGTAAAGCCCTACCATCACAATGTGAACTGCCCCCAGTGTGAGCAAGCAATATGCAAGCCCAGTACCTTAAGCAATGACTTCAGCTGGCACCAATGTATTGCCCAGTGGGCCGGATTACCTGTTGCCTCGCTGCAATTTGATTAGATACGTGCAAACTATAGTTGTGACCTGCTGGTAGCTGACTGAATTTCCTATTCATTTTAAAGAAGACACCATGAACAATGTTTGCCAGCACTAACTGAACTCATGTTGAATTAGTAGTTTGGCATTGCCTTCTAAAACAGCACGTTTGAGGACTGCTTTCTCAACTGCTTTCTTTCAGATAAAGATTTGGTTACGTTTAGGCAACTTTAATTACTCATTAGGGCCAGAAAAATGTAGTGGTCACTGTGCCAGTACGGGAAGGGAAAACTCTCGCACGATCTCTGTTCAAAGCCAAGTGGAGGGAGATCAAAGTGGTAAACTCTAAAAGAACACTACTTTGGTTTTTAGGGATCATTTATTGTCCTTCTGCAAGACAGGGATGCACAACGAAATGCAGTTGTAGCCCATTTTCAAAACAAGAAACACAGGGGCGACTGTGGCTCAGTGGTTAGCAAGTCAGTCTTTCAATCAGAGGGCCGGTTCAAACCCCGGCTCAGCCACTCCATGTCGTTGTGTCCTTGAGCAAGACACTTAACCCTCATTGCTCACCGTTGCTGTGTCTACGGTCTAATGTATACTGTAAGTCGCTTTGGATAAAAGCGTCAGCTAAATGAAATGTAATGTAATGAAAAAAACAAAAAAAACAGTAGGCTAGCCGCATTAGCTTAGCTTCCATCTCGGCTCTCCTCTCTGGGCAGTTCGGTGGCACTGGTATACATGGTGTCACACAGAAGCATTTGCTTTCCCATCTCTCACACTTTGGTTTGGTTGGTTTGTTCTTTCAAACCAAAGCTCTCCAGGAGAGCATCTGTATGATGAATGTTCATCCGAAACCTCCAAGCTCAATGAAGATGTGAGGACGATTTCACTGAAATATATGATCAAATCAGACTACTTTACTGTCTGTGTAACACGCCAAAACAATAAAATAAGAAATCTGAAACTCTCAAAGTTGAACCCGACTGTTTTAATGTAACCATATTCTAGCAGTGAGCAGTTTTTAACAATGTGTGCTGTCAATGGAAAGCTGTAAAAATCCTGAAACTTTAATTTTTCCAACAGCTATCAAAAAGTTGCAAGCACAAGCACATTAATGCAAACTTCCACAGCTGTCAGTTGAAATGCATTTTTCATCTCAAGACAGGCCTTCGAGCATCCACATTCGGCCAACATGAACATCTGATATTACACCACCATTTCTCAAATGGCATTCAGAAATGACTACTGAACCAGCGCTGCAGAAGTTAACTGCTATGCCATTTCATTGTAATGCAGGACCTCTGTACACTTCTACTCCTACCTTTCGTTGCATGAAAGCATGAGACAAATGTAAGAAATTACTAAATTGAACTTTTTTTAAATAGTACCAATCTACCACAATAAAGAAAAGGAAAAGAAGAATCTCAACTTTTTCTTCAGGGTTGTTTAATAAGGTGTTGCTTTAAGAATAGGAACGCAAATTGGAAATACTTGTCTTTGTTAGAAACCGTTTCATAGTCTTTGCAGACTTCCAACTATTATCTCGTAAAATCAATAACACATCGACAACAGAGGTTTTCTTTCAGACCTTAAGAAGTTAGTTTGATGCTTTAGTGTTGAAAGTGAAGATTGACTTTATGAATATTATACAACACATAACCAAAGCAGGCTAAAATATCGCAAAACTGCCATCCCGATTTGTTTTTTGGAGAAAAAAAAACTGACCGATCGTTGTCCCTGATCGCACCATCCCACCCACGGCTGCACCACCCCCAGCTCCAGCGTATGCACAAAGCCGGACAGTTCACCCGTCCGTGAAGGTGAGCAGTCGCGATGATGATGCGCTTATTGAGGACCCTTTCCCAATAATCGTCCCTGCATCAGCTGGGCCCAGTTTAGCTGTGAGGTGGTTAGCTGTGTCTCTGCCTCGAATACTCTATCAGGGCTTCTCCCACTGTATTACAAACCATGTGTATCTTTTACAAGTGGCATTGTGACGTTAGCATGAAGTTAGATGATGGTGACTGATGAGCAGATATTAGTCAGATTAGTTCCCCTCTTTAGCTTTATTAGCCTCTTCGGCCTCTTTAGCCTTATTTGCCTCTTCAGCCTCTTTAGCTTCTTCAGCCTCTTAGCCTTGTTAGTCTCTTCAGCCTCTTTAGCCTCTTTAGCTCTGTGTTTTGGTTGTCTGGACTCCAGCTTCCAGCATCGATGGGGTATTTCCAAGAAACAACTTACACACTGATGAGATGAGATGTGTAAAGTTACGAGAAAAACAATGGGGTTAAATGTTTGACTTTAAAGAAAAAAAGTGAGTCAAAAGAGAGTGAATACTAAACTCTTCATCTGGTGGACATAAACACAACTCAAATGAGGGTTCATGCTTCTCTGGGTCTGCTGGATGTGTCAATACGAATAGGTTTGCTAGCCAGAACCACTTTTCAGGGATCATTCACAGCCTAAATCTTGTTTAATTTTCAGCTGTTCTGCTGTGACGGAGGAAGTGTGCTCCTTTTTAATCACACATCTTGAAAAATGTATTCATGTCATGTATTATCCAGTTCCTTCTCGGACCGATGGGCCTCTTAAAATGCTCTTAGCTCTCTGTGGATTGGCACGAGGAACCTGATAATCTGTGATCATCAGAATAGAGAATCATAGAATTGATGCAAAACACAGAAATGTTGAGAGTAGACTTATTCGGACAACTTTAGTGAGAATTAAGAAGGTTAAATGTTCCATCATCTCATCCCATGTCCTGCCTGCTCTGCATCTGGTTTCAAGGTAGATTATCTCGACATGCCGCTCCGTAGTCTCTTTACCCGTCCCGTTGAGCTCACACAGTATTCTGTCTATCGTCACTACAGATGCAGCTTTCAAGGGTGTTCATCATGTTTGCAATGGGATCAAACATGAGTCAAGACTCACCGCACAATATGATAAACAGCTGCAATGGAGGATAACATCGATCATTATTGCGATGATGATATGAGTGAAGTGTGCATAGAAATTATGCATTTCACACGTCAGACGGGTTGTCTATAAAATCAGAACTGTTAAACTGAATATTTTAAATATAGGTTAAATGCAGCAGCCATAATGTTTACTATAGCAAAGTGTAACCAGGTACATCATTTGAGTCTCTAATATTTATTTTTATTTGTATTTATTTAATTTTCTGGGTGTGATGTAACCAGACTGATAATTTGGGTATTACATGGCATTCTAGAGTAGTGTGTTTCTGGTTGTTGAACAGGGTGTCAATCAAAGCAGTTTTACTTAGATGTGCTTCTCATTGGTTATTTCGGGAAATGCAGGCTCCCGATTGGGGAAAGGAAATTAAGTCCCGCCCTCCTACTCGGAGGAAGAATTGACGTTACGGAGTGAGAAAATATCTGTGTGAGCGAGCGCTAACCGTTATATAAATTAGTTCAGCTGACCAAATTAACAGCAGGTAAAAAATGCATTTTATGCGTTGTGAGACTGTTCTACTGTACATGAAACACATATTTAATACATGTTTAAATAGCTAAACATAATTCCAAATTGGTTAAAGTGGGATACAATAATCCATGTGATAATTGCTGTGTTCATTTTGAGAATGTTGATGTGACATATCATAGATAGAAATTTCATGATAGTAAAACAGGCTAGGTTTTTTGAGGTTCCCTGGAAACCTCCAGCTATTGGAAATTGAACTCTCCCTGACAAGGGAGATTGCGAGCCACCACTGAACCAGATCATCTCCTTAACCCGAGGATATGGAGTAAAGATATTCTCTGTTGCTGAGGAGACGGCAACATCTTCTTCATTTCCCATCACCTGAGTGCACCAGTGTGGTAGGACTAAGAAAGCAACAGAGCTCTTGACCGACTTATTCCTTTGATTTTTGAACTGACTGACTATTTGAACGGACTGACAAAGAAAACCAGAAACAAACTTGAACTTAAAGGAACTGGATCTTAAGGAAGGAACACTGAGACAATTCAAGTATATGTTTACCATTTCAATGGAAGTGTTTGATAATATTTTAAAAAAAAAGAGCATAGTCATTGTTGTACAGGATTTTACTTGAAAGTATGTTTTTTTATGTTCATATGGTTCAATATAATTTTTGAAGTCAAACCATTCAGTGGCTCAATTTCCTTTGTGTGTCGATTCTTACCTTCTAACCTCTCTCAACGAACCTAGACCTTGGCCCAATAATAATTTGAATATCCTGCGGACACTTTGCGGGCTACAAAAGCAATATGTCAATGGAAGAAAATGCAGAGCCAAGCGAGCTAGAAATATCTTATCTTATTCATCGTATTTCCTGATGGCCGTGAAAACACGATTTATTGGTCGGCACTAGTCGAGATTGTTCCCCATTGCCGTAACCACCAGTGGTTTGACAATGACATTGTGCTGCAGGACCCAAAACAGACATGTATGCAACAATAGGGCAGGGCAATACTGTTATATGATAATGTATTGTCATACCAAAACAATTAAAAGACTCGTCTCAACAGTAGATGACTTCACAGATTTTGTTTAATTTTTTAAACATTGTCTAAACTGATGAAACTGATAAAGCCCATACTAACTCAAATTTCAATATTATCCGATTAATTTGCATTAAAGTTAATAATTAAATAAGAAAATACGAAGTCCTTTTCATTTGTAAAATATTTAATTTACACTATAGTAAGCAAAACCATGTATTAATAAACATGCTATATTGTGAGCTGTATCGATATTCGTGTATAAAATAACCTATATTGCAATAGAAGATTTACATCACAGACAGCTCTGCACTATTTCCCTCTACAAAGCTGCTCAGCAGTCTAGAAATGAGTAAGAGAACGGATTTGCTTCCAAGTCTCTGCTGGAAAGGTTACTGTTACCGGGATGTTTACGGGGAGTGGCAGACAAAATAACGGCCAAGTAGACCACAATAAACTGAAATTACTCGAGAAACACCTGCCTGGTTCCATTCCAGCTCTGCTAGCCCATGTTGATGTGTCCTGATGGGCAGGTGGCACCTTGCATGGTAGCTCCTCCCATCAGTGTATGATCAGTGGGATCGAATTGAAATAAACTACACACACACACACACACACAATACTGTTCAGTGTTGGTTAAGAAAAGAAATATAACCAGACTTACTTTCAGTGCTAAGGACAGTGTCACATTTATTTTAAATTGTGCAACCCCATTTTTAAATCTGAGGAAATCTTAGATTACTCCACTAGAAAAAAAGAAAAAACATAAAACCTTTGATGCAATGTCAATTCCACATGAAGATGATCTCCAGGAAGTGAGTCAGTCTCTTTGTCCAGGTCCCTCCCTTAATGTGAAATAGTGATCACTGCTTAAACTGCTCCTGCCAAAACCCGATTTATTCCACCTGCTTCATCTTCAAAGACGCTCTTCCATGTTTGATCACTTCCTCATGAAAAACAAATCTTTTACTAATGTGTTCACACTGTATCAAGCCTGTACATTAGATTAGGACTTCCACCGTGATCAAATACACCTTTGATTAATAACAAATGTTGTGAAATCAACTGGAAATCCACTGTTCATAAACAGAAGTCAGTGGCTCCTGGCACTAAGCAAGCAGTGTGTGTGTGTGTGTGTGTGTGTGTGTGTGTGTGTGTGTGTGTGTGTGTGTGTGTGTGTGTGTGTGCTGTCACACTGAGAAGCAGCAGCTGAATATTACACACTGAGAAGTAAATATTCACTTAGAGATAACATCATAAGCACCTTCCTCTCTTTTTCATGCTTCTTTCACTCTGACTTGTACCTCTTCTACTCTCTGGATATACATACACATATAAATATATATGTGTGTGTGTGTGTATATATCAATCTCTCTCTGGTTGAAGGTATACTTCACTGATCACACATCACTCTTTATCTACAAGAAACAGGCTGCAGTCAGTGGCTGTGCGTGTGTGTGTGTGTGTGTGTGTGTGCGTGTGTGTATATGTGTGTGTATGTTTGTGTATGTGTGTGTTATAAGATATAGTGCAGAAGCAGTGGATTTTGGACAGTGGGGTTTGGGCGAGGCTTTTTTTCACAAGATTAATCTATTACACACACACATTAAACGGTGTTGAGAGTGTGTATTGTGCTTACACCTCACAGGGCGCAGGGGGGTGGGGGTGGGGGGGGTTAAGATGTGGCAGTGAGAGTTGAGTGGCTTGTCTTAAAAAGCACTGACGCTAAACAGATCTTTATCAGGGGAATGTTCTGGGGCATTTAAAGGGGAGGGTTTGGGTATTTCTGGAGTATTGCTTCATTCTCTTGAAAGCCCAGATGTATTGTTTATTAATGCGTTAAGCTTGGGTTGTGTTTCTAATTAAATAAAAAGTCACAAATCTCATCCACTAACATGTGCAGTGCCTTTGACTGTCAACATATTCATTTCATTATTTATTTTTACTCATAATAAATTGGGACCGGCCCAAGAGCTCCCAAACCTACGTTGAGTTATATCTAATTCTGTAGTTTTCAGCACAGACCTTGTCAGTAAAAAGTATGGACAAACGTCAGTTAATTTAAAAAAAACCTAAAGGTAAACAAGGAAGCAACACAAACTCCCAATTTCCATCATTTCTCCCAAACCTCTTGCACCCCAGACATTTTGTGGCAAAAATTGCGAATGGTTTGCATCTCAAACTAAATCCTGATTATCTCCTCATTCACAAGGTGTATTTGGAAAAAAAAAAAACTTGTGAAAATAGATAATAATATAATAATAATAACACATATGTGTTAGTGGTATATTGGTTTAGTACAGAGAAAAAATTAAAAGTTAATTTTCATCATCGTAACTATATTAACAAACACTTTTTTAATATATGAAATAGCTCGATATTGTAGGAGTATCTGCGCAAGGTTTACCTTTGATTGAATGAAGTTAAGTATTTTTTATAAATATTTTAGTTGAGACATTTGGAGAACTCATGTCAACTCCGCTGAAGGTAGATAGTTCCTACAGTCCTCGGTGGTCCCTGAACAAAGCTCGCTTCAGTCACTTCCGGTTATCTGTGTGTACATAGAAGGAAGGCCCGGAATATACATATTTCAGCCATAAGTAAGTCAATTTTCATTTCTTTTGCTGGACACAAATTACATTATTGTGCGTATCTTTGCGATCCTATGTCTGAGAGCAGAATGGTTGGTATTGGCGAACTTTGTAGGCTCTAAGGATTCCAAAACAAGTTTAGCATTCTAGCATGTTCCTAACGTTTTTAATCAGCATTTCTTTCAAAACTCGGGGTGCATTCTCAGCCACTTTGGGGGTCACTTTGAATCATGCTAATGGTTTATGTTCATATTCATTGTGTAATATTGTTAGAAATATGACAAATTAACTTATATTGACTTGATTTTTTTTAATTTGGGGCTGTTTTTTATTGATAGGCTCTAAACCCCAAAATCCCATAGCCTCTCAACCCCAAGACCCCAAAAATGGGAGCTCTGGCTTGCAACAGGCGCATACTGGAAAAATAAAAAGCCTTTATGATTATGGCAACATGGCGGTCAGGCGTCTCCCTCGGCCTCGAAAAATGACTATCATCATTGAATACAATCTAGGACTTTGCAGAATCATTCAAAAATAAACTTAAAACTCAAGGTGATGCCTAAAAGCTTCAGGAATATTGCCTTTTTCTGTTTTCATTGTGACACAGCATGAGTAATTGATACACAATATGGCCATTTTGTGAGTGAAGTATTCCTTTTAGCCCGGAGCTGCAGCAGCTGAGATGTAAGTCATTCTTCTGGCGTGATGGGCCTCAAGTCCCTGCCCAGGCCTCTGCCCACATTATTGTAATGGCCTTAAGCTATAAAGCTACTAGCCCCATGGAGCCAGACCTCTGACCTCCCTGTGTTTCTCTGGGTGAAGGTACTGTATTATTAATTATATGTGCAGTCACAAGCTGGACAGATATCCATGTTGACGTGTCATCCATCCGTTCCCTCTTGCTTTCTGTCTCGGATGCAGCGGGTCTCCAGTCTCTCACAAGGCAAACTCAAAGAGAAACGTCCAGCCAGCCAGCGCTGCCTGCTGTTGTCCAGAGGAGCCTCTTGTAGTGCCAGTGCTCACCATCGCGGTACTGTTCCAAACCGAGATACTAATTTGACAGATTAATGGAAAGTCTTTTTTTACAGGGATACCCACCTCCTTGTTTGTCAGAGAAAACTTTTCAGCCAGCGGAGGGAGCTTGGCAAGTCACAGAGGTTGTGATAAGCTATTTAAGAAGCCATTTATATTTAATTTCAATCAGAGCAAATCCACTCTAATTAAAAAAAATCATTGTAAACTACTCAACCTTTACTGGCGACTTCCCATCCCAATAATCAGGTGAAGTCATTAATGAGCGACCGCTAGCGCTTAATTTCTCTCCCCACTAAGTCCACTCTTTTGCATTTTTATTTCCTTCAGTAAGAACAGAGCAATACAACGATAAGGGAAGTTGCCGGGGAGAAAACCTTTAACACTTGGAGTAATTACTTCTCTTTGTGTCTTTCTTTTTAAATTAATTTTAATTACAGGCGTCACTGTTGCCTGTGAATGTCCACTTTCTGCTAATCTAAAGTAATGTGACTGCTAATGAAGAGGGAATTGAATGTGTGGAGACAAGTGGCCTTTTGGCTTTGAGACCCTCCCCCGCTGGCTCACTTACCCAGTGGTCAAGGATACATGGGCAGGTGGACACACACACTCACACACAGGCCCGTACACAGCACATGTCGGTGTAGTAGAACGGAATATCCACTTGGTCTCTCGCATATTGATAGCTTCAGACTCTGTGTGGACATTACATGGTTAATGGATTTGTATTTATGAAGGGCCTTTGTACCACCACCACAATTGGAGGAGCTGAATATCAAACCGCCGATCTTCCGATTCGTGGACAACCCGCTCAACCCTAAGCCCCCGTCAAGCCAGCAGACCTTCCACTGATACAGGAACATTTCTTTTCCCTCCACTGTAGCAGTTGTTTTCATGGTTGACCAATTCCATCAAATGTAAATATTGTATATAATATTACCCTGTAATTGACACACAATGTTTGATATCTTTGGAAAATATGGGATCTCGACTACAAAATAGTGTCCAAAACCAATGTTTTGCTGCCCAGCATGAATTTGTTCCGTTTTCCCTCCAATGGGATGGAGCCTGAGTTCATGATACTTTGAGAATGTGCTAGCTGTGAACCCGGTTTCTACTTGCCGCCTCCCCAAAGCTTCTGCTGCTTCTGTTGCTTCCCATTACCTTGGGGAATGCCCCTCTTACAAACATTAATGTGCATGCACATGCAGGGGTAACAAGGAGCCTAAAGTGTGCAATTTCATTTCATGAAGGGATAGTTATGTAGCTAGATTATTTGGAACCGAGAATGCCAAATTGCTAAGTAAGATAACATTTGAATGATTTCTATTCCTCCCTGTCTGCCTGTCTTTTATCTTGAACAAAGAGCTAATAGGGTAGTGCTGTGTGTTCCAGAGATAACCTTTGTGCGGAGAAATAAAGTGAAAACAAGTCACATGTGACATGATTACCACTTGATGGCTTGCTGCACTTCCAGGCTTTCATTGTCAAACGAGTCAGATGTTGTCAAATGTTGACTCAGGAAAAGCCTTCCAGCTGCAGTTGTCTGTTAGTTTGGGTCGGCCCTCATTTCCCGGTACCTAAGGAGGGAGCTCACTCGCCAAGGGCCTGCAAGTTAGCCCAATGCAGCAGTGACATGTATGCCTCATAACAAGTTTAGTTTTCCACCTCCGATAAGGAGAGCCGGAAGAGTCCTAAATGTTGCTATGTGTCTGTCTACCATATCGGCAAAACAATAACCTAATACACAGCAGACTATAGGAAAGGTACATATTATTCTTAACATATTAGAAGATTTTATTCTAGTAATATTACTTTTTCTCATAATATGACAAAGAACAGATAAGTGGGATCTGTTTAGTGTGTTCAGACGTGTTGAACATGATCAGAAATGCCTTTAAAGTGTATGTTCATAAATGAAGTCAAAGTTACAAACGAGGAGGGAAGAGTACATCATGACTCCATGTGCATGTCATGCAATGAGAGAGGTTGATCTTCAGGACAATGGATATAAAGAAGAAATACAAGGCCTGACAGCCTCACTTGCATTGTATTACATAGTCACCTGGTGCCTGAATTTTGTGTTTTCTTTACATAAATAAAGACATTTCCACAATCAATTGATGCATATATGCAGAATGCAGGAAAATACGTTTTTGATGCTTAACATCTTCTGTGGGAGGAACCCAAGAACAGCTGTAAAGCTATATATATATATATAGATATATATAAAACCAAACCTGCACCTTTAGCAACAACCAGTGATCACCTTTTATTTTCACAGCACCTTTAAAAATAAAGTTTACTAAGTGCTTTGACAAAGTAAAAGTATTACGTGACCAACAGAATGCTTCTGTCCCTGTTGACCAAAAGCTTTCCTGAGCTCTGACACTTCAAATTGTACGAGCATTACAACACATACAATACACACATAGGGGGTTACAGTCATCCAATATTTCTCTTTTTTTAGAATAAGACATGAAGACATTACGAATCAAGTTGGAATGGCTAAATAATACACAAAGAGTGGAAAGAGATTACTGATTGGACAAACATGTGCTGGCTTGCTTTTCTCTGTGACAGTATTCATATCAACTAAAGGAGTCATAGAGTACACTATTAAAGCTTAGACTAGTAGTAACATATAAAAAGGGATTTTCTTGCATATATCTATGTTGATAACTACAAAATATATTATTATGAGGAAAAAATACATTACGAAAGTGTAGCATTCCTGATTGTTTTCAGTTATGTTGCGCGATTTGACAAAATAAGATAAAATACCCACAGCATGCCCAAGAAGCAATATCCACAAAATAAAAACAGGCCTCAGCCTGACATCCAGTTCATAATTACAATGACAGATTTCACGTCCATTTTCACAGCAAGACCTCAAAATGCTGCAGCCAGCTGCTGCAGCCTGTTTCCAACTACGCTCAGAGTACAACCTGACACACTCACACACACTCACTGTAGCAACACGCTCATACCTCCTTGGTGGCTCATCGTGTTGCAAGCCTCCAGTCCGCCATTTTGTAAGATCTCAGAAGAGGTAAAAAAATATCCTAAAATGTCCGCCATGCAAAAGGAGCTCAACATAATAAACCCCAAAACATACTCCATTATCCAAAAAAATTAAAATAAAATCAAAAAGTCCACATTTGGCTAATTTTGAAGAAAGTGTTTCCTTAATATTTTTTTATCTACAGTTTAGTTCCGTGATTTTGTGTCTTGAGGATTTGTGGGGTGATTGGATCAGTTTTCCTTGGCGACTTGATGAGCTTTGAGAAAACTCATCCCTCGGGTAGCAGCGCTGTGGGCCCGTAATAATGTCATCTGTCTCTCCCTCTCCCCTCCCTCTCTCGCCCCGTCCTTTCAGAGATGTGTGTGTGTGATAGAGGCCTCAGTGAGAGACCAAGCGCTAACCTTTACTGCATTGGCTCACACTTAATCCCCTCACCCTGGGGTGACTGGCACACACACACACACACACACACACACCCTACATGCATCCCCCACTGTTCCTCACACACACAAAAGTAGAATACAACACAGTTGCTTGTTGTAGACTCATACAACATTAGTGTGCATGTTTCAGCATGCACATGTTGGGTTGGATCAAATAAGCAAGTACAGCTACAGAAAAAACTAAAGACATGAAAACTAATAATACAAATATATTTTTGGGACAGATCAGAAGTCTGGGCGGCCTCTTCCTCACAACTGCTTGTAGCCTACAAATACCCCTCTTCATTCTCACACTGTCCAAAATACTTTTCATCACTTTTCCCAAATATACAGTCTGCAGTGAGCAGAACATTTAGATCGAGGGCACTTATGAGCCATCATCATTTTGCATTATCTATAAATGATGTAGTGGCATGACTACTCTTTTGTTGCATTGATATGTTCCGGCCGTAATCTGTGCCGGTGTCCCGGCACAGATTTGGGATGATGTGATGTGTGTGTGTAGCTGACACATTGCCTCTCTGAGTGCTGACATATTTACATCAGCAATGCATTTCGAACTAGATATGAATTCCTTCCACCTGCTTCCCCGTCTCTACACGCTCATTGTAACAGATTCATCTGAAATACTGTTTCTCAAAGTCAGGGATGCTTCCTTGGTAGGATGGGTCCTCCCAGTGGGGCCCTAGAGGCTCGGCGAGACTGCTCACCAGCATGCAGAGAGCACACACGTCAGTGTGGCATCTACAACACAAATGGAGCGGTTTGACAATTGTAACGTCCTTCTAAATTGACAGGAACAAATTAAAGCTCATCAAACTGCCTTGGTAACTGTTGGTAACTGTTGGTTAGTCTTGGTTAGTATTGGTAACTGTTGGTTAGTCTTGGTAACTGTTGGTTAGTATTGGTAACTGTTGGTTAGTCTTGGTTAATATTGGTAACTGTTGGTTAGTATTGGTAACTGTTGGTTAGTCTTGGTAACTGTGGGGAGACGTGACACCACCACCAGGTGGCGGCACGGTAACTCTGGTTAGGGCCAGATTGTGGTTGTGTGGTCTTTGTTTTTGTAATCAGGCACACGTTGGACACCCGGGAGGAGGGCGTTCGGCACGCACAGCTGCAGACCATTTCCGTCATCAGGAAACAGTGAAAGGTAGCTTCCTCCCGGAGAGTCAACGTCGAGAGATTGCCTTGTTTGCCGTACGGTACGCCACGCAACCGACAACGACCTACAGAGAGGATTCCCCGCAGAATCAACACACGGCGGGACCAGAGAAGGGTCCGGAACTTGTTGCGAGCAGCTCAGACCAGTGCCGGAGCTAGCTGCTGCTAAACTTTCAGTTATCTTTTGGACACCGAGTTGCAGAATTGCAATAAATTATTGACTTTGTTTTCAGTTAAAACTTCCGTGTACGTGTTTGCTTTTGGGTCCAGGACGCTGTGACGTGACAGAATCTCTCGACCGCAAACATGGACCCAGCGAACGCGGACGGGATCCGGGAAGCTCTTCGCGCCCAGGGATCCCGCATCGGAAGATTGGACCAGATGATGGTTGGGTTAATGGAGACGGTGCAGGGAATGCGAAGCAGCCTGGATCAACTGGCGGGCCAGGTAAATGCTCCGTCCGGCGCGCAGGCCGGCCCCGACCTTGGGGCCGCTGCAGCGGAACCTCCCATCCCGCCGAGGGCAGCTGACATCAGGGAACCCAGAGTTCCTCTCCCGGAGCCATATGCAGGGGAATCGGGGGGTTGTGGCCGCTTTCTGTTAAACTGCACGTTAGTTTTTGATTTACAGCCGTTGAGTTATGCCTCCGATAGAGCGCGAATTGCGTTTTGTATCAATCTGCTTCGCGGTAGGGCGGCTCAGTGGGCTACCGCGTTATGGGATAGTCAGTCCCCCATTTTGGGTTCGTTTGAGGGTTTTTCTGCCGAGCTGCGCAGAGTGTTTGATCATCCGGTGCGCGGGCAGGATGCACTGAGCCGGCTGCTCTCGTTGCGGCAGGGATCGGGCTCGGTGGCGGATTTCGCCATCGAGTTCCGGATCCTGGCCGCGGAGAGTGGCGCTAATGAGCGGACCCTGCGGACGATATTCGCGCGTAACTTATCAGAGACACTTAAGGACGAGCTAGTATCACGGGACGACACAGAGACTCTAGAGCAGCTGATCACATTAGCCATCCTCCTGGATAACCGGCTTCGTGAGCGCCGCCGCGAGCGTTCTCGGCGGGCGTTGTATCTAGCCCCGGTCAGGGATCCCGGTCTCGGAGAAGTGGAGAGGGAACCGCTGGCGGGACGTCAGGAGGCGGAAGAGCCCATGCAATTGGGACGGGCTCACCTGACTCCGGCGGAACGTCAGCGGAGAAGACGGCTCCAGTTGTGTATGTACTGTGGTCAACCAGGGCATTACGCCGCAAATTGCCAGGAGGTCCCAAAAGGGATGGCTCATCAGTAGGGGGGGGCTTCCTGGTGAGTAATGCCGCATCTTCAAGCTCTCCGCCGCGTATCTCGTTTCCCGCAACCCTGTCCACCCTGTCCCAGACGTTCCCGACCACTGTTCTTGTTGACTCCGGTTCGGACGCGAATTTCCTAGACGCGGGGTTCGCAGCCAGCGCCGAGCTGTCTGTGGAGCCGATTGATCGAGCACGGGCGGTAAATGCGCTGGATGGTCGGCTGCTTGCGCAGGTCACACACCGCACTTGTCCCCTCACCCTTCGTATATCGGGTAATCACACGGAGACCATTCAGTTCTTGATTCTTCCCTCTCCCGCAGCCCCAGTAGTACTTGGTCTCCCCTGGTTACGACTTCACAATCCCCAGCTGGATTGGACTACGTTGTCCATCGCCAGCTGGAGTGTGGCGTGTCACGCTCGCTGTCTCGGGGCGGCAACCCTTACCTCCACTACACATGCTGCGCCCCCGCCGCCTCCAGACTTATCAGCCGTGCCGTCCGATTACCACGACTTGTCCCCGGTGTTTTGCAAGAACCGAGCGAGCACGTTACCGCCGCATCGTCCATATGATTGCGCAATTGACCTTCTTCCAGGCGCTCCGCTGCCCACGAGCCGACTTTACAACATTTCGCGGCCGGAGCGGCAGGCTATGGAGCGGTACATTCAGGAGTGCCTGGGAGCAGGGTTGATCTGTCCTTCTTCCGCGCCGTTGGGGGCGGGATTTTTCTTTGTTGAAAAAAAGGACGGGTCACTGCGTCCATGCATCGACTTTCGTGGTCTGAATAAAATCACTATAAGGAATAAGACGCCCCTTCCGTTGATAGATCCCTCGTTCGAACCTCTTTGCCACGCACAGGTGTTTACCAAACTTGATCTGAGGAATGCATACCACTTGGTTCGTATTCGTCACGGGGATGAGTGGAAGACTGCATTTAACACCCCGATGGGTCAATTTGAGTACCGGGTTATGCCGTTTGGCCTCACCAATGCCCCCGCCGTGTTTCAGACTATGATGAATAGTGTGTTTCGGGATATGACGGGCCAATTTGTGTTTATTTATTTGGATGATATCCTCATTTTTTCGCGTTCGCTCGAGGATCACCGGCGGCACGTGCGGTTGGTGCTCCAGAGGCTGCTGGAGAATAGATTGTTTGTTAAGCCGGAGAAATGCGAATTTCACGTCCCGTCGGTCAGTTTTCTTGGGTTTGTGATAGCGCGAGGTCAGCTGGAGCCTGACCCGGCGAAACTTAAGGCAGTGGCGGACTGGCCGGTTCCGGGTACACGCAAGGAGTTGCAGCGGTTCCTCGGGTTCGCAAATTTCTATCGGCGGTTTATACGAGACTACAGCAAAGTGGCCACACCCCTCACCCGGTTAACATCCTCGAGCATCCCGTTCGGCTGGACAACCGCAGCCGGAGCAGCCTTTGCCAAGCTGAAGGCCCTGTTCACCAGCGCGCCGATTCTAAAACACCCGGATTCGGCACGCCAGTTTGTGGTGGAGGTCGATGCTTCGGAGACCGGGACAGGAGCCGTCCTGTCCCAGAGGGACCCGTCCACCCAGAAGCTCCATCCGTGCGCATTTCTATCCAAGCGGTTGACTCCGGCGCAACGGAACTACGACGTGGGAAATCGGGAACTGTTGGCGGTGGTCCTGGCTCTCCAGGAGTGGAGGCATTGGTTGGAGGGCAGCCAGCAGCCGTTCCTGATTTGGACAGACCATAAGAACTTGGCATACATTCAAGCAGCCCGACGGCTGAATCCACGTCAGGCCCGGTGGGCACTGTTTTTGAGTAGGTTTTCGTATGTGTTGTCTTACCGCCCTGGGAGTCGGAACGGGAAGCCAGACGCCTTGTCCCGGATTTTTCCTCCCTCGGGGACCCCGGACCCGGGTCCTATCATTCCCCCCTCTTGTGTTGCAGGGTCTGCCACATGGGAGATCGAGTCGGCGGTCCAGGACGCACAGCGGGACGGGCCGGTTCCGGAGGGTGGCCCGCCCAATCGGTTATTTGTGCCTCCAGCGGCCCGATCCCGAGTGCTCCAGTGGGGCCACTCGTCGAACTTGGCGTGTCATCCGGGCGCTCGGCGAACTACCATCTTCATCCGCCAGCGGTTTTGGTGGCCGGGGTTGCACCGCGATGCACGGGAGTTTGTGGCGGCCTGCCCGGTTTGCGCCCGGGGAAAGGCGTCCCATCAGGCTCCGGCCGGTTTGTTGCAACCGTTGCCGGTGCCGAGCAGGCCTTGGTCTCACATGGCGGTGGATTTCGTCACCGGATTGCCACCATCAGAGGGGAACACGGTCATCATGACCGTGGTGGATCGGTTTTCTAAGATGGTCCATTACATCCCTCTCCCGAAGTTGCCATCTGCGTTGGAGACTGCAGACTTATTGATTCATCACGTGTTCCGGCTCCATGGCATCCCGGTGGACGTAGTCTCGGACCGGGGACCCCAATTTTCGTCAGGTGTTTGGAAGGCGTTCTGCAAGGCGTTGGGGGCAACCGCCAGTCTGTCGTCCGGGTACCACCCACAGACGAACGGGCAGACGGAGAGGGCTAACCAAAGTCTGGGTGCGGCGCTCCGGTGCGTCGCAGCACGCCAACCCGTGTCCTGGAGCACGTTTTTGCCGTGGGTGGAATACGCCCACAACTCCTTGTCCAGTTCAGCAATTGGTATGTCACCATTCATGGCATGTTTTGGGTTTCAGCCGCCGTTGTTTCCAGCCCAGGAGCAGGAGGTGGCGGTGCCGTCGGTGAGGGACCATCTACGGAGAATTCGGGCGGTTTGGGGCGAGGCCAGAGCGGCACTCACACGGTCCGCCGCAACCAACAAGAGGCTGGCTGATCGACGTCGCGTTCAGGCGCCGGAGTACCGGGTTGGGCAGCGGGTGTGGCTGTCGTCTCGGGATCTCCCGTTACCAACCGAGTCCCGCAAGCTCACCCCTCGATACATCGGACCGTACCCCATTGCCCGGATTATCAACCCATCCGCTGTCCGTTTGACTCTTCCAGCTGCCTTGAAGGTACACCCCACATTCCATGTGTCCCTCATAAAACCGGTTGTCGACAGTGAGTTGTGCCCGCCGTCGGCTCCCCCTCCTGCCCCCCTGATCATCGATGGCCAGACAGCGCACAGAGTGTCCAAGGTGTTGGACGTCCGACGCCGGGGTCGTGGCTTCCAGTACTTGGTCGACTGGGAGGGGTACGGACCGGAGGAACGGTCATGGCTTTCCCGGAAGCTGATCCTGGCCCCGGGGCTGGTGCAGGACTTCTATCGAGAGAACCCGGGTAAGCCTGGGAGACCGCCAGGGGGCGTTCATTGAGGGGGGGGTAATGTGGGGAGACGTGACACCACCACCAGGTGGCGGCACGGTAACTCTGGTTAGGGCCAGATTGTGGTTGTGTGGTCTTTGTTTTTGTAATCAGGCACACGTTGGACACCCGGGAGGAGGGCGTTCGGCACGCACAGCTGCAGACCATTTCCGTCATCAGGAAACAGTGAAAGGTAGCTTCCTCCCGGAGAGTCAACGTCGAGAGATTGCCTTGTTTGCCGTACGGTACGCCACGCAACCGACAACGACCTACAGAGAGGATTCCCCGCAGAATCAACACACGGCGGGACCAGAGAAGGGTCCGGAACTTGTTGCGAGCAGCTCAGACCAGTGCCGGAGCTAGCTGCTGCTAAACTTTCAGTTATCTTTTGGACACCGAGTTGCAGAATTGCAATAAATTATTGACTTTGTTTTCAGTTAAAACTTCCGTGTACGTGTTTGCTTTTGGGTCCAGGACGCTGTGACGTGACAGGTAACTGTTGGTTAGTCTTGGTTAATATTGGTAACTGTTGGTTAGTCTTGGTAACTGTTGGTTAGTCTTGGTTAATATTGGTAACTGTTGGTTAGTCTTGGTAACTGTTGGTGAGTCTTGGTTAGTCTTGCTAACTGCTGGTTAGTCTTGGTTGGTCTTGGTAACTGTTGGTTAGTATTGGTAACTGTTGGTTAGTCTTGGTTAGTCTTGGTAAGTGTTGGTTATTATTGGTAACTGTTGGTTAGTATTGGTTAGTCTTGGTAACTGTTGGTTAGTCTTGGTTAGTCTTGGTAACTGTTGGTTAGTATTGGTAACTGTTGGTTAGTATTGGTTAGTCTTGGTAACTGTTGGTTAGTCTTGGTTAGTCTTGGTAACTGTTGGTTAGTATTGGTAACTGTTGGTTAGTATTGGTTAGTCTTGGTAACTGTTGGTTAGTATTGGTAACTGTTGGTTAGTCTTGGTTAGTCTTGGTAACTGTTGGTTAGTATGGGTAACTGTTGGTTAGTATGGGTAACTGTTGGTTAGTCTTGGTAACTGTTGGTTAGTCTTGGTAACTGTTGGTTAGTCTTGGTTAGTATTGGTAACTGTTGGTTAGTATGGGTAACTGTTGGTTAGTATGGGTAACTGTTGGTTAGTCTTGGTAACTGTTGGTTAGTCTTGGTAACTGTTGGTTAGTCTTGGTTAGTCTTTCCAACTCCTACAATCACCATCTCTTGGGTCAGAATAGAGCTGCCGACCTCGGTGTCTTTAGCAGCTGGCTTTAGGACCAACGTCTGAACACACTTCTACACTCGGCCTTGTCCATCTTTAGTAGTGAACATTCAGTGACTGGATGGAATGTATTGCCTGAAATTAGTTAAGAAACAGATTTTGGGCAGACTGATAACCAACTACTTCGTCAAGCAATCGGCAGCAGGCAGGCATGATGGGAAATGTAAGCCTTCTGTATCGAAGTACTACTCAGCACTGGCAGAATGCCAAGTCATGCCATGTCTTGACGGCCCAGGAACAGTTTACTCATTTACAACCGAGTTCACTGTTTCAGTACAGGGATGTTATGTTGGACATACAGATCTATTATATTATATTCCAAAACCCAGTATCAGTCGGGCTCTACACACATCTCAAACTATCCTTACAAACACATAAAGTGTTTCACACACACACACACACACACACACACACACACACACCACACACTCACATCTCAGAGGGTAGTAGTTGTGACATTGTCTCTTACTAAACAACAATGATATACACTGCTTGAAACCTGGACATGAACACACACGCACACACATACACACACACACACACACACACACACACACCACAAACTCACATCTCAGAGGGTAGTAGTTGTGACATTGTCTCTTACTAAACAACAATGATATACACTGCTTGAAACCTGGACATGAACACACACGCACACACATACACACACACACACACACACACCACACACTCACATCTCAGAGGGTAGTAGTTGTGACATTGTCTCTTACTAAACAACAATGATATACACTGCTTGAAACCTGGACATGAACACACACACACGCACACACATACACACACACACACACACACACACACACACACACACACACATACCCTCCTTGATAGTCTCAATAGGAGGGTGGCTAAAGCGGGTAGGGAGCCAGACCCCTCTGCGGAGCTTTGGATTATGGGATAGCAGTAAAATGAAAAATACATACATTTGGGGTGTGAACAAAGAAGTTGAGACAAAAAGGAGATGATAGAAAGAAAGAAAGAAAGAAAGAAAGAAAAAGATCTGATGGCAGTAGAGGAAGGAGGGATAACAGGAAGAAGGAAAGAACAGAAAGAATAAAACAGGGCTGAGGAGAAAGGAGGGAATGAAGAACACACAGAATGAGAGAATAAGAGAAAAAAATGATACTATGGAGAGAGGAACTGGAATGAGGAGGAAATGGGGGAGGAATACGGTTAAATTGACTTACATGAGCTGTTTTCCACTCCTGCACTTCAGCAACAGAGAAATATGGAGAAAGCTGAAGGGAAAGAGAGACAGAAGAGTCACTTAAGGTCACTTCAATTTCATGGAAAATTGAAAATGCTGAAATACAAAAATTGAATCAGATATTCCAGATTCATTTATTGAATGTAATTTAATTGTTTACAGTATTAATACATTGATAAAGCAATACAAAAATGACTGCTGAAAACCTGATTTGACCTCAGCATTTTATGATTCTGAGGTTTTAAAAATCTGCTGAAGAAGATTATGAAGAAAACATGCTACGTTCATAACTCGTGCCATCAGTGACACATTGTTGAAGCACACACACACACACACACACACACACACACACACATACACACACACACAGGTTCATAAATAAACAGGGACACTGTTTAACATCATGACCTCTTGCTCTCAATCTTTGCACATAATGTAAACGCGCTCCAAAACTAAATATGAGTGACAGTAATGCAGAGCCCGTCCAGACAGCAGCTCTGTAGCGCCATCTACTGATCAGGACACTGAGGAAGTCAAACTGGGAAAGCACCACAGCACCACTGAACACTCCCAGTAACCCCTGTTAGAAAAGGCCTATTGGAATTTAAATGTGTAATATAAAAAACCAATACATATATACAAAAAAATAAACAAATTATGTCAAATTGTGTTAAATATACATAGAAAACAATGTGTGAATTATAAAATGTAAATTAAATATATTCACACAGACATGCATTATTATCTAGATAAATAAATAGTGTATTCACATTTCACCCTAAGCTGTGATGATCAAGATATGAAGTCATCATAAAATGCTCATTGTACATGAGCATTTATCCTTGAAATTTGCATGTAACGTTATTGCTTCTAATAATACTCCAATGAATACCATTTATACCACTTTAACATTGCCATGTTGATTCTTTTAAGGATGGCAACAGAACAAGTTCAAATTAAACAACATGAATGTGTTTGTTTCATTTGTTTTTCTCACCCTTTCGGTCTTTTCTATGTTCCCCTTCCATCTGAGGTGAAATGTATTAATTTGTAGAGAAAACAGTGCAGTTGTGTGGTTTGTAAAGATAATGCTAGCTATTTCCAATTCAGCAGTAAAAACAGTTCAAATAATTGATTTAAATAAATTAAACTATGAATGAAACAACGAATAAAAGGTAATAACAGATTGTGTTTCGTGAGATTAAAATCGACACGCTGTAATTATGTAACTGATCTCCTCTCATTATTATTATGTGAGGATTATGTCCCAGTCCATCTAATACCTCTCACACAGTTCACTGTGAGGTCAGCTGAACCAGAACATATGATTTATCTGTCATATTCATCTTTATATTTCTCTTTTCACTCTTACCTTTTGCCTGACAATATTTTACTCATTACACTTAATATTGACTGGTTATTATTTAGCATATCTCTTGCTCAATGTAAGAACTCTATCCTGACTCCTGTTGCTCTGGTTGAGCTTTCTCCTCTCCCCTTTTTTGTTTCAAGGATGCAGAGTGTCGTATGTTGTGTGCAAATTTTTTTTATGGGCTGTCAAAATGAAAGTGACTTGACTTGACTTTATCTCAGAGTAATAATTATGATCGCTACAAGCAGCAAAGCATCAACTAGGCTGTCGTCTTATTAGTTCTTATAGAGGAAAACATTTCAATAAAAACATTGGTATGGACAGATTGTCTATTTAGTTCAATTAGATTAGTCAAACAACATTATGTACTTACCATGTCCATAAGCCATATGCCCAGTACAGTATCTCTTACAATAATAGAAATAATAAGGATTCATAAGTTTTTTAATGTGGTACAATTGTGTGAGTGGGTGTTTTTTCTGCTCTCATCAAAGTACACTGTACTGACCATTTGGTAATGTATACATTGCAACTGATAACATTTGTTTCACATATTTGGTCAAAGGTTACAGTGTAGATCTATGTTGTTTCCTGCAGCTACAATCAGCTCTCACCATAATAATAATAATAATAATAATAAATTGAATTTATATAGCGCTTTTCATGGACTCAAAGTCGACCATCTTCAGCATCTTCACCAACAGTACAGTGTGTGGTCCTGGAAGAGTTTTTAATTAAACCAAAGTGCTGCAGATAAATCCACCAATCTTATACTGAGCAGATATAATAATACTAATAATACTAATAATATATATTGATATATCTTGATTGTGAATAACAATGTATGTACATTTGTGTAGTTATTGGGCAAATACAATGGAATTGCTGCCAGAGACAACTAAGTCGTAAAAGTATAGAGTGCATGTTAAGGCTTCAACCAGCTGGCTGTATCTCTGTGAGCAGATCGTTTGTTATCTGGAACTGCTTCAGCAGGATGAGAGAGAATCATGGCTGCCATCAATCACCTGTCTAAGTCAAGATGACTGGAAGTACTGATGGAGGACATGACAAGACACTGCTGACCGATCAACAAAGGACAAAGCTGTCTCTTTAAAGGATAGTAAAGAGACTTTACACCTCAGAAATCAATTATCGAATGATATTGTTTCTCTTGATGGCATTGCTCTGACATCCAGCACCACCGTAAAGAATCTAGGAGTTATCTTTGATCAAGACTTGTCCTTCAACTCCCACGTGAAACAGATCTCAAGGACTGCCTTCTTTCACCTACGCAACATCTCAAGGATCAGGCACATCCTGTCTCGAAGGGATGCAGAAACATTGATCCACGCATTTGTTACTTCAAGACTGGACTACTGTAACTCTGTATTATCAGGCTGCACTGCTGGGTCTCTCAGGTCTCTCCAGCTGATCCAGAATGCTGCAGCTCGTGTCATTTTTGAAATTCTTCAAATCTCTTGTGAAAACATACCTTTACTCATGTGGACAAACTGTTTTGGTGTTTGCAATTCGTTTACCAAAGGTCTTAGGTTCACAAAAGCAGTGCAATCTATGAATACAATGTTAGATAAATGTAAATAAATGTCTAATACCAAATTTTGTATTATTGTTTTTTGAGTAGAAGTGTTGTCTGTCAACAGTTTTCAGAACAAGAACAAACTAGCACATGATCATGTGTCGCGTCGCGCATAGTAAAACTGAACTGCTGATCTGCCGTGTCTCTTGCCCCGTGCAAGAACACTGGTTTTCTGGATTAAATATAATGTAATTTAAATGACTCAAGTCCATCAGTAGTGTTTAAATATTTTGAAAATAATAAACAGAAAATAATATGATTTATTCTGAACATTTTGATAACTGATTAAATTAATGTTTTAAGCCAGTGCTTTTCAGCCTTATCAAGTCATTAATTCCCTAAGATTTTAAGTTTTCCATTGGCGACCCCTAAGCATTGTCTGTAGGCACTGTGTATTTCTAATGTGTATTCTATTTAACATTGTATTCATTCGGCAAACTACATCACTCCAGGACATGTTAGAAAAATATTTACAGTGGAAATCATGTTATTATATTTTTAATATCTTATTTTACTTTTGGAACTAGTACTTGGAACTATTGCAAATCCTTGTGGATGTGTGTGTGTGTGTGTGTGTGTGTGTGTGTGTGTGTGTGTGTGTGTGTTTGGGGCTGTTTTCCATCTGATGAAGGGACATAATTGAGTGTTTCCCATTAATTTCCTGCAGCGATCACTTTTGACCTACATGGGGTGAGATATGTACAAAACTGGATGTTTTTTGACCGTGAAGTATCGAACAGGGCCTCATTCAATTCATAGCTACTTCAGGGTCGTGACCAAATTTGTTGACTCATAGGGATACTCCCACCAGGAGCCAATCAGAATGATAGGTGACAATCTAGCAATGTTTCAACAAGTTTAGTTCCTGGGGGGATACGAGTCTGAATCTTCAGGAGTACCGGATGATTGTTTATCTTGAACAAATATATATGTCGATGACTGCTTAGGATGAAGCAGTACTGCTCATCAAGGAGTTCACAACTGCATGTCCAGCTTTCCAACTCTCCAAATGGATAACCAACAGCTACAGGGTACGGTCTTCAATTCTAAAAGTAGACAGAGCTAAAGAGGTGAAAGCACTGGACAGCGATCAACTCCCAACTGAGATAGCACTTGGTGTGCAATGATGTGTGGAAGATGATGTATTTACTTTCAATGTCGCCATAAAGCCCCATCCACACATTGAGGGGGATATAGTCCATGGTCAGCCATGACCCTTGAGGGTTTCTTTTATACATTACTCTGCCTGCTTAACTGCTATTGCAGGATCTTTGTAGCATAAACTATGGATGGAATGAGGAAATTCCCAAGATGTATTCTGAGCACTTGGTTAAATGGAAAGTGGAAATCCCCAGAAGGAGATCTACTGGTTCAAGGTTAGAAGATGCCAAAAGCCATCAGACTTTGATAGACACACAGAGGCACAACTTCACCATGTCAAGGGTATGGCACAGTGAGCTATTTGAGATTGGTGATTGACAAGGCATGCCAAGGGAAGGCAAGTGTATTTGTAGAGAACATTTCAACATCAAGGCAACTCATAGTGCTTAACATGAAACCATTAAAAGCACCACAGCATAATACAAAGGAAAAAAGTAATAATTAACAACATTCATTAAAACAATATAAATTATGTAAAACAATAAAAAGTAGAATAAAAGTTCCAGTGCAGTTTAACAAACTGACCTATTGTTTAGGCCCCCGGTCAAAAATGGCTGCTGTTATAATAAAGGGAACACTTGTGATATTTGTTCAGATGTTTAAATAGTAATATATATGTTACTGGTTCAGAGTAAATGAAGATGGCACACAGCAAATGAAAATGTTTCAGGTTTGCCTAAAAAAAAGATTATCTCTTTGGAATGATGCAGCTGCAGTTCTAAACCTCTACAAATAAATGTTTCTCCAAAGGTTGACTTTGATAAAGTGAAGCAGAACTTTCCAGGCGAGGTGCAGAACATTTCGAACAAACCTATTGATTGTTATATTAGGTCATTCTTTTAGTTGGTGTTTGAGTTGTGTTTGGAGCAAGTAAATATAGCTTATATACTATTGTAGCCGCCCAGGTTCAGCTGTTTAATTTGATGTGCAACATCATTCTATTCGTTCGTGATTAGTCCATTGTTTCACACAGTCTTTTCCCCCAACTTCTCACTAGCCTCCAATTGAGTGTCGCTCGGGCTTAACAGGAAATAAAATGCAGTAGTGAAATGCAGAAATTGATTGATATCCCGATAACAGCAAACAGAAAAGCCTTCAATCAAAGGAGCTGAGGTTATCTGGGGGCCTCTGAGGGTCTCAGCAGACCTGCAGATTTCAGGGACCTTATTCCAGATGTGTGGAGCAGAAAAGCTGAACGCTGCTTCTCCGTGTTTAGTTCTGACTCTTGGAACAGAAAGTAGACCCGTCCCAGACGACCTGAGGGGTCGAGTTGGTTCATAAGGTAGCAGCAGATCATTAATGTATTTAGGCCCTAAACCATTCAGTGCTTTATAAAATAAGCAGCAGGATTTTAAAGTCAAGTCTTTGTTGAACAGGAAGCCAGTGCAAAGACCTCAGAACTAGAGTGATGTGATCCACTTTCCTGGTCTTAGTTAGGACTGAATCCATAACTGCACCTAGATTTCTAGCTTGGTTTGTGGTTTTTAACATCAGTGATTGAGTGCTGACTTTCAATAGTTCAATCGACAAGAACAACGTTCATGTTTCATTCATGATTGGAAAGATAAACCCCAAGGATGGAGCTTTGCAGCAGCTTGAAAGCCCAATGTTTTTGTCACACTGTGGTGACGGACCCGCCCCCTTCCTTGTATGGCACTTGTCTGATTGTCTCACCTGATCCCAATTGTTTCCACCTGTTCCCTGTTATCCTTATGTGTTTATAGTCTGTGTCTTCCCCTTGTCTTGTGCCAGAGTGTTCTCGCCAATGGTCAGGACTACTACAGCCAAGCCCACAGTTTTGATCATCGCCACAGTGTGTATGTACTCGCCGTCCTCGTCAAAGAGTGATTTTCAGTTCCGTTTTTGCCTCGCTATCTGTTACAGCGTTAGGTTTGCCTCCGTTGGAGCGCCTTTTGTTTCCTCTGTTAAGAGTGAGTTTACTTTAATACTTTGTGTCCTCCGTTGGAGTGTTTTTGTTTCCTCTGTTAAGAGTGAGTTTACTTTAATACTTTGTGTCCTCCGTTGGAGTGTTTTTGTTTCCTCCGTTAAGAGTGAGTTTACTTTAATACTTTGTGTCCTCCGTTGGAGTGTTTTTGTTTCCTCTGTTAAGAGTGAGTGTACTTTAATACTTTGTGTCCTCCGTTGGAGTGTTTTTGTTTCCTCCGTTAAGAGTGAGTTTAGTTTAATACTTTGTGTCCTCCGTTGGAGTGATTTTGAGTTTATACTTTGTCTTAATAAAGACTGTTTTCCTGACCCCGCTGCATCTGAGTCCTGTTGTGAGTCCCGGCCTGACAGTACACTCTGGCCAGTATGGACTCAGCAGCGGCTGACCAGTGGACGGCTCGGATTCAAGCCCAGGAGGCCCGCCTCTCCCGTCATGAGAAGTACCAGACGGCGATGGTGTCACAGCTGGGTCAGCTTGCGTCCCAGGTAAAAGAGCTGACGGACCACCTGAGGCAGGCAGCCACGCAACCCGCGGCGCCGGAACCCACAGCGATCCAAGTCCAGGGCGCAGCCATGAGCGGGTTGGGCATCAAGTTGGCGCCCCCGGAGCGTTTCTCGGGGGAACCAGGACAATGCCGGGCATTTTTTGTGGACTGTGCCATGCATTACGAACTGTTGCCACACATATTTATTACGGACAGATCAAAGGTGGCGTTCATGATTTCCCACCTGACCGGAAGGGCCAGAGCTTGGGCCACAGCCGAGTGGGCTCGCGATTCTCCGATGTGCTCTTCGTTTCCAGAATTTAAGACGGCGCTACGGAGAACGTTTGACCCAGTATCCACTGACCGAGAGAAGGCAAGGGAGCTGAGCGGCCTGTCGCAGGGCAAGGAGTCAGTTTGTGACTACGCCATCCGTTTTCGCACCTTGGCGGCAGAGAGCGGGTGGAATGACACCGCTCTGCACGACATCTTTTTGAAGGGCTTGGCGAACTACGTTCAGGAGCTGTTGCTGCCCCTGGATCTGCCTGGAGACCTGGATGCACTCATCGCGCTTGCCATCCGGACGGACAACCGGGTCCGGGAACTCCGGGTGCCACGGAGCAGTGGGACTACGGCGGCGTGGGCGCCGCATCCTCCAGCCCTGGGTGGGCGGGGGTCCCGGGAATCGCCGTCGGAGCACAGTCTTCTCCCTCGTACTACCAGGGAGGGGAAACCCATGCAGCTCGGCGGGACTCGGGTAACCCCGGAGGAGCGACGACGACGTCAGCTGGAGGGCTGCTGTTTTTACTGCGGCCAGCCTGACCACCTCGTCGCCGTGTGCCCAGCCAGGAAGCCCCGGAGGGGGATCCAACCCCCCGTCGCTGACCTCGCCTCGCGGAGCCTGACTAGGGTTAAGGTAACGCACCAGGACATAACCACAGACATTGACGTGCTCATAGACTCCGGGGCCGACGCCAGTTTGATGGACTGGGGCCTGGCAAAGTCCCTGGGGATAAGAGCAGAGCCCCTGGACAGATCCCTCGGGGCCAGGGCCCTCGACGGAAGAGGCCTGTTTAGGATTACTCACGCCACGGAACCTGTGACGCTGCAGGTTCTAGACCATAAAGAACTCATGAGATTTTACCTGTTTGACTCAACCGCTCAAGCATTGGTGCTTGGTAGCCCTTGGTTGCGCCAACATAATCCCCACATGGATTGGAACACTGGGAAAATCATCGGTTGGGGGGGGGATTGTGTGAACCACTGCGGGCCGGTTTTGGTCCAGGGAGGGGAACTAACTTACCGTACCTCCGTTTCAGCCACAGAACCTGAGACCTCCGACCTGAGCGGGGTGCCTTCCTGTTACCACCACCTCCGGGAGGTCTTTAGCAAAACCAAGGCCATGTCTCTCCCTCCACACCGACCCTATGACTGCGCCATAGACTTGGTCCCGGGCGCCGCCATTCCCAAGGGGCGGCTATATTCCATCTCCGGGCCTGAAAGGGTGGCCATGAGGGACTATATTGACACGTCACTGAGGGCGGGGCTTATCCGTCCTTCCTCGTCGGCAGCAGGGGCCGGGTTCTTTTTTGTAGGGAAAAAGGACGGCTCACTCAGGCCTTGTATTGACTATAGCCCACTAAATGCCATCACCATCAAGAACCGGTATCCTCTTCCACTCATGTCCTCAGTCTTTGATCAACTACAACAGGCGAGGGTGTTTTCCAAGTTAGATCTGCGCAACGCCTACCATTTGGTCAGGATTAGGGAGGGGGATGAGTGGAAGACGGGGTTTAACACTCCCTGTGGGCATTACGAATATTTGGTCATGCCGTTCGGGCTTACCAACGCTCCCGCGACATTTCAGGCGTTAATCAACGATGTGCTAAGGGAATTTTTGGACCAATTTGTATATGTCTATCTTGATGATATTCTCATTTATTCCCCAGACCTAGCTACGCACAAGGGCCATGTATCCAGGGTTCTCCAGCGGTTGTTGGAGAACAATCTTTATGTTAAGGCTGAAAAGAGCGAATTCCATGCCGATACCATCTCTTTCCTGGGCTTCATCATAGCCCCTGGAAAGGTTCAGATGGATCCGGCTAAAGTCAGCGCTGTGGCCGAGTGGCCTCTGCCTGATAGCCGCAAGAAGGTTCAGCAGTTCCTTGGGTTTGCTAACTTCTACAGGCGGTTTATCAGAAACTTCAGCGCCATAGCAGCCCCGCTCCATGCTCTGACCTCCACGAAGACGCGGTTCCTCTGGTCTCCGACGGCGGAGGCGGCCTTCCAGCACCTCAAGTCCCGCTTCACCACGGCGCCAATTCTCACGATGCCGGATCCTCGGCGCCAGTTCGTGGTGGAGGTGGACGCCTCCAATGAGGGGGTAGGGGCGGTCCTGTCCCAACGGGCAGAACGGGACGGGAAAATGCACCCCTGCGCCTTCCTGTCGCGGCGTCTGTCCCAGGCCGAACGCAACTACGATATCGGCAATCGGGAGCTGTTGGCAGTCAAGCTGGCCTTGGAGGAGTGGAGGCACTGGCTTGAGGGGGCTGAGCACCCGTTTGTGGTCTGGACGGACCACAAAAACTTGGAATATATTCGAAGTGCCAGGAGATTGAATTCTCGCCAGGCGAGATGGGGGCTATTTTTTAATCGCTTTTCATTCTCTATTTCTTACAGGCCGGGATCCCGGAACGTCAAGCCCGACGCCCTGTCACGCCTGTTTGATCCCGAGCCTATTGCCAAGGAACCAGAGCCTATCCTTCCACGGACCTGTGTGGTTGGGGCGGTATCCTGGCATATAGAAAAGGAGGTTAAGCGGGCGAACGGGGAGGGTCCACCACCTAGCGGGTGTCCTGAGGGTCGGTTGTTCGTCCCGGTTGAGTTGCGCCCGCAGGTGATCCATTGGGCCCACGCCTCGCTGCTAACTTGTCACCCGGGGGTTCGGCGGACGGTGTTCGCCATCGCTCGGAGGTTCTGGTGGCGGTCCATGGAGAAGGATGTCCAGGAGTATGTCAGGGCGTGTGCTATCTGCGCCAGGAACAAGACGACCTCCGGGCCACGGATGGGTCTGCTTCAGCCACTGCCCATCCCCTCCAGACCATGGGCCGACATCTCCATAGACTTCGTCACGGGGCTCCCGGTCTCTAAGGGTAATACCACAGTGCTCACAGTTGTGGACCGTTTTTCCAAAATGACAAAATTCATAGCCTTGCCTTCCCTGCCATCAGCCAAGAAAACTGCTAGCATTATGATGAACAATGTGTTTCGAGTTCACGGCTTCCCTAGGGACATCGTGTCAGACCGGGGGCCCCAGTTCGTGTCCAGCTTCTGGAGGGAGTTTTGTCGGCTCATTGGTGCAACGGCAAGCCTCACGTCCGGATATCATCCGGAGGCGAATGGGCAGACGGAGCGGCTCAACCAGCAGCTGGAATCCGGTCTCCGGTGCCTGGTGTCCCAGAATCCATCAACCTGGAGCCAGCACTTGGTATGGGTGGAGTATGCACACAATTCCCTGCCCACCTCGGCTACAGGACTTTCCCCTTTTAAGTGTGTGTTTGGCTATGACCCACCGGTCTTCACGGACCAGGAGCTGGAGGGGGCGGTGCCATCCGCCCACGCCATGGTGCGCCGTTGCCGACGTATCTGGGCGGCCGCCCGGCAGTTCCTCATCCGTCAGGGAGATCGGGTCAAGAAGGCCGCGGACCGGCGAAGAAGACCTGCTCCGGCATACTGGCCAGGCCAGCGGGTGTGGCTGTCGGCAAAGCATCTTCACCTCAAGGGCCTTTCAAGGAAGCTGGCACCACGCTTCGTGGGGCCATTCCCCGTTACTAAAGTCATCGGGCCGGCAGCGGTTCGCCTTCGCCTGCCCCCGGCCCTTCGGGCCCATCCCACGTTCCACGTCAGTCAGGTCAAGCCAGTCACGGAGAGCTCCATGGTCCCGGCCCCCCCGGCACCCCCTCCTCCTGAAATGGTGGACGGGGGGCCCGTCTACAAGATCAAACGATTATTGGCGGTACGCAACCGGGGTCGGGGCAAGCAGTTCTTGGTGGACTGGGAGGGGTACGGACCGGAGGAGCGACAGTGGGTCCCATCCCGGTTTATTCTGGACGAGCCGCTTATGGAAGACTTTTTGAGGACTCAGGCTGGGTCGTCCAGAGTCGACCCTTGAGGAGAGGGTACTGTCACACTGTGGTGACGGACCCGCCCCCTTCCTTGTATGGCACTTGTCTGATTGTCTCACCTGATCCCAATTGTTTCCACCTGTTCCCTGTTATCCTTATGTGTTTATAGTCTGTGTCTTCCCCTTGTCTTGTGCCAGAGTGTTCTCGCCAATGGTCAGGACTACTACAGCCAAGCCCACAGTTTTGATCATCGCCACAGTGTGTATGTACTCGCCGTCCTCGTCAAAGAGTGATTTTCAGTTCCGTTTTTGCCTCGCTATCTGTTACAGCGTTAGGTTTGCCTCCGTTGGAGCGCCTTTTGTTTCCTCTGTTAAGAGTGAGTTTACTTTAATACTTTGTGTCCTCCGTTGGAGTGTTTTTGTTTCCTCTGTTAAGAGTGAGTTTACTTTAATACTTTGTGTCCTCCGTTGGAGTGTTTTTGTTTCCTCCGTTAAGAGTGAGTTTACTTTAATACTTTGTGTCCTCCGTTGGAGTGTTTTTGTTTCCTCTGTTAAGAGTGAGTGTACTTTAATACTTTGTGTCCTCCGTTGGAGTGTTTTTGTTTCCTCCGTTAAGAGTGAGTTTAGTTTAATACTTTGTGTCCTCCGTTGGAGTGATTTTGAGTTTATACTTTGTCTTAATAAAGACTGTTTTCCTGACCCCGCTGCATCTGAGTCCTGTTGTGAGTCCCGGCCTGACAGTTTTGGCCCATAAGCAAATCAGTGCAAGTGCATTCCACATATTTGTCGCTAACCGGCCCTCCATCATTAGGGCAGTCAAAAAGACGACTCAATGGTGATATGTAAACACAAAGATCAACTCTGCTAATGATGGCCAGAAAGAAGATGAATTTATGGAAAAACATACAGTACTGTGCAAAAGTTTTAGGCAGGTGTGAAAAAATGCTGTAAACTAAGAATGCTTTAAAAAATAGAAGTGCTAACAGTTTATTTTCGTCAATTAACAAGATTTTTCTTTTGTTTGCTCACTTTGCATCTTGTTAATTGATGAAATTAAACTGTTAGCACTTCTATTTTTGAAAGCATTCTTAGTTTACAGCATTTTTTCACACCTGCCTAAAACCTTTGCACAGTACTGTATATAGATTCTTGGCCCAAATATACTCTGGAGGTGGTCGAAGTTTCCCCTGGAGCCCGTCTCACTCTATTGATGACACAGAGGTCAAAGAGAACCCTACTGTAAGTAGAGTTAGGGAAAGAATGTGTTCTGGAATTCAAATACACTTTGAAACTGCTGAATGACAAAATAAGTTGTCATTGAATTATTATTATATTGTAAAGGGAGCAAATATATATTTTGAGATTCTTTAATCTCGATTGTATTAATGCTAATGCCAATTGTCGATCCGATAACTGATGATGATCCATATTGTCAAATGAACATTTATGTTGCTTTGATTTGTTAGTCTACAAGACTCCACCATCCCAAAAATAATTTCAACCACTCTGAAGTCAATGGAAACCTTTAAAGATTCTTAATTTTATGATTTACTTCTGGCTATTTGCAGAAAAATACACAATTCTGGCATTGGTAGGTTGACTTATTCAACCCAAGTTGCTTTGAGCTTGTGTTAGGGGTCATATTTGTGTTTCTGCAGATTCTCAACAAAAAATGTATTTTACTAAATGTAATTTGAACAGTTCATGGATTCAATATATGTTTATTACCCACTCAGAGCTTCTTCCTTCTAGATTTTGGTGAGTGGACTGAAAGAGGTCTTAAGCTGGCAAACTACTACAATTTAATAAAGAAATTGTTCCAGCCTTATTGGAAATTTACATTTTTTAGATTTTATACAGAATGAAATTAAATGAGCAAAATAATAGGTAGATTAATTCTCATCATATAAAGAACTGGCAGTGCTGGTGCCTCTGGCTGCATGCTCTGGTACCTTCTCATTAAAGGAAAAATCAGAGGATACATTGAGATTTGGCAACTGACACTTCACCTCCTCCCCGCACTATAATTCTAGTCCTCCAGACTCCTCTCTTCCCACTAAGGGCCTCCTGTTGGCAGGTGACAGCTCAGTGGATGGGCCCCTTAGCTAGCTCCCGGATGTCCTGAGGGTGGGCTGGGGTTGGTACAGAGTCGAGGGAGCTGCCCCCAGCTCCCCTCCCCCAATGCGAGCCTAATGGTGTGGAGCGAGCCCCTTCACTCCCAATGGTCTACAAGCACCAACACTATGGACAAAGAGGCAGGAGTAGAGCCCTGTTCTCAGTTCCACTCTGCTAAACAGGTGCATGGTTACCGGGTGTGAGCCAAAAGAAACACACAACACATGCATGCACACACACACACACACACACACACACACACACACACACACACACACACACACACACACATATGACTGCCACTTCTTGTCAAGTGCATTGTGTAAGGACTGCATGGATTTGAGTTCTTCCCAGGAAAACACTTTGTATTTGCAGAAGTTGTGTGTTGTATGTGTGTTGTATGTGTGTGTGAGTCCCTCAGAGCAGGACAAGTTTGCGATGACAGAAGTTTAATCCCTGTGGTTTTCTGGGTTTGAGTTTAAACAAGGAAGCAAGTTGAAGCATAGTCTACCCCTCTTACAAGTCTTTACCCAACTGGAACTGCTGTCAAATAAAAAGCTCGGTCCAAGAAAAATCGTGGAGGAAGAAAGCCTCTGACGGCGGCGTTCCCTCCCCGCTGAGAGAGGTGTCTGAGGGCGCAGAGGGCTGAGAGTAGCGTTAGGCTGATGCAGTCTGATATTGGCCTTTGATAAAACATCAGTTTGGGTCCAAGCTGTGTGGTCCATCCCTGATATGATGGAGGTCCCTGCCTGACCACAGATAGTCATTTCATTCGTATAATTTTCATATCAGATGGCACACATCTTGGTACCTCGATCACTCAAGTAATTTCTTTCTACAAATCCCAGGAATTCATATAGAACGATCCGGAGGAACATGCTCAATGTCCAATGCACGCGTTCACTGACATTTCAGGAAGTAGTGAGCGACAAGAGGCGTGGAGGTCAGGGTGCATAGCACGGTGAGCTGTATCTCTCCCTTTGGTTTTGTATCCTGACTCTCACTATAGATTATTTGCAATAAACATATTTCCCAAAACTTACCATATATGTCATGTACAGATATTGTAGAAAAATGTGAAACCCATCAACAAAGGAAATATGATGGTAATTATGATATTTGCTGCTGTTTTGCAACTTTATGTCATAAAGATGATGTATAAAAATATTTATAAAATAAGATGAAATGAGAGGCTTCCTACCCTTAAAATAGAATGCCTCCATGTATTTGGAGATGAATATTCTAAAATATTATTGGGATTACATGGTGGCCTGGATCTAAATCCAATATCAGTATTTACCTTTAAAAGTCCAAAGCTAAAGTCCAAAGGAAAGTGCTGAGCTGGTCGTGACAATATTTCTAAAATCATTTTAAAATACAATACATCCTATTTGTCACATCATATAAGGTACAATTCCAATGAACTACAATACATTCAGAGTCAAATTAACCCCATTCCTGTTTTATAAGATAGAAAATGAAACTTTGCGTATTTGAGTATACATGCACATAAGCACATATACATAAGGACGGTCTTGAAGCTAGATTTATGCACAGGGCCTGCCTTGGGACAGAACTTCACAATAACTGTACATCATCAGTTTAATTCAATGTTACATTTTCAGGGAATCAGTCGACACACAGTACGCTTGCATCCTCCAGGGGCACTGGAGTTCTGGGAATCCATCTTTGAGTACATTTATCAAAAATAGATGTATCAGTCAGAATTGAGCAAGCTCCCTTGTACAGTAAATTAAGCTGGGAGGAACACCACATGGTCAAACTGCAGACAGGTAAGGGTAAATGAACAACAACCCGAGTAATGTCTCTATTGAAGTGAACTTACTTTTTACAACCTCACACAAACAGCCTTATCTTTACAGCAACACGTCACACAGACACACACCCGCATTAACGGCTAACCCTGCAACCGACCTAGTGGGCTCCTAAACCTCTAAACCCTTGTGCCCTGGTGACAAAGATGTTTGCGTAAAAAACGTTCATAATTCTAACCATTTAAATTACAATTTTTAAGATTATTCTACAATGTTTTTAAATAAAAAAATGTATAATTATTAACTATTTTCCATATATATTAAATACTAGCCAGTATGAGAGATGCCATTGATTAGCGACAATATGAATTTTGATACATTTTGTATTTTTTGTGCAGTAGTATGTTAAAGAATCTCACCCAATTAAAGTATAGGCCATGTACAAATGCCGTTATTACTTATTTTGTACTCCCATTACTAAATAGAATTTCCCTTCAGCAATGACCCAATTGAAAACCAGGAAAATAGGGGTATACACAAGGAAATATCTAAATCTGGTGGGAAATAGTCAGTGTACAATTTTAGGGCTCTAAATGTAAAGCCTGACATAATAGAATGCATGTTTCTATGCTGTATTGCCTCACGTTAATGTATAAGAACTACTTGCTCTCAGCTCATATTGTCACACACACACACACACACACACACACACACACACACACACACACACACACACACACACACACACACACACACACACACACACACACACACACACACACACACACACACCACCTACCTTCTTAATAATCTATTCTGTAACTCATATATAGAAATGTACTGTAATTTTAATTTAGATTATATTACATTAACTTTGAAGAGACGAAGAGACGGGAACTGTACAGTATAATTTATATAGCTCTAGCTGCCAGGCATACACACACACACGTAAAGTGAAGTCACAAGTTTTTTTCACACACCACTTTACGACATTCATATCAACACACATCCTTTTATGTGCTACAGAGCTCCATCATACCGAGTGCAGGCTGAGGCTGGACCTCTGGCCTGCTGTGGTTGTGATAATACTGCCACCTAGAGGCTCATACACTCATGCTTAACAGAGGCCGTGTTCATCTCACTCATTACATGCACTGATCATATGTGAGTAATTAATGCAAGGTGAAATGTACTTATCAAAAGGAAATTATACACATGGCAATTTGAAAAATGTTAATTCACCCAAAAAGGTGTCCATGAGAAGTTGGTTATCACATTGACCCCGACTTAGTCCGTCGTTATGTAATTACTTTCATTAAATAGCAATATGTTGTCACTCAACATTCATACATAAAAAATAAGACAGGTTAGAAGCGCCATTCGGGAACTCCATCTGTCAGGATCCCTGTCTGACCCGGTGTGTGAACCTGTTTTTCCCAAATCTCCTCCCCTCTTGTGTCTGTTTGTTGTGTTACCAGGTGTTCGTCGTTTGTTTTCTGTCCCGCCTCCACACACCTCCCACGGCCACATCCCTGATTGGCACGCAGCTGCGGCCAATCTTGATCAGGGGACTATATCTGCCCTGCGTCTGCAGGCCTCAGTGTCGGTCTGTTGTTTGTCCTCTGCTGTTTGTCTTGTTCGTCTTCTGCTCGTCTTCTGCTCGTCTTCTGCTCGTCTTCTGCTCGTCTTCTGCTCGTCTTCTGCTCGTCTTCTGCTCCCCGTCTTCTGCTCCCCTTCTTCTGCTCCCCTTCTTCTGCTCCCCTTCTCAGCCTTCAGTGTCGGACCACGGGCTCCTCACCGGTCTGCCATCCTGCCTCTCAGCCAGCCTTCAGTGTCGGACCACGGGCTCCACACCGGTCTGCCATCCTGCCTCTCAGCCAGCCGTCAGTGTCGGACCACGGGCTCCACACCGGTCTGCCATCCTGCCTCTCAGCCAGCCTCCAGTGTCGGGCCACGGGACCCACACACAGCTCAACCCACACGCTACTGTCACAATAAATTTCCTTTGTTAATCCCTGTTAACTCGTTGTGGTCTGCATTTGGGTCCTAAAATCCTGTACTCCCGTGACAGAACAGACCGACCACCCATGGACCCAGCAACCACCGAGGAAGCTAAGCTGGCCGAACTTGGCACGAGGATGGAGGAGTACCACCAGGAACTCAAGGAGATGCAGCTGGGAACGCACTCCCTTGCGGCGGATATTTTCCGTCTTGGCCGCATGGTACGGGAACTGGCTCGGACACTCCACCCTCCACCGGCTCCCCATACAGGGGCTAGGGTTCCCCTCCCAGTGGCGATGGAAGTCCGCCCTACACCCCACATCTCCCTCCTGGAGCCGACCGCCGAGAGCGAGCTCGGCCCTCCGGCCGTTCCCCCTCCACCCACCCTTGCCTGGCAGTTCCGTGGATGCCCGGAGGCGTCCGCGGAGGGGGGGGCACCGTCCCCGAGTCCGGTCGGCATCCCAGCCGACCCCAGCTCCCCGGTCCCAATTCCCCGGACTGCGCCGCTGTCAGCCCCGGTCCCAATTCCCCGGACTGCGCCGCTGCCGGCCCCGGTCCCAGCGTCTCCGACTGCGCCGCTGCCGGCCCCGGTCCCAGCGTCTCCGACTGCGCCGCTGCCAGCCCCGGTCCCAGCGTCTCCGACTGCGCCGCTGCCAGCCCCGGTCCCAGCGTCTCCGACTGCGCCGCTGCCAGCCCCGGTTCCAGCGTCTCCGACTGCGCCGCTGCCAGCCCCGGTTCCGGATCCTGCGACTGCGCCGCTGCCAGCCCCGGTCCCGGATCCTGCGACTGCGCCGCTGCCAGCCCCGGTTCCGGATCCTGCCACTGCGCCGCTGCCAGCCCCGGTTCCGGATCCTGCCACTGCGCCGCTGCCAGCCCCGGTTCCGGATCCTGCCACTGCGCCGCTGCCAGCCCCGGTTCCGGATCCTGCCACTGCGCCGCTGCCAGCCCCGGTTCCAGTTTCTGCCACTGCGCCGCTGCCAGCCCCGGTCCCGTGTTCCGCCACCGTGCCGCTGCCAGGCCTGTTTCCTCTCAGCTTCCCCGCCGGGCCCCGTCCCGAGCCCAGTCCCGCCGGGCCCAGTCCCGCCGGGCCCCGTCCCGAGCCCAGTCCCGCCGGCCCCGTCCCAAGTCCTCGTCTCCGAAGCCCCGCTCTACGGAGCCCTCGTCTCCGAAGCCCCGCTCTACGGAGCCCTCGTCTCCGAAGCCCCGCTCTACGGAGCCCTCGTCTCCGAAGCCCCGCTCTACGGAGCCCTCGCCTCCGAAGCCCCGCTCTACGGAGCCACAGAAGTCTCCGGAACCCCCGGAGCCTCCGCCCCGCTCTCTGGAGCCTCTGCCTGACTTTCCGGAGCCCCGTCTGGTGGCCGTCCTCCGGCCCGCCCCCCAGAGCGCGCCTGTCCGCCTGGTGGCCGTCCTCCGGCCCGGCCCCCTGACTGTTTCTGACCCTGTGACCCTGATCCCTCCGCCGGCTCCCCTCCACCCACCCTGGTCTTCCGCCAAGCCCACTTCCTGGTGTGCTCCTGGTTTCTTCTGTTTTTCTTTTTGTGTCGTCTGGAATCCGCCCCTTAAGGGGGGGGGTACTGTCAGGATCCCTGTCTGACCCGGTGTGTGAACCTGTTTTTCCCAAATCTCCTCCCCTCTTGTGTCTGTTTGTTGTGTTACCAGGTGTTCGTCGTTTGTTTTCTGTCCCGCCTCCACACACCTCCCACGGCCACATCCCTGATTGGCACGCAGCTGCGGCCAATCTTGATCAGGGGACTATATCTGCCCTGCGTCTGCAGGCCTCAGTGTCGGTCTGTTGTTTGTCCTCTGCTGTTTGTCTTGTTCGTCTTCTGCTCCCCGTCTTCTGCTCCCCTTCTCAGCCTTCAGTGTCGGACCACGGGCTCCACACCGGTCTGCCATCCTGCCTCTCAGCCAGCCTCCAGTGTCGGGCCACGGGACCCACACACAGCTCAACCCACACGCTACTGTCACAATACATTTCCTTTGTTAATCCCTGTTAACTCGTTGTGGTCTGCATTTGGGTCCTAAAATCCTGTACTCCCGTGACAGAAAAACAACAGACCGACACTGAGGCCTGCAGACGCAGGGCAGATATAGTCCCCTGATCAAGATTGGCCGCAGCTGCGTGCCAATCAGGGATGTGGCCGTGGGAGGTGTGTGGAGGCGGGACAGAAAACAAACGACGAACACCTGGTAAAACAAACAGACACAAGAGGGGAGGAGATTTGGGAAAAACAGGTTCACACACCGGGTCAGACAGGGATCCTGACACCATCAGCTTTAGATTCAGTGAACTGAACTCACCTTCCAGATGAGGCACCTAATAAAAACATACAATCATTTATAATCATTTCTGTTCGCTACAGAGCAGTCTTAATTCACTCTTAATTCACTCCCTAAGAAAAATAGCAGAAATGCAGTAGATGTCCCATGAGGTCACATGACAGAGACATAATGTTGTGGAGTAAGAATGATTTGATCTTGATAATCAACATTCTCTCTCTCTCTCTCTCTTCCTCCCTCCTTCCTTAGCTCTCTTTCGCCCTCCCTCTCTGATCACTGTGTAATGACTGGTTGATTTCTCAGGGGAGAAACAGTAATAAGTGATCATTGACAAAAGGATTACTATGGAGACGCTCACATTATCTCTGCTTGGCCGCCCTTCTGTGTGCCGGTTCTGGACTACTTCAACAGCTTGTACATGGTGTGTGTGTGTGTGATGTACTGTACACCTCTATACACATCCAGGTGATCATCAACTGAAGTGGAGAAGGTAGAAGGGGGCCGTTTAGCAGCTGCATGACAAACATAGGAGGCCTAGGTCACAAAGCTACTACATGTATTTGTATGTTTTTATGTCACAAAAATATATGTATTTTTATCTGTATTCATATTGTACAGGGTTAGGGTTATGGTGACATCATATGCTTTCTGCATTCCCGCTAGAGGAACTCCAGCAGTCTGAAGCCCGGGGCCACAGCTGGTGTTGGGAGTGAGAATGTGTTGCAGCATAAAGCAACTAGCTGGCAAAAGAAAAGTCCGCCGCACTTATGCATGTCTTGTCCTCACCCGACTTGTCTCTTGGAATGAGGCTTGTCAGTCTAATAGGACTACTGCATGCTGACCAGGAACTAGAACCGGCGCAGTATGGGTTGCCTTCTGCTCTAATTGGTCAGGAACTGAACATAAGAGTTCTGAGTCTGCAGTTCCAGTGTGGCAGCACCATTACACAACTCCAGCAGGGTTTGACTTCCTGGCATCACTGGAAGTGAAGTGCCCTGCAGTGGGAACAAAACATTGTGTTCCATCTGATGAAAGTGAAGCCTTTATGGCATTAAGGAAGCTTCACTTTCCCTGTTTTATGAGTATTTATATTTTCATAGGAACTCTGCTTTGGTTTTGATTCCCTTTTGATATTTGCTGTTAATACAAACTAAATTGTCCTCATCGTCTACCTGGTATCTTGCATGATGTACATGTGTTTCACGTTCATTTTCAGTACAGGTAATCCCACTCCATCTCACTTTTTTTACCCCTTTATTATTGCAGCTGGCCTTAATGTGTTCTTTATTGCAGCGCTTTTGTTGTGACTTTACTGTGATAATATTTCCCACCTGAATAATGCTCTTGCAATGAAATAACAGAGAGAACTCGTAAAAAGGCTTAGCTTTTTTCGGAATAAAAGTGTTCAATACATCAACCAATCTTTAACGGCAAATTGTCAAGCTGGAGTTTTCTGAATCTTCATCACCAGTGGCCCATCAGTAGTTTTTGTGGAAGTCCCCTCAATGGTGAAAGAAAATGATCACTGTCAGCTCACTTGTAATTCACAATATGTCAAATGTATATTTAAAGGCTTTCAGAGCTACATACATGATCAATATTGATAACTCACAGCAGGCTGTTCTCATACACTGTTCTTAGCTGTGCTTCTGAATCAGAATCAGAATCAGAACCATTTATTGCCATGTATGCTTACACATACAAGGAATTTGTCCTGGCGGGAAGAGCAATGCAGTTTAATCCTCACGTAACCAATCTGTCGTTAGCCAGGGCAGACGGTAGTGGACTGGCGGGTCTAAAGATAGGACTCTGGGGAGCATACAAGTCCCAAGACGATCTGGCTCTATTAGCTGGTCGAGGACAGAACGTCACACACCATGACATGGACCCCAAGGTTTGTCTTTGAGGAGTCCAGCATGTTTAATCTACTGACCGGTGTTTCAGTTTAATGAGTGACCGTGTTAACTACAGTCCAATGTCTCTGAGGTTGGTCATATAAGGCTGCGGTTGAAACAAAAGCCTTAAATCTGTTTTAACTACAGACTGTGTTTATTTTCTTCATTAACCATTTACATAAGTCACTCAAAGCAATTGAGATGTGTCCAACAATGTTAGCAGTAAAATGGTTTATTGGGCCTGAAATGTAACGTCTGGGAAAGCTTCTGTTGGCTCCGCAGGCACAGCCACAGTGAGAGTATTAAGGAACTGCCTTCACACAATGAAAACACGTTGTGACAGCAGTGAAGATGTTGAAGATGTTTATAAGTGCCCATTGCAGGATCTGTTCAACACAACACCGAGGATCATCAGGGCAGCAATTAAAACATATTTTTCCTTTCTCGTATTATGATTTATTTGGGTTTTGTTAGTTTAGTTTTAGTTTTAAGAACTACCAAATATCTATAAGAAAACAAGATACATGTGATGTCCAGCAACACCAAACAGGAGCTTTTATGATGGATGAGGTAGATTCCCCTAAATATAAAACACTACAGTTGAAATTGAACTGTGTCAAAGCATCTACCCACTCTGCTTTTCCGTAAACCCCTGTGAAGTGAAGTAATGTTTGTTTGTTAAGGAAGCCCGGCAAAACGCTGGCACTTAACCCAGAACAGCTTTCATCACGAGGGAGTCTCTTATAGCTGAACTGCGCAAAGAGCTCTCACTTTCTCCATTGTCACTGACGACACTTAGCTTTAAGAGGAAGCTGCGGCTCTCTCAGGCTCATACACACAGGCTCACACTCCCTCTGTACTGTGTGACCCAGTGTGGGCTGACCCAGACTTTTTCCTCTCCTCTAATGCTCTTTAAATGGGCTGCAGGGCAACTGGAGTCTTGTATGGCTCCACAGGCAGCCATTATGAGGCAAAGAGCAAAACCAGAGGGCAAGGCCAGACATTACCTCTCCAGATTTCTCCCTAGCTCTTGTGTTTCTTTCCCTCCCAGGCTCTTTCACACACACACACACACACACACACACACACACACACACACACACACACACACACACACACACACACACACACACAAACACACACAGAGAGAGACACAGACACACAGTTACTGATGTAATTTAAGCTATTATGTAGCTCAAAACTAAGGCAAAGGGTAGAGGTGATTCTCATCATTAGAGGTCCGGGCCCCACAGGTGCTGGAAGCCCATCATTCTGCTCAAACAGCTTGTTGTGAGCAGTGTGTTCCAGCCTTCACTGCTGCGTTCCTTCGTTAACCTTTTGGTCTTGTTTGCTTGTTTCTTAGTGCTGATTGTAAACCTGCTAACTCCTCAAATACTTATTTTGCCTTTTCTTATGATTATCAAGACTGTCTGCTTCAAACTGACCCCCAGTGCTCACATGCTAGTCCAGCGGGCATGACGGCGAGGCCGTGGCTGCAGGGATCAGGCCTTACCTTGCTTGATATGTGATATTGTGTTCTTTTGAGGTTGCAATGCACACAATGGCCTAATTGTTAAGCTCTGTGAGGTTGGTTGTGGGAGACCAATTATCTTTGCACAAGTTTTGGTTATGCATGTGAGTCTTGTCAGGTTGGTAACTAGTGGACCAGTACAGCAGAATGGGCTGAATAATGCTTTGATACATCAAAAGGAGGATCATAGCAAAGTCCTTTATGCTCACGGATGACGTATTGTTTCCGGAGTGCTCCTCTTCTGAATGTCATTAGTGTGCTGGTTGAAGTTGAGTATTGTCTATTGCAACTCTGAGGTATTTGATCTGTTTGGTTATTGATGAGGATGGAATGCTGAGGTGAGAGGGGACCAATTATTTACTACTTTGTCTTGCTGATACTGAGGTGAAAATATATATCGTTGCACTACTGGGTGAAGTGTGCCACCGTGCTGTGACAGTCCAGAGCAGAGATGTTGTCTGTGAGTAACGTGACGTCTATGTGTTTGAGGTAAGGGGTGATGGGTTAACTGGTGCAGTCATAGTGTAGTTTCTGGATCACCAGATGCCGAAGGCTGCTTCCACACTACCTCTGTGTCCAGCGTCCACACTTCTCCAGAGTTTAGAGCACTAAAACGAAGGAGTTTGAAAAGACCGACACCAGGTATGTTTGAAAACTCTGGGGTTGTGCGGTAGCGTGGACAGGTGTCCTACGGAGACCTTTGGAAATGGTGATTGGGTCTCATTTGTCACAACGTGTCCTTCCCTGATTGGTCACGCCACTGGAAGAACACAAACAACAGCAGCCTTGATTAGCAATCAACTGCCGGTGGTAATTTCAACATGGACACCAGGTTACATGTGTTGCTGACCTTGTTGTTTCATTTCGTATTGTAGAATTCTACTACTGCCGACATGCGGAGGATCAGCTGTTATTGGAGCAATTAGTGTTAGCGTGTCCAGCAGCGGTATCAGTACTACGGAGCGGACGTCTGAAGTAACGCTTTGAGGCTATGAGGCTTTGATGCTTTGAGGCTTTGAGGCTATGATGCTATGAGGCTATAAGGCTATGAGGCTATGAGGCTATGAGGCTTTGATGCTGTGAGGCTATGATGCTATGAGGCTATACGGCTATGAGGTGTTGAGGCTATGAGGCTATGAGGTGTTGAGGCTATGAGGCTATGAGGCGTTGAGGCTATGAGGTGTTGAGACTTTGATGCTATGAGGCTATGAGGCTATGAGGCGTTGAGGCTATGAGGCTATGAGGTGTTGAGGCTTTGATGCTATGAGGCTATGAGGCTATGAGGCGTTGAGGCTATGAGGCTTTGATGCTTTGAGGCTTTGAGGCTATGATGCTATGAGGCTATGAGGCTATGAGGCTATGAGGCTTTGATGCTGTGAGGCTATGATGCTATGAGGCTATAAGGCTATGAGGTGTTGAGGCTATGAGGCTATGAGGCTATGAGGCGTTGAGGCGTTGAGGCGTTGCGGCTATGAGGCTTTGATGCTATGAGGCTATGAGGCTATGAGGCTATGAGGGCCACGGACACAAAACGGAGGACTTTCATTTTCTTATCAATGCTTATTTTGTTCGGCTCAAGTATTGTGAAGTTCACTCATAAACTGTAAAGGAACAAAGCATGATGCTCTCAGTGAGACTCCACCAGTGGAGCTAAGAGAGTGAGAACAGACAACAAGGGAGCCGAGGGAACGGCAGGGAGACGTGTGTCGACCATGTTTATTGACCCATGAACTAGTAAACTGAGATTGTAAGTCTTCATTTTCAGGATAACTTGATGCGTGTGGGAGAGAGAGTGAGCAAGACCAGCAGCGGTGTAACTAAAGTTGAAAAATAAAACTTCACAAAATGTGTCTGAGTTTTAGGACGAAGATTACAAGCACAACCTTTATTATTCAAGACTACTATTATACTCTGTTGTCATGCACGTCATGTGATATTTGTTTACAGGCGTGTTAATATGGATGGAAATCATTTCCAATATGCTGCTGTAACAGGTTTTTGTTATGAAACCTATTTCAAAACAGAAACATTTTGTTGCTGATTGAGCCTCGGGATGGTCTTTAAAACAGAGCTGAAGTCCACCACAAGGATCCGAACAAAGACTTATCGGGAGTCCAGCTGCCGGAGGCGGAGGTGCAGCAGCAGACGACAGAGAGGACTGGTTGAACCACATGTCTTTTCTTTATTTCTCATGCAGATTACCGTCAATATTCACGACATGAAATGTGCTTTTGAAGTTACAGTACTGTAATATATATCAATAAACTTTAATATAACTGTGTATAATTCAAATACACTTACCTAGAGTAGAGGACAGTATATACAATATATTGTAGTTTACTGTGCTTAATGCCTGCGCATGGGGGCATACCGTGACCAGGCATCAACTGTTTCCCCGTTACACATTCGATTAACGTCTCCATCACCAGCATCCATGACTGTTTCTTGTTGTTTGAGCGGACTATACAAGTTAGTCCGAGGAATACCAAGGATTATTTGATCAAACCAATCCATCTCTTTAAAATACAAACAAAACTCATCTGGAAAGACCAGACCCAGTCAGCTACCAACGGGACACATGTTGAGGACCTGTAAGCCTGATCACACCAGGAAGTGACACAGCAAAATGGATTTGCTTGTTGTAGCCATGAATGTGATGCTGGAAGCTTGATTAGGATTTCATTTTGTTAACTGTCAGAACATGTGGACATGAATTAGGAATGTGCATAACTGGTGTAGTCCTGATGATTAAGTGTCCTCTGTATTGGGTGATGTGTGGACTTGTGTTGGCCGTTGTACACTTTCTCTTTCCTTCTCATGTGTTCTTCAGTTAGTTTAATATACGTATTGCTCTCATTAGTCTTACACGTTCAATACCGCCCGGGGATGCCCTGGCGGTATTGAACAATGACAACTTTCCACATCAGTGTGATAAATAACATCTCATCTCATATTATATCCAAAACCCCTTCACATCAATCCATCAACTGTCCTTCCTTATATCCCTCCTTTCCTCCTTTCCATCAAAGCGGTGCCAGGGGTCATGGTAATAAAACCCAGGACTCATGATGTAATTATTATTACATACACTCCAATTTAAATGCTAATGTTTCTGGTAATTATTATGTATATTAAACAAAAACACACACACACACACACACACACGCACACATAGATGGAGATGAAAGCTACAGTACACCACTAGTGAATGGACACTTACATGGATTTACACAAATATAAAAGCACACACACAGCCACACACGTATTATTAATAAGATGAAATTCCCTAATTATAATGAAGTCTGTGATAGCTGGCTAGCCCTCTCAGTCATTAGTGTGAATACATTTCCCTTAGGTAATTATGAACATATTTCAACCCTGTGATTAAAAGATTATTCCTGATTTTTTTCTTCTTCCCAAGATAATGGGGCTAAAAGAATATAGTCCCAGGGGTTTTACTTTGACAGCCACTGCCACAACCTTATCAGAGTGATGCAGCTCGCTGTTCCTCTGGATTCACTGACCCTGGTGTGGGTGTATCTCTGTCTCACATAAGGGCTCCATGGTTGTGGAGTATATTAGTACTTCCAGTCTGATTGAACCTCCAGGGCCACAAGAAGCTCATCACCATGCCCAGATGTGCTTCAGGCTGCCGATATCCAAGTCACTGTTATCCGGTCTTCTGCTGCTATTCCCGGAGCTCTTTCACCAGAGATGAGCTCATGAACATCAGGGGAACAACTCCAGCGGACTTACTTCCAACTTTTTTAACTTCCGTGGAACTTCTGGACATTTTCGTAAAAGGTGTGCTCACCTTAACTCACGCGGTGAGACGCCGCAGGAGAGGGAAACGGGCCGGCGCGCTCGTGCGACTCTGCAAACGTGGATCTCGCACATCGCTGCCAGGCATATTTCTCTCCAACGTCCGCTCACTGTGCAACAAACTGGACGAGCTCCAGCTGTTGGTGGGGAGAGACAGAGACTTTTCTTCATCCTCCGTTTTGTGCTTCACGGAGACCTGGCTCAGCGGATCGATACCGGACTCTGCGTTCCAGCTGGCGGGCTTCCAGCTGTTCAGAGCGGACCGCGACACGGAGCTCTCCGGCAAAGCGAAGGGTGGAGGAATCTGCTTCTACGTCAACAACAGCTGGTGCAACGACGTGACAGTGATTCTGCAGCACTGTACTCCGGACCTGGAATCATCCATCATCCACTGCAAACCCTTCTATTCCCCCCGTGAGTTCGCTTCATTTATCCTGGCCGGAGTTTACATGCCACCGCAGGGCAACGTGCAGGAGGCACAACGGACCCTCGCCGAGCAGATACAGGGTGTGGAGCGGACCTACCCGGAATCCTTAGTTATTGTTCTTGGTGACTTTAACAAAGGAAACCTCAGACATGAACTCCCTAAGTACAAACAGTTTATTAAATGCCCGACTAGAGAGGAGAGCATTCTGGACCACTGCTACACCACCATCAGCGGGGCCTATCACGCCGTCCCTCGAGCTGCACTGGGTCACTCTGACCACGTCATGGTCCACCTGATTCCTGCATACAGGCAGAAACTAAAGCTCTGCAAACCTGTGGTGAGGAAGTTCAAGAAGTGGACAGAGGCTGTGACTTCCTACATCAGCTTCTGTGAGGACAGCTGTGTTCCAACCAGCACCAGGGTGAGCTACAACAATGACAAACCCTGGTTTACAGCGGAACTCAGAAAACTACGGCTGCAAAAGGACCAGGCGTTCAGGAGTGGGGACAAGGACTTGTACACAGAGTCAAAATACAGGTTTAGCAGGGCGGTGAGGGACGCTAAACGACTGTACTCTGAGAAACTGCAACACCAGCTCTCAGCAAGTGATTCTGCGTCGGTCTGGAGAGGGCTCAAACAGATCACCAACTACAAGCCCAAAACCCCCCACTCCATGAACAACCTCCGCCTGGCAGACGAGCTGAATGAGTTCTACTGCCGATTTGAAAGACAATGGAGTAGTCCTGACGCCATCCCCAACAGCCCCATCAACAGCCCCACCATCCAGCCACAGACCACCAGCCCTCCCTCCCCCAGCCCATCAGGGGCTCACGCCTCTGAACCATCGTCCACAGCGCCCCCTACCCCCTCCACAGTGACGACCCTCATTATCCAAGAGAGAGACGTTAACAGGCTTTTTAAAAAACAGAATACCCGCAAAGCAGCTGGCCCGGACTCTGTCTCCCCCTCCACCCTGAAGCATTGTGCTGATCAGCTGTCCCCGGTGTTTACAGACATCTTCAACACCTCTCTGGAGACATGCCACGTACCAGCCTGCTTCAAGGCCTCCACCATCATCCCCGTCCCCAAAAAACCTAGGATCACAGGACTCAATGACTACAGGCCCGTCGCCTTGACCTCTGTGGTCATGAAGTCCTTTGAGCGTCTGGTCCTGTCCCACCTCAAAACCCTCACCGACCCACTCCTGGATCCCCTGCAGTTCGCCTACAGAGCCAACAGGTCTGTGGACGATGCAGTCAACATGGCCCTCCACTCCATCCTCCAGCACCTGGACACCCCAGGAACCTACGCCAGGATCCTGTTTGTGGACTTCAGCTCTGCCTTCAACACCATCATCCCGTCTCTGCTGCAGGACAAGCTCTCCCAACTGCACGTGCCCGACTCCACCTGCAAGTGGATCACAGACTTCCTGTCTGACAGGAAGCAGCACGTGAGGCTGGGGAAACACGTCTCAGCCTCTCGGTCCATCAGCACCGGTTCCCCCCAAGGCTGCGTTCTTTCCCCTCTGCTCTTCTCCCTGTACACCAACAGCTGCACCTCCAGTCACCAGTCCGTCAAGCTCCTGAAGTTTGCGGATGACACCACCCTCATTGGACTCATCTCTGGTGGGGACGAGTCCGCCTACAGGCGGGAGACTGACCACCTGGTGACCTGGTGCAGCCAAAACAACCTGGAGCTCAACGCTCTGAAGACAGTGGAGATGGTTGTGGACTTCAGAAAGATCTCAGCCCCACCAGCCCCTCTCACCCTGTGTGACTCCCCCGTCAAAGCTGTGGAGTCCTTCCGCTTCCTGGGCTCCAGCATTACCCAGGACCTCAAGTGGGAACTAAACACCAGCTCCATCGCCAAGAAGGCGCAGCAGAGGATGTTCTTCCTGAGGCAGCTGAGGAAACTCAACCTGCCAAAGACAATGATGGTGCACTTCTACACTGCCATCATCGAGTCCATCCTCTGCTCCTCCATCACCGTCTGGTACGCTGCAGCCACTGCCAAGGACAAGGCCAGGCTGCAGCGCATCATTCGCTCTGCCGAGAGGGTGATTGGCTGCAATCTGCCATCCCTCCAGGACTTGTTTGCTTCAAGGACCCTGAAGCGGGCGAGGAAGATTGTAGCTGATCCCTCTCACCCTGGACACAAACTGTTCGTGTCCCTCCCCTCTGGCAGGAGGATGCGGTCCATCAGGACCAAGACCTCACGCCACAAAAACAGTTTCTTCCCGTCTGCCGTCGGGCTCATCAACAGAGCCCGGGTCCCCCACTGACTCTAATGACTCTGTCACCCCCAGACAATTCCCACCGGACACTCCCCTGCACATAGCCTTATACTTATACTTGACTTGAATACACTTGACACCTGGGCATTGCACTTGCCACTTTCACACAACACTTACACTCATGCACATTCCATGCACTTTATCTTACTTTTGGTATTTTGTTATGCTGCTGTCTCAATGTAGATATTCATTCATCCATTCATCCTCATTTATTGCATTGCGTTAACTGTTAAATGTGTATTGTTAAATGTTAAATGTATGCACCTTCCCGCCAGGACAAATTCCTTGTATGTGTAAGCATACATGGCAATAAATGGTTCTGATTCTGATTCTGATTCTGAAGTCACTGTGGGGAAGGAGGAGGGGGGGGGGGGGGGGTCACGGTATTTCTATGCATCCCACAAAGGAGCCTGTCAGAAGCCTTGATGAGACTTCAGATAGCATGTTCTAATGATGAGACCAGCAAGTATTGAAATTGGAATGTTTCAGAAAAACATCACTTGATTCCTTGACACATCTGTTTTGTCGTGTTGTGGCAAGCAGATATAGGAGTTAAATATAATATTATTATTATGAAAAAGTGACCAACAAAATGTGTTTGTTTGTCACTATGTCATAGATAATACTGTACATATTATAACTTCCATTTAGATTATGTAACACACCTGCCTGGTGTTCTAAAAATAAAGTTCCAATGTAATTGCATTGTCAGTTATATTTAATAATATAATTTCTCAAGGATTACGTTTGTTTTTCATCTTACAAAAATACTGCAGAATTCTGTAGAAAGACTGTCAAAGTAGTGATGGGTCAAACAAACACAGGACTTTCACCAAGGAGACCACTGAAACCACAAGTTAACATTGACTTTGATTGACCTCAACAAACATCACCAATCAAATCCTTCGGTTTAGGTTACGTTCTAAATAGTAGTACAAAACAGTCTACATCTGGTGATCTGAAAAACATCTGAAATGAGTACTGTCCGTGGACAGGTAAATGTCCAAGTAAATTCTACGTCATATTTGATATTTGTGTTTAGAGATGTTTCCCTTTTTTGTCTACCCCAATTCATTTGACATTAATTATCAATAAGACTGTAGCTCAGTTCATCTATCAGAAGATCAGCTGTTCAATCCTCGGATCCTCTGGTACATGTCGATGTGGCCTCGGGCAAGACACTTAACCCCAAATTGCTCCGGTAGCTGGGCCTACGGTGTATGAATGAGTATGAATGTTAGTTAGTCCTGATGGACAGGTGGCACCTTGCATGGTAGCTCCTCCCATCAGTGTGTGAATGTTATTCCTGACGATCAGAATGCGTGAACAAAGCACAGCAGAGCATAGGATTATGCTATCCTTCAAAACATGGCACTATAACGATACTTTAAAAGCTAAGTAGTCTTTAATTTGTTTATTCCTTAAAAATATTGCAGTTTCTTACTTTTACTGTCATATCCTAACCACGAACACCTCCACAACTCTGATGCTATAAAACATTTAAACCTTGAGTAATCTGAAGGAAATACCGGTGAATCGATGTTCCTTCAATCTTCCTTTCACTGATGATAACAGTACAAAAGCAGCAGCACACTCAGAAACACACATGCACCTGTGTGCTGACCGGAGCAGCAATCAACTCTGGAATGTCCACGATGGACGGTTGTCTGGGGAACAGGTAGAAAAAAAGAAGCAGGCAAGGGAACAAGGAAGAGGGAGGATGGAGTTACCAGGTTTCTATAAGAAGGATGCACATGTGTGTGTGTGTGTGTGTGTGTGTGTGTGTGTGTGTGTGTGTGTGTGTGTGTGTGTGTGTGTGTGTGTGTGAGAGAGAGTCATCTCCAGAGAGCTACCAGTTCCTTGCAGCCTTGCATTGATTGCGAAAATACAGAAAGTGCTTCAATAACCACAAACTCTGCAAAACATTCCGAAAGGCATTCCACCCTCCACCTTGAAATCACACAGAGAGTGTGTGTGTGTGTGTGTGTGTGTGTGTGTGTGTGTGTGTGCGTGCGTGCGCGTGCGTGCGTGCGCGTGCGTGTGCGTGCGTGTGCGTGTGTGTGCGCGCGTGTGTGTGTGTGTGTGTTTCAGCTATCACTATTTTGAACAGGAAGCATCAGTAGAATAAGGGCCCTGCTACTCGAGCGTTTGTGATACCGTACCGCCAAACATTATATTATTATTATTTTATTTGATACTGTTTGACAGAGTGTCGAGCATGCTTAAAATATTCTGGGATTTTTGTCCCTAAACAGTAATATACTTTCTCATATTCCAGCCTGAGCAAATTAAAGCAGAGTCCAAATCTTAATAAAGTATATAATACATAACGGGAAGGTTTAAGCCTGGAGGCAATGCAGGGTTTGCTTGAATGTAGCTGTGGCCAGTTCCACACTCTGCCATGTGTTTTCAAGTCTTAAAACCTTTGTGCTTTTTTGAATCATACAGTATTATATGCTACATTTGAAATATGACTTGCAATCAATGCTGGTTTGTCTAAATTCACAGGTTCATGTAGACAGTTGTTAGACGACTTTGAGTTTTCAACTTGGCAGCAGTCAGAGTCCCTGTCCTGTTTGAACATGACAATGTTAAATGTTAACAAGTGATCGCCCATAAAGAAATACTTTTCTTAGTCTGTTGTAAAAGACTGCAGAGCCCTGACATCAACCTGACCCCAGTCCTTTTAGATGAACTGTAACAGTGACATATCTTCTGGGCTGCAATGTTCTAACTCATCTTCACTAACAGGACTGATCCAAAGGTCAGTAACACATATAACATAACGAGATCTGTACTTGTGCCGATGACGTTGGCAGTCTAAATGAAAAGTGTGAGGTGTGGAATTCACTTGATCAGCGCCAAGGCAACGGACACGACATTTACACATCCAGCAGCCAGCGCCAAGAGGACATTCCATTCTATTCATTCACAGTAAACTCAACCTTAACTCTGATCACTAAAACCTTTCTCTGGAGAGAGAGAGGGAGAGAGAGAGAAGAGAGAGAGAGAGGGAGAGAGAGAGAGAGGGTGAGTGAGTGAGCGAGAGGGAGAGAGAAAGGGAGAGGGTGAGTGAGTGAGCGAGAGGGAGAGAGAGAGAGAGCATTGTTTCCAATATACACATACAATGGTGTCCTGCCTGTCTGCTGGATTTCTGGCTTTGAAGGCCAACAACAACTTCACCAACTGTGCCCAAACAATCGTGTTAGTTTCCCCCAACGTCTTTCTGTTCCGTGTCTTAGAGGGAAAGTGATCGCTGTGCATGCAACATTTAAACAGCACACTGGAGAACATAAAAAACTAAATAGTTTAAATTCAAACAATTGAACCCCTTCAAATAAGATATATTCAAAGGTTAAATGTTAATAATGTGAAAAAATTGTTTTAGCACAACTCATTATGGGTAAGAAGCCCTCCAGTGCTACACAACCACACACACGGCAGCAATAAAGAGTCTTATTGATTTGTATTTCTATCGATGTGTAATGAGGTGTGTGTATTAAACACGGTGCTCGTGAAACCTGCTGCCTGTTTATCTGACTGCAGCCTCCCTTTGGGCTGCTGGAGGTTGTTTGGACAGTGTGATGCTGCCAGTGAGGAGAATGAGCAATCATCTCTTGTATGATTTCACTGGTGCAAGCATAATTGCACCGAACACACAGACAGGCAGAGAAAGTACAGAATCAGCCGAGGCTGCATTACACATGTCATGGGGAAATTAGTGGTGATTTGTGACATGTGAAATGACTTTTTGACATAATGCTGTGCACTACACTGGGTCAATTTTCTCCATAGAATATTTTCTGAATATAAGCTGTAATGCAGTATTTAAGTTGTGCAAGTGAACACATGTGAAATTGTTCCTGACAGACAGATAGAAAAATAGCCAGTATTTTAACTAAATGACATCATCACATTTCCTCTGTTGTCATCTCTTTTTGAGATCTCAAATGTGTTGTCATATATCAATCATCCCATTTAAAAAGCATTAACAACATTAAATACAATCAACATTAAATTAGACTTCAGTCAAACTGCACAAAAACTATTTAAAAAGAAAATGTTTTATTGACCTGACCTAAAGACAGCTGTCCATTAATCTCAAGTTACTTACTGCTCTGTGGCCCTGCACAATTAGCTATCAATTAGCAGCCCCATGCATCTCACACACACACACACGCACACACACACACGCACACACACACACACACACGCACACACACACACACACACACACACACACACACACACACACACGGACAAGCACATCCCTTAAGTGGCTGTCTGGCAACAGTGTTATTATCCTTTCTGCACTAAGGTTGTTGCAGAAAAACAAAGAGGAAACAATAGAGCGTTGATAATTACTGGATGAGAGCTTGATGACAAAAAGAGGGGGATGAGATGTGAGAAAGGGCAGCTGAGGAGAGACAGCAGGGAGGAAGAAATGAAAGAGAGGGATGTCAAAGAGAGAAAGGTGAGGGAAGGGAAGCATGAGCCCGGGCTTGTTAGAGGTACTCCGTGGGCTGCACACACTGCCAGTGGTTCTGGATCATCAGGTCAGCAAACAGTGAGTCATGGCTAGCAGCCAAACGATACGCTGTGCTTGGCTACTGGCCACAATGGCAGCAAGCTGCAAATTGCCTGGAAATAATTTCCTTCTCTAAGTCCAATTTGGCAGCTCAAGTTAAATTTGGAAACCGAGGTAATTTACAAGACCTGTACACTGACACCATATCTGTTTGTCAGTAAGGCTGCATGATACATCATGTAATAGCTGTGCTCATTATGTGTGCCTTCTCCAATCAAACTGGAACAGTTCTGTGCTGCAGTCAGATCATTCTCAGGTTAGCCAGTCGACCGATCACAGCTGTTTGCTTTGACCACAATCACTAGAAATATTGTGAAATGTTGTTAAATGTCTGATAAATATGCATATATTTATGTTTTTTAAGCACACAAATGAACATGTAATTTCTCCAAAAAGACTACAAAAAAATCATATAATTGCTGCCTGAATTAGTAATCTGGCCATCGCAACTTCATGCAGGTTATTTCTTGCGTGGAGTGTTTGCCGCTGGAAATTATGTATTGCAAGTTTTGTCCCACTTCCTGTTTCCACTGTGTGGCACCAGAGAACAGCCGGTAAACTAGCATTTTGTTGCTGTCTGTCCCGTGCGGACCAAATAATGTAAAATTCATGTTAATTAAATGTTTGTCGCGCAAGACATAATTCCTGTTGCCAGGAGGCGGCACTGTTAGTACGACTCAGCATTGGGATGCAGACGTCCTCAGGCCATGACTCGGATCAATTAAGTCGAGACTGAGGCACATTTGACCACGTACCTTGAAACAAGAACTGTACTGAAATGAATCATGATAAACGAGGATATATGGATAGAACTATGGAAAGACAATCATTTAATTTATATAAGCATCTGATGAGTAGTTGACAAACATTAAAACCATTGTTCCAATAATATTCATTCATTTCACAGCTACTGTCCCATGGAGTGTGTCCTGCCATAGTGTCAAGAGATGAGCTCGGTGAAGTGTCAGCAAAATCAATTCAAGTTATGAAAGGACAAAAAAAACTCTGTGGAAGCTTTTATTCTGTTGGATCTCATCGACCTGCAGTCCTCAGTGCTTTCAGACACATATTTTTTGATGGAGTGTGGAGATTTACCTTTTTCTTAAATTACTACCTTGGCCCACCTTTTTCTCAGCCTAATTCTGTTTAATTCTGATAATTTCCCAGCCTGACTTTCAACTGTCTCCACAGAGAAAAAGAGTGAATGATTGATTTTTCTTTCACACAAAAATGTCTACTTCTCCACAAGTTTCAGACTGAGGCATGGAGTGTTCTGTAACAAATTGGTACGGACAAGTTAGAAAAACTTGGAGAAGAGGTGTGTGTATGTTATTATGACATGTCATCACATTGTCAGCATGGGTGTGTGTCATGTGGTTATCCTATCAGAAGATGAGCAGCCAAAAGTACTGAATACAAATGAAGCTTTGACTGTAGATCGCTTTTATTTTTCATTTTTTTGCCGAAATGAAATGAACAATGATGAAATATGATTTTTAAAATAAATGGAATTGGATGGAAGTTGGTTTGGCTTCGTCCATTGGCTGAAGAAGAGTGTGGATCTCATGCGCTTCTTATACATTACTGAACAGTGATAGACTGGAGGGCTCCTGTCTGCAGCTAATCACATCCATGAGAAATAGCTACATAACAGACTGATAGAGGAGGCAGTGGAGTGTGCACACACACACGCACACACACACACACACACACACGCGCGCACACACTTTTCTGGTATCACTGATGCCTGCAGTCATTTTGAGTGTGATATCCTGGACACAAGGTATCGCCTACAGCTCTCTCTCTCTCTTGCTCTCTAACTTCTAACTGGGTGTATGTCGGTAACAAGCAGCTGAAGCTAGCTGACCAAGTGTGTGTGTGTGTGTGTGTGTGTGTGTGTGTGTGTGTGTGTGTGTTGGGGGGGGGGGGGGGAGTCTCACCCAGGAGAGATTGACAATGTTTTTCTGTCTGATGCTTGTGCCCACATTCATTACCTGTTCTGATGAAGCAGCACCATCCACACTTAGAACACACACACACACACACACACACACACACACACGCACACACACACAGGCACATATCCCATGTACACCAGTGCTTTGTGATTACCATTGATTGATTGCATTGACATAAGTGGTTCTTGTATCCACAGACGTGTGGCAAAAGCACAGCACAGTGTGGAGAGACTCCATGAAATGCTGAAAGTCTGCAGGTCCTAATCACCATCATGGCAGACGAGTGGGAAGTAATCTTTAACCTTCAGGACCAGAAGCCCTCTGACCACCAAGGATATTGAGGATCAGCAGATTAACATGGCTGCAAATATAATGTTACAGTATGAAGCATGTGTCCTACTGTGAGAAGCTTGACTTATCTTTAGCCATCATGGCATGTATCCTCAACACAGTGGCAAAGGAAGGCAACAACGCAGAGGAGGAACTCAGCTAGTACATGTCAGGAAGACAACCTGCCATTCATTTCCCCTTTCCAGGGCCGGGTGCTCGATCCTCGTCGCACTGCATTTATCGAGAAATGGATTTGTATTTGAAAAGGATGAAGAGGAGGAAGATTCCAAGGAGGACATGGTTCAAAAGTCTGCAGTGAACGGGAGTAATTTGTATTTAATTGCTGTGTGAATGCTTATTCAGCAGGACACTATCGGGATCCACACACACACACACACACACACACACACACACACATTCACAGAGCAAAAGTAGACAGGCCTATATGCTAGAAACAAGTACAAAATTAAATGTGACTGGGATATGGTAAATGATAAAAACACACAAATAAATGTACAGATAATCCATTTCTAGGTTACTTCTCATGCAATCTTATTTCCTCTTAAATCTAACAGTCTCTCTTTCGCTCTTTCTGTCTATCTCTCTCTATCTTACTCTCTATCTCTATCTCTCTGTCTCTCCTCCTGGTCAGTGCAGTGTGAAATGAGAAACATGACAGCTGTGTTGTATCATCGCTGTAACACACCACACACCACACAGCTACACCAACACTCACGCCCAGTAGCTACCAGGAACCTGTAACCTATAACCTACAACCCATAACCCGCAATCAGTAACCAGTAACCAGTAACCAGTAACCAGTAACTCGTAACTAGTAACCAGAAACCAGCTCAGTGACTCAACTCACAGACACACACATACAGCACTGACTCTCACAGGCTCAGGCTCTCTTCCAGGTTGAAGCTTTTTAGAGACCACTTTCCCAAATGAATAGAAAAAAAACAAGATGAAAAATAAAAAGGGAACAAATTCAAATGAGCCGTTGTGTTTCGATGACGCTGCTTATACTTTATATTCATACAGGAGCGTCCTGAACAACCTGAAGAAAGTCATGCACCCAAAGTCATGAGCACCTTTCCACTGTGTGAGTTGTGTCTGTGTGTGGCAGTCAAACGGACACTCTGCTGGGACTCTGCACATAAAGACATCTGGTTTGTGGCTGATCCATTCATTGGTTGAGTATCATTTAAAAGACCTTCAGTATTTAAAATTTCATATAAAAGGTATATTCAAGTGTGTTATGTTCACAACACTTTTCAAATTGAATTTGTGCCCCCACCCTCACTTTCAGTTTGTGTTGGATTTATTTTTGACATCTCTGAACAGTGTCTTGGGGCGACTGTGGCTCAGTGGTTAGCAGGTCTGACTGTAAATTAGAGGATCGGTGGTTCAAACCCCGGCTCAGCCAGTCTGTGTTGTTGAGTCCTTGAGCAAGACACTTAACCCTCATTGCTCACCGCTGCTGTGTCTGCAGTCTACTGTATAGAATGTAAGTCGCTAAAAGTGTCAGCGTATTGTCTTCATCTTACTGTCCAGCGATCATAATTCAGATGAGATTGATACACATGTCTTCATCCAGTCACCTTTAAACCCTGTCTCACAACCAGAGGAGCAACATAGAGTGCAATTTGTGCTTTTTGCTGTGGCTTTCACATCTAAGGCTTAATACAGACTACAGTTATAACTACAGTTATAACTACAGTTATAACGGTCTGGTAGAACTACTTACATATCTGGATTCAGGGACAATGTGTAATCATCACGTTAACTTAAAAACCCTTGAATGGAGCGGCAATAAAGAGCGATGATGCGTAAGGGACTGTGGTTGTTTTAGTAAAGATTCAGACACTCGTGTTTTTGGCTTCACTTGCTCGTTTGGTGACTTCACTGTGATATTGATAAACTTCTCAACATCTCCTTCTCATTATAATCAAGCTGAGTGAGCATGGCAAAGCAGAGAGTGTAGACACCCTCATCTTGCCCCTGGTGTTCGGCATGTCTAAGATGGAGGTGCATAGTGAGTTGTCAGCATCACTTATCTCCAGTGTTCAGCGGGAAGGATGCTGTTGGTAGACTTTAGCCCTGTAGCAAGGGCACAGAGAGGGATTTGAGGAAACATGGCTGCAGGCGTACTCTCTCCACTATTACAATCCCACAGCCTCAGGACCCACCACCCCTTTGATGGAAACGGAGCTGGAATTAAAGTTTGGACATTAAGTGTACAAGCCAAGCAGAGAAACTATTTCAGCCAAAAGAACACAATGATTCTGGAAATATGGTCACAGAAAGAAACGTCAGTGGCCAGTGATGACAAGTATTCAATCAGGTATATTAACATAGATTTCCATTTTCCATTCTGTTGGTTAAGTGTTTGTACAACTTGTACTTCTTGTACAAAACTACGGTTAGAAACGTATTGATATGTCCAAGAAGACGTAATCAGGGAGAACATGTAATGGACAATGCAGTTTTGTTGGATGGGAACGTCATTTTCATGTTCTATTTAAATCAGCTGATATTCTTTTACTGCTGAGATCTGTCGATGTTGTGATGTCCCATTGAGCGTCTGAGAGCGTGAGCATAGTGATGCTTAGTAGGCTGCATCACTCCACTTTTCTTTGTAAATCCCAGGATGACAAACGTATTATTTTTATGTTTTTTATATTTCCCAATGAGATAATTAAAGTAAATAAAAAAATAATTACAGATACTGCAAAAGTAACTTGTATTCCCTGAAGAATGCATTCAAAACAGTATTTAACAAATCCTTCAAATAAATAAACTTAATCAAACACTGTCTGACAATGATGACACCGACAGCGTTCACAAGCCAGAAGGAGACGGATGTAACGTGAGCGGTGAAGGGAAGCCACAACATGTCCTCCCACCAAGACGACTGATCTCACCACATTTTTAAGAGACTTTGCATGCAATCACGCTTCATCTGTTTTTAGAATTACAGCGTCAATATTGATGATTGACTGAGAGAGAACCAGAGGGAAAGGGAAGAGGCGGAACAGTGATTTGTCCAAACACGGTTGACCAGAGACTGAAGTGCCCAATGGGACGGCTCTCTGCTGATTGGATGTGGGGAGCTTCATCCTGCGTTATGGGTGTCATCATCAGTGCTGCTTTGCAAGTATGACAGATGCACATATGTGCATGTTTGTGCACTGCATGTGCATGACAGAGTGTAAGTGCATGTAAAACCTGTGGGGGTGAATAAAGACACAGGAAGCCCCTGATTTTGTATTTATCCCTGTGAAGAACAAATGAATATAAATCAGTGGGAAAACCCTTAAAATCTAGTCATATAAGGTGTGTGTGTGTGTGTGTGTGTGTGTGTGTGTGTGTGTGAGAGGCAGAGAAAGAGTGTGATTGCGTGGCCTTTCTCCGCCTTGCCTGTCTTGTTAGTAAAACAGATCGGTGGCAGTGACTCAAAGTGAAGCAACCCCTAATGTTTCTGTTAGAGTTTTTCTTTTCAGTTCTCCTGTTTGCATTATTTATCTCTTCTAGCCTTCTTTTCTCTAACACCTGTTAGTACACACACACACACACACACACGCGCGTGCGCGCGCAGCTTTAATAAGAACTGTCATCAATTACCAATTCATCACTCCACTTTCAAAATGCTAAAACTACACACACACACAAGCATGCACGCTCTCTCTCTCACACAGACACACACACACTCACCAACACACTCACACACACACACACACAAACACACACACACAGGGGATCTGCATCACAGGTGGACAGACATTCGAGCATGTTACGCCAAACAAAGACAAGTCGTCAGGAAACACAGAACCTGTTGTCGTCCATTCACAAAGCACAGGAAGGAAACGTAACTGGGAGACAGAAAAACATTAGCAATTTTATTATTCAAAAGTGACTCAACTTATAGTAATAAATAGTTTAGCTTTACTGTTCTACACTTGATCTGTGATGCTTCCACATGTTGAAATGAACAGAACATCTTAACTTCCAGCTGTTAGTGTTTGGTCCTTTCCTGTTTCAGCATGACAACAGCAGCGAGCACAAAGCCAGCTCCATGAAGAGGCTGGACCTCAACCCGATGCCACCCCTTTTAGATGAAGTGGCAGGCAGGTGATGAGCCCGGCCTTAACGCTCAGCATCAGGTTCTGACCCTACTAACGCTGACCAATCCCAGAGCCAGGACCCAACATCTGGTGGAAAGCTTGAAACCAGGAGAGTGGAGGCCTTGGAGCAGAACATTAATGCCAATGGTTTAGGTGTCCACATACTGTAATAGTATACTAATACTAGACCAGGCATTTTAATTGTTTATTTAAACAGTATGAATATAATTTGTTTAATTTTTGGCTTTTGGATAACATATTAATTATGAATCCTTCATTTTTTCTAGCTCCCACTACATGTGGGGTAAAAATGACTCCCTATTTATACAATTATCCCAGAGTTATGCTGTAATAACGAACAGTATTCATAAACATAGTTGAGAAAACTTCAAATTGTGCATTGCAGCACAATTGTCGAGAAAGAGAGAGAGAAAGAGAGAGAGAGGGAGAGACAATAGCGGTGGAGGTTTTGTGAAAAAGCTGAGGAAAAAACTGTATGATTACAAGCTTGTGTTGTGTGTTATGCATAATGCATCCACCATCTGTTTTATTGAACATCAAGATGTGTTTCTTTATGGTTTTTAATATGTTGTCAGCTCCTCAAGGCTTCTTACAATTACTTAGTAGCAACTTATAATGCCATTACTGTACATCCCTCTGCATGGGAAGTACTGACACACACACACACACACACGCACGCACGCACGCACACACACACACACACACACACACACACACACACACACACAGGTTGTGCATGGACAGGCTGGGAGTTGTCAGGCACATCTGCAGGCTTACACACTCCAACATGGACATGATGTGTGAATGTACATACGTATATGAAAGTGGACACACATAAAATGAACCCTCATATAAGCACACGCACAAACAACACACTTCCAATACACACTGTATGAAAGGATACACATTTGCACACATTACACACACACTGACAGACATTCATGCACATTCCCTTAAACCCACACATACTGGTGTAGGTGACACTAATGACATAGAGAAGTATTTGTAAGCCATATGCCTGGAGTCTGGTATCAGTGAGTAAAGCTGCCTGACAACAGGAAGGAGGAACTGTCTCTTTGCGGTCGGGGTTTCCCTGGGGAGCGTCATGTTTGGAGCGCAGCCCTTATTGCTGGCTGTGAATATGTATGGCCTCCCTTTCTCTTTCTCACACTTTTTTTTTTTTGTTTTCCTTCTGTGTTCTGTTTTTTGAAGGTCAGTAAGTTTACAGATCTTTTGAAGGAAGGAAGAAGCCAAAAGTGTTTGAGTCCCACTGACCAACACAGACATGGTGGGGACATGGACAATTCAGGCATTTGTCTTAAAGAGATTGAGGTGGTGATGTTTCGCTAACACTTGATCAAACATTGGGAGATACTATATTTACTCTTTAGGATTTACGGAACTTTTATGGCACATTATATGCAATTTCTAAATCACATTAGGTCCCCTGGTATTAATGTACAAGTCCTGTGTGAATCGGGCTGAATTTGCATTGTCCGTATTTACAAAATGACTACATTCAGGTTTTGTGCAGGTAAAATAGAAGAAGCGCAGTACTTCTCTGTAGCAGCACGACGACGTGCTGAAGGAGTGGGGAATCAGCCACATTGTGACGTGGAAGATGCCGAGAGGTGGGGCTTAGTGAATGGTCATTGAATATGGCTCTAACACATGCATTGCATTGTTTTTGAACAACCACGGTCATTTTGAAAATGGTGCAACAATATGGAGATGCATGATGTGAATTGTCCCATCATCTTGTGCCATTCAGCATTAAGGTGAGATTATGAGTGACTTTATAGTTATACAGTAAACTCTTTAGCACAACTGTTTTGCTTCCACAGGAAGTGAAGGTGATGAGGTGATGATCATGATCAAAGTTCCTCAACACAAGTGTAACTTTCCCTCCTCGTTGCCGAGCTGGTTCATCTAGGTCACATGTGTCAAACTCAAGGCCCGCGGGCCAGATGTGGCCCGCCACGTCATTTTATGTGGCCCGCGACGGCTTGGAAGGCATGATCACCACCGTGGACCCGTTTCAGTCTGTCGCGGATCCGTTTTCGGTTCGTCGCGGACCCGTTTTCAGTGGGTTGCGGACCCGTTTTCGGTTCGTCGCGGACTCGTTTTCGGTTCGTCGCGGACCCGTTTTCAGTGGGTTGCGGACCCGTTTTCAGTGGGTTGCGGACCCGTTTTCGGTTCGTCGTGGACCCGTTTTCAGTGGGCTGCGGACCCGTTTTCGGTTCGTCGCGGACCCGTTTTCAGTGGGTTGCGGACCCGTTTTCGGTTCGTCGCGGACTCGTTTTCAGTGGGTCGCGGACCTTTGCATGGGAAATATAAAAATCCTGTGATTTTATTTTGAAGGGAATATTGAATGCAGCCGAGTGCGTCTATTCACACAGTGCTGCGTTCACAACACACTTGCATGAGTTTACACACGCACTATTTGTGATAGTTCACTTCATTCCCGACCTTTTTATTATGTTTGTGCATGAAAGCACTGCTGAGTCTGTTAAAGGCTGAAGTTATAAAATGATTATGTGTGTTGTATTACTTTGTGTCCTTAAGATGTACTTTGGGGTTTTTAATTGAGTGTAAAAGGGAATATTTCAAACTAGTTTTTTGTGTTGGCATGTGAGATTCTGTACCATTTCAGGCTCAAACTGCACCATCTTTTCATTAAATCCATTTGAGAAGTTGAACATGTTCCTTGCTTTGGATCTCGGGTCATTCAGGGGTGATGGTGCAGCCAGACCAGTAGAACCACTGCCCCAGACCACATGCATGTTCTTATTGGCTAGTTATGTCCTTCTCAACTGTGACAAAAAAAGCTTTGAACAAAGTTAATATAACAACGATTGTTTGATCTTTGTCTTTGTTATTTTCTTCTGTTTTAAGTTTGATCTTTGATAGAATAATGTGGGTTTATATATATATATATATAAATGCATGTACAATATTTTTACACTTGAATAAACAATACAAAGACAGTTATTTAACAATATGTTCAGTAGTAGTTAAATTTATACAGTGTTACAACCGGCCCTTTGAGGGCGACCATGATGCTGAAGTGGCCCGCGGTGAAAATGAGTTTGACACCCCTGATCTAGGTGCTTGCTGCTGAGTCATCTTGTGGCTTTTTTAAAAGTTTCAACACTTTACAGCTGTTGACTGTATCCACAGCACTGTACTCTGCTGTAAAATAAGCATCAGAAAAATAAGACAAGACTTATCTATTATTTATTTACACACAGTGTCAGAGAGAGAAGGGAGAGAGAGAGAGAGAGAGAGAGAGAGAGGGAGCACTTACAAATCCCTCTACTCCTGGAAAACTTTCAACAGAAAAGTTCAGCTTTTCTAGCAGCACCTTGTAAAAACGGTGCATGCAAACCTGTGTTTCCCCACCGGATTACAACAAAGACAATAAACTGACAGTTTGTGTTGCTGTAGAGTGCAGGCATCACTGATGGAGGGAGAGCGAGGGAAATGAGGACACAAGGAAGACAGACAGAGGCAGATGGAGAGCTAAAAGTTAGGAGAGAGATGCAGGGCTCTCCTCACTGGAGACCACATGGTGGCCGTCAAGTCTCTTCTGACTGTGGCAGGTTCTGCTTCATCATACACTCACTGCAGCTAATGTATTGTGTCGGCAAAGATGATATGTTTTATTATCATGTGAATGAATTTATGCATTAATGAATGCACATTATCAAAACATATATGAAACAATTAGGCCTTGAATGACATGGATACAACAAAGACAAAACATCAAACAAACAGATGTTGACTGAAAAGCTGTAGGTTGAAGCTGACGCTTATTATACATTATTAAGCCTTTCTGCTTATTCATTCTAATAAGTAGCTCAATAACTAATATACAAAAAAAGAGAAAACAATAACAAAGGTATTATTATGGATGTTATATAATGTTATATTGTCACAAATAAACCACGAGTTAACCCTTTTGACAAATATACATCCACTCTTTATATTTCTCCTAACTCTTCATTTTAAAACATACTCATTCCCCTTCATTCATATGTTTTTATTCTTTTTAAGTGTACACCCTGTCGTATTACTACGTTATCAGATCAGATTAGGTTGAGAAGTTGGACAAGCCACTCATTTAAGATGAGGATAATGTCTGCAAACATCACTTTCCTCAAGCTGTCATCCTGAACAGCAACAATAATGCTTACAGTTATGATCTGCATGGCTCCTCCCCTCTGTCCTCTCCACACTCGACTTTCATTTCTTCTTTCCTCAACACATCTATAGTTTACTCCTTCACCCAGAGGATAACTGCAGGGTTTATAACAGCAGCCCATGTTTTTCATTTAAGTTAATTTCCTGCAGTTGACTAGAAAGAGAAGCAGCACCTTTTCCACTGGCGAGCTGTGATGTCACACCTTCTCTTCCTTCCACTGCAAACTTTTGTTTTTGGTATGAAGTGATGACTGCTTTAATTGCATAAATGTCTCAGCAGCTAATACTATTGGAATTCTGAAAATATCTCTGTTTATTAATGCATGAACAAAATAATAATTTAAAAAAAGAATAAACACCAAGAGTCTTAATCCCACGCAGTTCTTGATGGATGATAATACTGAAGGTCCCTACACATTTATGATGAAAACAATTTGTATGGTTAGGTTTTTCTACAGATATTGTCACTCTTGTCAAATGTAGCAGCTTGGCCAGTGTCCGAGGCTTCACACTATGATGCATGGTGCAACGTTTCAAAAGAAACGTCTGTGTTCCTGTCGTTACACGTGCAGTCTCCCAATCAAAGGTGTTCTTAGTTTTTAGCTGTAATTCGCTTAAGGCAGATGTTCCCAAACTGGAGGGCGCGCCAACAAAGACTTTTCCAACTAAAGAATTAAAATTAAATTAAAATAAATCAAGCGGAACCGACGTGACATGCACTGGAAAGAGGTGTAATTAACCTCAGCTGCAACAGATGCATGGTTGTGTATCTCCCCAACAGATACCCGAGTAGCGGGAACTACAGCCGGCAAGCAGCAGGACACACGGACAACACACGGCACACACACGGCACACACGGCACACACACGGCACACACGGCACACACACGGCACACACACGGCACACACACGGCACACACGGCACACACACGGCACACACACGGCACACACACGGCACACACGGCACACACACGGCACACACACGGCACACACGGCACACACACGGCACACACACGGCACACACACGGCACACACGGCACACACACGGCACACACGGCACACACGGCACACACGGCATGGACAAACAGCCTGAGAAGAGCACGGACCAATGAAAAGCTTTGAGAAACCCCCATCAGGATATTGCCATCATTGTCCTTTGGGAAAACTCACGTTGGTAACGAAGAAGTGCACCGACTAGACAAAACCAGAGAGAGAGACCGCGCGTGGCACAGAGAGAGAGAGAAAGACGCAGAAAAATAAAAAGATAAGAGACAGGAAGGTAGTGATGAACCATGATACCTGCACCCATTGACATAGTTACCTGCAGCCTGCAGCCATTACCTGCAGCCAGTGACATATTCAACAGTTATTAAAGTTATTAAAGAAGCAACTGCCAATAAAGTGAAAACTATTGCGTTGTCAAACACTACTTCAAGGCGTATCGGTGACCTCTCTGCAGACATGGAAGAGCAGCTTATTGAAAAGATAAAAGACGGCGAACGGACAGTAATAACGTTTTTGTTTATGACATGTCAGGTATGTTGATGCGGAAGATTATTTTATTTTCTAGCACACTAATTCAGTTTGAAAAATCTAAGTTGTTGCACTGTTCCTAACTTCAGTTGTAACATTTGAAGTGCATTGTACTTAACATTATAATATATTCAAGAGTGTAATGTAACTGGAAAGCACTCTATAGTCCAATCTTTTTAGAAATTGACATTATTATTGATATTTTTTTAGTAAAACAAACTGAACAATAAACTGTGAAGTGGAAAAGGGAAGCGGTATGTACTTATTTTAGAAAGAAGCTAAACTTATATTTTATAGAAGGTACGACCCCTTTGGGGTGTGTGTGGTGTGGTGTGTGTGTGTGTGTGTGGGGGGGGTCTTATAATGTTCCTATGTCATCAAACTTGACATAAATAGCGCACTTGGCCAGGGTGCATAGAGCATGCCACTAGCAATGTGTGGAGGTAGAGAGATACAAACAAAAGCTCTGAGACAGAACTGACAGGTGCTGAGCTCAGGCATGCCGGATATCGGGAGCACGCTGCATCATTCATTACATGTTGGATAAAACACCTCTAAATGGAATTCAGCCTGTATTCCTATTCCTTTTTCCTTCTGACTGTTATCAGTTGTACATTTATTCTGCATTGCATGTGGCAATAGACATTCTATGACCATAACACCTGGCTTAGACATCACTTTACTCCCAAAACACTCAACATTGGGGACAAAGAATTGAGTTGTCCCCCGTATTCTGGCGACAGTGAAAGAACCTCAAAACATCTTGTAGCCATATTTCCTCTGGTATATTAGACATGTTTTTTCTCCGTCCCCTGTTTCTCTCCATCACTCACTCAAGCATCAGCAGCCATATTGCCCAGCAGCTCCACTCTTTCATCCGTACCTCAAATCAATAGGCCACATTGGGGACAACACTGGAGGAGAAAATCGAGTGTTAGTCATTTCCCCTAGCTCTGTTTTTTCTTGTACTCATATTGGCTTTCTATTAGTGTCTCAACCATGCGTGTGTGCGTGTGTGTGTGTGTGTGTGTGTGTGTGTGTATATGTGTGTGTATATGTGTGTTTGTGTGTGTTTGTGTATTTTAAGGTGTGACAGCAAGACAGATATGCTGTAAAGTATCCATGTTAAATAGACATACTGTAAAATAGCTGTTTCACCTTCCTTCTTCTCTTCGAGCTTCTTCATGTTTCTTTTTCTTTCTCCTCCCTCATACTTTCTTTGGATCCTCCATGTACTCCCTTCTTTCCTTTTTTAGCTGGTTCTTGTATATTCCATCATTCCACTTTATCTCCTTGAGTTTAGCCTTCCCTCTATTCTCCTTCTTTCTCAATCTACTCACTCTTCTCTTTCTACATCTTGTCCCTTTCCTTGTTTCTTATCCTCTCCTCTTTTTTACCCATCCTCCATTTCTTCCTTAGCCTTATATTGTATCTCTTCCTCCATTTTTCCATCAATCCTCTAGCCTCTTTTACTCTCTCCATCTTCCTGTCTCTTCCATGTTGTCAGACATTGCATCACTTCTGTCAATCCTTTCTTTATGTCTTCCCTTCCCTGCCTCTCTACGCTCGTTCTCTTCACTCCTTTTCTCCTGCCCATCCATCCCCTTATTTCTGTTAATCTGCACCGAACAGATCCAGGGGTCCTTCAGTGTGCTGTTTATAAGGAATGTCCTCTGTCTCTGAGTGTGTGTGTGTGTTTCCTTCCAATGGAATAGATATCTCTTAATTGTTGCTGATGACAATGACTATGATATATTTAGGTGAGGATATGAGCAGTTCAATCATTGAATAGTTTTAGAGGTCTGGAAACTCTTCTGCATTTTAGAGGAAAACACAGCTCCTTCCACCTCGTGAGGAACGTGAGACGTGAGTCCCAAGCTGCATATGTCTTCTTCACCTATCGTGGGACTAGACAGCAAGCCTGTGTCCAGGAGTCAAGAACAGGAATAGTGGGGTGCAGAGGGTTAACAGTGGCTCAGCAGCTCAGCAGCTTGATTTGGTCGGGCCCTGACAGCTGATGACAAACGCTCTCACAGATCAGACAGCGGTTACATGTTGGCCCTCTTCCTGTCCCTGAAATCATAACATTTGGATCTGATTTTTCTAACAAGAATACATAACGTGTTCTAATGGTAGTAGAATATGTTATGTCTGTCCATGCTATTGTGTGCCTGTTGCTACTTAAAGCATATTTCAGTTTAAACTTCCTGCAAGCCAGAGCCCCCAGTTTTGGGGGCAACGGGGTGGTCTTTCTGTCAGGATCCCTGTCTGACCCGGTGTGTGTAACCTGTTTTTCCCAAATCTCCTCCCCTCTTGTGTCTGTCATGTGTCTGTTTGTTGTGTTACCAGGTGTTCGTCGTTTGTTTTCTGTCCCGCCTCCACACACCTCCCACGGCCACATCCCTGATTGGCACGCAGCTGCGGCCAATCTTGATCAGGGGACTATATCTGCCCTGCATCTGCAGGCCTCAGTGTCGGTCTGTTGTTTGTCTCTGTTGTTTGTCCTCTGCCGTTTGTCTTGTTCGTCTTCTGCTCCCCTTCCCAGCCTCCAGTGTCGGACCACGGGCTCCACACCGGTCAGCCATCCTGCCAGCCTTCAGTGTCGGACCACGGGCTCACTGGTCTGCCATCCTGCCTCTCAGCCAGCCTTCAGTGTCGGACCACGGGCTCCACACCGGTCTGCCATCCTGCCTCTTTGCCAGCCTCCAGTGTCGGGCCACGGGACCCACACACAGCTCAACCCACACGCTAATCTCACAATAAATTTCCTTTGTTGATCCCTGTTAACTCGTTGTGGTCTGCATTTGGGTCCTAAAATCCTGTACTCCCGTGACAGAACAGACCGACCACCCATGGACCCAGCAACCACCCTTGCCTGGCAGTTCCGTGGATGCCCGGAGGCGTCCGCGGAGTGGGGGGCACCGTCCCCGAGTCCGGTCGGCATCCCAGCCGACCCCAGCTCCCCGGTCCCAATTCCCCGGACTGCGCCGCTGTCAGCCCCGGTCCCAATTCCCCGGACTGCGCCGCTGTCAGCCCCGGTCCCAATTCCCCGGACTGCGCCGCTGTCAGCCCCGGTCCCAATTCCCCGGACTGCGCCGCTGTCAGCCCCGGTCCCAATTCCCCGGACTGCGCCGCTGTCAGCCCCGGTCCCAATTCCCCGGACTGCGCCGCTGTCAGCCCCGGTCCCAATTCCCCGGACTGCGCCGCTGTCAGCCCCGGTTCCGGATCCTGCGACTGCGCCGCTGCCAGCCCCAGTTCCAGTTTCTGCCACTGCGCCGCTGCCAGCCCCGGTCCCAGTTTCTGCCACTGCGCCGCTGCCAGCCCCGGTCCCAGCGTCTCCGACTGCGCCGCTGCCAGCCCCGGTCCCAGCCCCGGTCCCAGCGTCTCCGACTGCGCCGCTGCCAGCCCCGGTCCCAGCGTCTCCGACTGCGCCGCTGCCAGCCCCGGTCCCAGCGTCTCCGACTGCGCCGCTGCCAGCCCCGGTCCCAGCGTCTCCGACTGCGCCGCTGCCAGCCCCGGTCCCAGTTTCTGCGACTGCGCCGCTGCCAGCCCCGGTCCCGTGTTCCGCCACCGTGCCGCTGCCAGGCCTGTTTCCTCTCAGCTTCCCCGCCGGGCCCCGTCCCGAGCCCCGTCCCGAGCCCAGTCCTGCCGGGCCCCGTCCCGAGCCCAGTCCTGCCGGGCCCCGTCCCGAGCCCAGTCCTGCCGGGCCCCGTCCCGAGCCCAGTCCTGCCGGGCCCCGTCCCGAGCCCAGTCCTGCCGGGCCCCGTCCCGAGCCCAGTCCTGCCGGGCCCCGTCCCGAGCCCAGTCCTGCCGGGCCCCGCTCTACGGAGTCCTCGTCTCCGGAGCCCCGCTCTACGGAGTCCTCGTCTCCGGAGCCCCGCTCTACGGAGTCCTCGTCTCCGGAGCCCCGCTCTACGGAGTCCTCGTCTCCGGAGCCCCGTTCTACGGAGCCACAGAAGTCTCCGGAACAACCCCCGGAGCCTCCGCCCCGCTCTCTGGAGCCTCCGCCCCGCTCTCTGGAGCCTCCGCCCCGCTCTCTGGAGCCTCCGCCCCGCTCTCTGGAGCCTCCGCCCCGCTCTCTGGAGCCTCCGCCCCGCTCTCCGGAGCCTCCGCCCCGCTCTCCGGAGCCTCCGCCCCGCTCTCCGGAGCCTCCGCCCCGCTCTCCGGAGCCTCCGCCCCGCTCTCCGGAGCCTCCGCCCCGCTCTCCGGAGCCTCCGCCCCGCTCTCCGGAGCCTCCGCCCCGCTCTCCGGAGCCTCCGCCCCGCTCTCCGGAGCCTCCGCCCCGCTCTCTGGAGCCTCTGCCTGACTTTCCGGAGCCCCCGTCTGGTGGCCGTCCTCCGGCCCAGCCCCCTGACTGCTCCTGACCCTGTGACCCTGATCCCTCCGCCGGCTCCCCTCCACCCACCCTGGTCTTCCGCCAAGCCCACTTCCTGGTGTGCTCCTGGTTTCTTCTGTTTTTCTTTTTGTGTCATCTGGAATCCGCCCCTTAAGGGGGGGGTACTGTCAGGATCCCTGTCTGACCCGGTGTGTGTAACCTGTTTTTCCCAAATCTCCTCCCCTCTTGTGTCTGTCATGTGTCTGTTTGTTGTGTTCGTCGTTTGTTTTCTGTCCCGCCTCCACACACCTCCCACGGCCACATCCCTGATTGGCACGCAGCTGCGGCCAATCTTGATCAGGGGACTATATCTGCCCTGCATCTGCAGGCCTCAGTGTCGGTCTGTTGTTTGTCTCTGTTGTTTGTCCTCTACTGTTTGTCTTGTTCGTCTTCTGCTCCCCTTCCCAGCCTCCAGTGTCGGACCACGGGCTCCACACCGGTCAGCCAGCCTTCAGTGTCGGACCACGGGCTCACCGGTCTGCCATCCTGCCTCTCAGCCAGCCTTCAGTGTCGGACCACGGGCTCCACACCGGTCTGCCATCCTGCCTCTTTGCCAGCCTCCAGTGTCGGGCCACGGGACCCACACACAGCTCAACCCACACGCTAATCTCACAATAAATTTCCTTTGTTGATCCCTGTTAACTCGTTGTGGTCTGCATTTGGGTCCTAAAATCCTGTACTCCCGTGACACTTTCAGAATTTCTCGAATTGTCTGAAATAAAATAATTATAAAAAATACTTAACTTCACTCAATCAAAGCCAAACGTTTGCACAATACTCCTACAATATCGAGATATTTTATATATTAACAAAAAGTGTTTGTTAATATAGTTAAGATAAAAACAATTAACTTTGAAATTCTTTCTTTGAGAAATCTTTTTTTTTTCTTTTCTGTGTAGTATCATAAAGCAATATACCACTAGCACGCATATGACCTTGTCTATCTTCAGAAGGGTTTTCTGTATATTATAGCTTTTGAATTTTTAAAATAATAATCTGTATTTAGTATGAGATGCAAACCATTCGCAATTTTGGCGGAAAAATGGCTGGGGTGCTCCAACAGCCAGAGGAAACACTTGTATATCTTATATCTTTAACAATGTAAAGGACACTATGGGGTCCTGCTGTGTGTGTGTGTGTGGTTGCAGATATGGCACTTTTATGACAAGTCATAAAACAAAGCCCTAGCCCCAGGAGAGGTCATTTGGCTGGATGTCGCACACTTTCATGAACACACACAGCAGGAGTCAACCTTAGTGGTGGTCTTTCCATCGAGGGGCAGAAGACAGAGGCAAAAAATGAGAAGAAGAAAAAGAGAAAGAAAGAGTGCCAAGAGGGACGAAACAAGTGATTACTTTCTTTATTTCTAGAGTCTTTTCTTTCTCTGCTTTTGTTTAAGAGTTACAGCCTTTTTCCTGCTAAATGTGTGTGTGTTGCCAACTTCTACTATAAATACATAACGCAGATGGATATTGGTAATTTGTTTTCTTGAAGTGTCTTTTGTTTAGCCAACTCTACTCGTATTGCCGACAAACATCCATATCCATAACGTCCATATTTTAGAGGATAGCAATATCCATAAGAAGAAAGATTAAAAGGCACTAGACTCCATCACTTTAAGCCTCACACAAAAAGCAGTCAGCAGTGCAGTGACAGTTCATTTAAATAAAGCTCAGCACAGCTTCAAATTGTACATTTTTATTTAGATTACTTTTTAAAATAACATGTATTTTATTGATATGTTATGGCCACATTTAAACTTGCACCCGAGCCATTTTGTGGGGAAAATTGTGAATGGTTTGCATCTCATACTAAATCCTGATTATCTCCTCATTCACAAGGTATATTTGAATAGTTTCAAAAGGTGTAATATACAGAAAACCCTTGTGAAGATAGATAACAAGTCATTGTAACTATATTAACGATTTTCTCTATATGGTTGGAGTATCTGTGCAAAGTTTGTATTTGATTGAATGAAGTTAAGCATTTTTTAATTATTTTAAAGATTCGAGAAATCGTGTCAACTCCGCTGATGGTAGAAAGTTCCTACAGTCCTCGGTGGTATTGAACGGTACTCGTTTCATGCGGTTGCTCCGTGACGTTGGCTGTGTGTAGGCAGGAGGAAGGGCCGGAATATCCATATTTCAACCATAAGTAAGTAAATTTAAATTGTTTTGCTGGACAAAAATGACATTCTTGTGACATTGTTATATTTGGAAGGCTTTGTTTGACAGCTCTAAGGATTCCAAAACCGTTGAGTTTTTCCCTTTTTTGGTTTGTCGCGGACCCGTTTCAGTGGGTCACAGGCCTTTGCATGGGCAAAAAACAATTCTGTGTATAACATAGCTAGAGAGGTTTGGATTTGATTGAGTGAAGTTAAGTAATTTTAATAATTATTTTAGATTATTTAGACAGTCCAAAGATCCAAGCATCTCAGAGGCAAGTGAAATGCTCACGGCTGCTCGCAGGGTCCATGAACGCCCCTCAAACAACAATATCAGGGTCAGGCGGTCCTGTTACAGACCTAGCAAGGCCGGAATATTCATAATTCAGCCATAAGTAAGTACATTTTCATTTTGTTGCTAGATTGAAAGGACATTCTTGTCCGTATCTTTGCGAGGATTTGTCTGAGAGAGGAATAGCAGTGGCAGTGGCGAACTCTGTAGGCTCTAAGGATTCCAAAACCTTCAAGCTTCTTGTCAAGGTTAGGGTCCCTTATCTCACAGCTCCAATCATACATATTTACATACATCCTAATAATTACCGGTGGCCATCTGCGGATTACTGTTAGGCCAAATGCTCGAAGTGTGTGTGTGTGTGTGTGTGTGTTTGTATATGTACACACATAGCCATGTCTTATATGTTTTTCCAGTAACTCACTGTGTCAAAGACTGAAAACCTGGTCCTGAGGGTTTGTTTGAACTATTTCATCCCTTCTTCAAAAAAGTGTATGATTTATATTTCTTTCTCTGATATGTATGAACATTTTATTTTCAACAACATTGGACAAAATAACAATACAGCTTCAATATGTGCCACGTGACTTTTGTTAATTTGATTAATTGTACATTTGTAAAAATTTGAAGAAGAAACACAACTAGTGTTAATGTGTGTGTGGCGGGTCAAAAGGTGCTTTCTAAAATAAGACAAGATAAGATAGAACTATATTTATTCAGAGAGAAAATGCTATGTAGCAGATGCAGTAACAATATCCACAAGGTACATAGCAAAACAACAGTGTAGTTGATAAGGTAAGTGCATAGAGATGTATGTACAGTATCAAACCTGCAGTATAGGTGATCCTCAGTTTGGTAAATGCAGGGTGTTCATGATTATTTATATCCATGATGCTTCACCTAATGTACCATCATTGCATATAAGCCATTACGTCCCGTCAGTCATGTGTAATGTGTTGAGATGTAATGGACAATGGATGGAACAGCTTCTGTTCCCTGTCTGAAGGCAAGATAACGATGTGAAAATATTCTAAATATAGCATACCGTTAAACAGATATTGATTTTATTTCTGTGCCTATATGTCCAGCTGCTGCCTCCGTCCACAGACCATTGGCATACAAGCACACGACACAGCTTTGATCCATGTTCTCAATACGGGTGAAGCTGATTCGGAATCCATCAGCATAAACCATCAGCATAAACCATCAGCATAAACCATCAGCATAAACCATCAGCATAAACCATCAGCATAAACCATCAGCATAAACCATCAGCATAAACCATCAGCATATACCATCAGTACATCCCAGCAGGGTGGGCGATGCCTTCAACGGTAGTGGGAGGAGCTGGTTCCCCTGCACATGTACTAATGATGTCCTACAGAGAGCCAATGCAATGTTATTGAGTCAGTGATTACCGGATGAGGTGTGTGTGTGTGTGTGTGTGTGTGTGTGTGTGTGTGTGTGTGTGTGTGTGTGTGTGTGTGTGTGTGTGTGTGTGTGTGTGTGTGTGTGTGTGTGTGTGTGTGTGTGTGTGTGTGTGTGTGTGTGTGTGTGTGTGTGTGTGTGTGTGTGTGTGTGTGTGTGTGTGTGTGTGTGTGCTTGCATGTCTGAATGATTCAGGCTATCCAAAAGCTGGACAGGCCCAGGTGAGCGGGTTTCCAGATTTCATGTCCCAGCTGGAAAACGTTGAGTCAGGTTATAGCAACAATGACAACCGAGGTGTATAATCATGAATAAAATAAAAAGATATTATTTTGTATAACATTGTCAAATGTAACCAATTTTAGAGATGACCACCACATATCACAGAATGCACAAGGTATCACAAACACAATACATGTATTATTATCAGCATCAACAAAGATGATCTATTAATATTTAATCAATTATATATATCAAATCATGTATTGTAGATCATACCAGTCCAGTTCATCTTCAAAGTGGTTCATCTTCAAAGATATTGACTCTTTCATCACATCAGACATAACAGCTGGTGCAATGTGGTCATGTTTGGCACGTAAAGTCTCATAAAATGCTACGTCAGGTGCTCAGCCCGTAACACCGCCGGCGGGCACACACACACTAAATGAGCACTGACAAAGCAGCATTATTTGACATATTGCAAGTAAGAAGTGGTTAAATTAAACCAAAAGTCAACGTTGACATTTGTCACGTCAGTCACATGACATGGGGATCAAACATAATGACTGAAACATCAGTGTGTTTGTTTGTTGTTTTGTTTAAATGATATACTAAGTTACTTTCCACAAATGAAGCACTTAAATAACTTGTATGTGAAGTAACATCTCACCTTCCTCGTCTTGTGTGTGCTTCTCCTCAGGCTGACCACGTTTAGTCATTACAGACCCTTCAGACATTCATCATTGATATTACAGAGCGTGTGTGTGTGTGTGTGTGTGTGCGTGTGTGTGACAGTATGTGCAGTAATACTGAGACAATCAACAATCATAAAGCTTTTACCCGCAAAGACAGATGGAGAGAGAGAGAGAGAGAGAGAGAGGAAAAAGAAACAGATGGAGAGTTGAAGAGCGATACGAGGAGCAATGGCACTCAGAAAAAAAGAGAGATAAAAAAAACTAAGTTAGCGTGGGTGTGAAAGAGGAAGAAGACAGTGGGCGAAAACATGAAAGGAAGAACAAATAGATTAAGAGAAATAATTAAGAAAAATGACAGAAAAAGGGTTAGAGAACATGATGAAAAAAGAGAGCGAGCGGGAAACAGAGACACAGAGAGAAAGAGAGAGAGAGAGAGAGAGAGAGAGAGAGAGACAGAAAGATAGAGAGAGAGACAGAGCGAGAGAGAGAGACAGAGAGATAGAGAGAGAGACAGAGCGAGAGAGAGAGAGAGAGAGAGAGAGAGAGTGTCCTTAATGACCACTTTAGTAGTTTGGAGGCGGTAATTTGGTTAGCCTCCGGCTGCAGGTCATGTAACACTATCCGCGCCAAAGCAGATGATTCTGGCTGAGATGCCGGTGTGCGTTTGCATGAGTGTGTGTGAGAGCATGCGCTTGTTTGTAAGCCAATCCTGATGTAGCCTGAATCACTTCTCTGTAGGAGTCTTGTGGAAATTGCTTCCTAAATGAAATTATGTTGTAATTTAAAAACTATTTATCAAAGACAGTTTGGTGTCACTCCCATTGGAGCTATTAGCCTCCCCTCACACTCCCAGAAGCCAGGAAGACTTCCAGCTTCGAGTGAGGAGAGGTGAAGCAGAGCAACATGAGAAAGACAAGCCTGGCTTGTACCACTGGAGAGCTGTGGAAATGGTTGTTATCTGTATACATTAACTATTGTAGTGGCAACATTACTGTCCCTGTGGGGAAAGTTGGATACAGCACTTGAAGAATCAAACCGTAAAACAGGACATTGAGCACTAAAAATGGACAAACTATTTACAGATTCAGTTCCAAAGCACAAAGACCTGAGAAGGAGTTAAAACAGAGCAGCCGAACTAAGAGTAATACTTCTTGTTACTGTTGTCTATTGTCTATGGCTCCATATGTGGCGGGGGTCGTTGAATTGGCATGCATTCCTGTACAAGAAGGACCACTGCAGAGAGCTTAGTCTCTCCTGTTAACTGCCATTTTTTCTCATACCTTTGTTTCAATTCCCCCCTCCCCCCATATTTAAAAAGTTAGAGAATAACAGGCAATTGAAGAGTAAACTGAGCCCGAAAGCAAAGCTCCCGAATTACCAGTCCATCGCCGGAACAAGTAGCCCAAAATAAGCTTCTTCGGAGGGTGGCTGGGCTCGGCCTTAGAGATACAGGGGGAGGAGCTCAGACATGCAGAGGGAGCTTGAAGTAGCTGAGGTGAGGTGGTTCAGGCATCCGATCAGAATCCTCCTGAACACTCCTCATTAAAGGTTTTTCTGTGCACATCCAACTGGTCAGAGGCTTCGGGGTAGACCAAGAACATGCTGGAGAGATTATGTATCTCGACTGGCCTGGTAATGCCTGAGGGCCCCCCAGCAAGTGTTGGAAAAAGTTGCTGGTGAGAAGGACAGGAAATACTCTGCTAAGCCTACTATCCACGCAAAGATGATGGATGTGATTTGAAACAATATTTCAATCTTTCTTGTACTCTTAGGTGTGCTAAAGCAGCTATATTAGCTGAACTGGTTGATGTAACATCAAGTGTAGTTGCTGTTCTCATTGAAAGAGCAAAGATGAATAAAATGCATTATTTTATATAATGTATCCTCGGTCAATTGAAAACTGAATTCAAATATTTGAACTGTACGAGCAGTACAGCTCACTCACCAGCCGGCCAGTCATGCTCACAAAGTGGCTACATAGTTGCTATAGAGTGGCTATAGAGTGGCCACAGAGAGGCTGTAGAGCACATGTGTCAAACTCAAGGCCCGCGGGCCAAATGTGGCCCGCCACGTCATTTTATGTGGCCCGCGACGGCTTGGAAGGCATGATCACCACCGTGGACCCGTTTTCAGTCTGTCGCGGATCCGTTTCCGGTTCGTCGCGGACCCGTTTTCGGTTCGTCGCGGACCCGTTTTCAGTCGGTCGCGGACCCGTTTTCAGTCGGTCGCGGACCCGTTTTCGGTTCGTCGCGTACCCGCTTTCAGTGGGTCGCGGACCTTTGCATGGACAATATAAAAATCCTGTGATTTTATTTTGAAGGGAATTTTGAATGCAGCAGAGTGCGTCTATTCACACTCCTCAGTGCTGCGTTCACAACACACTTTACTTGCATGAGTTTACACACGCACTATTTGTGATAGTTCACTTCATTCCCGACCTTTTTTTTATGTTTGTGCATGAAAGCATTGCTGAGTCTGTTAAAAAAGGCTTAAGTTATAAAATGATTGTGTGTTGTATTACTTTGTGTCCTTAAGATGCACTTTGGGGTTTTTAATTGAGTGTAAAAGGGAATATTTCAAACTAGTTTTTTTGTGTTGGCATGTGAGATTCTGTACCATTTCAGGCTCAAACTGCACCATCTTTTCATTAAATCCATTTGAGAAGTTGAGCATGTTCCTTGCTTTGGATCTCGGGTCATTCAGGGGTGATGGTGCAGCCAGACCAGTAGAACCACTGCCCCAGACCACATGCATGTTCTTATTGGCTAGTTATGTCCTTCTCAACTGTGACAAAAAAGCTTTGAACAAAGTTAATATAACAACGATTGTTTGATCTTTGTTATTTTCTTCTGTTTTAAGTTTGATCTTTGATATAATAATGTGGGTTTATATATATATATATATATATATATATATATATATATATATATAAATGCATGTACAATATTGTTACACTTGAATAAACAATACAAAGACAGTTATTTAACAATATGTTCGGTAGTAGTTAAATTTATACAGTGTTACAGTTACAACCGGCCCTTTGAGGGCGACCATGATGCTGAAGTGGCCCGCTGTGAAAATGAGTTTGACACCCCTGCTGTAGAGAGACCACAGAGTGGCTACAGAGCGGCCACAAAGCGGCCACAGAGTGGCTACAGAGAGACTATAGAGCAGCCACATAGCAGCTGTAATAATGTAATAATACATTTATAAATCAAACTCAGGATGAGAAACAGTGCAAAATCGTTAGGGACAATCACTGAATAGAGTAAGCTAATTAGCTATTAGTGGCATATACGCTGACTAATGTTTAGTTAGCAATTGGTAACCCACTCTATTGTTTCACTGTGTGGTGAATGGTGAAATACTAGCATATTACATATATATTCTAATGGCATTTGGTGACATAATCACTAGGGATGCACCGATACCGATACCGGTATCGGTATCGGTGGTCGATACTGCGTTAAATACTCGTACTCGCATCGGTTTCAATGGCCGATACCAAGAACCGATACTCACTCAACAGTATTTCACTACAACAAACTGGTCGCGCTTTGTGGAGAAGCAACCCCGTGGCGGAGCCGGAGACACTCTTCTCAGTCTCAACTGTCTCAACAGTCTCAACTTCTGAGCAGCCAATCACGCTATCCAAGTTGTTTTGCCGTCCAATCAGATGGCCAGTTTGTCTCAACAGCAGAATCTGGAGCCGCCATCTTGGATCCTCGCTACGCAGCGCTCACTTCTTTCAATAGACAGGAGAAAAGTGAGACGCGAGTACAATACAAGACTTTATCGATATTGTGCTTATTAACCGGTGTTGCATACGTGTGTATGACATATTAGTGCTCATATTAGTGCTCTTGTTAGTGGCTGACAGCCCCGGAGTTACTTGTAATCAGTCCGTCCCAACGCGACGCAAATGTTTCGCGCGACCAGATTACATGTAAAGTCTATGCACAGACGCGTGTGGTTGCGACAGACGCAAATTTACGCCGGCGGCACGTTAGACGCGAGAGTTGACATTTTCCATATTTAATACATCTATAATTGAGAAGCTCTGCGCGTCATCACCGCCGTCCTGCCGGTTTGAATCAAACTGTTGCTGATCCACCTGAAGTAGCGCTGGCAGCGGCCTCATTCAGACGCTGTTGTGCGGCTACGGATGATATTATTGTAGCCGAGTGTCTGTTGTGTGTCTATATTTGTAATTCTAATAAAATGAAAACACGCTGCAGGGTAACTTGAACCACTTTTTTATCTCCTTCACACACGTATATCCCACAATTCCACTCCTCTTTTCCTTTCCGTTTCTCCCTCCACAATAAAAGCACCGGAAACATAACTTGGAACACAGCTTCCTATATAATTGCTCGATCCCTAATATTATCGCTTACATTATGAACCCGGACACGGGGCGTTTTATGGTCCGACATTAGAGGGACTTCCACAAGACATTTAAAGCTTGGGATAGCCTTCTGTTAATTTTGTACTATAGGCTTGACATAATCTGCAGAGGATAAAATAAAATCTGCCTCCAAATTAATTGCACTTTCATGGAGACCAAATCTAAGAAGTATCGGCATCGGTACTCGGTATCGGCAAGTACACAAATAAAAATATCGGTATCGTATCGGTTTGTAAAAAATGGTATCGTTGCATCCCTAATAATCACACAATTTGTATCAAGTGATTCACGTACATGGACACAATGTCAAACTAATGTATTCCAATTTGAAGTGAGACTTCGTGCCTGCAACAAGTTATTTTTCTGACATTACGAAAAACAAACTAATTTGGAAAAACATTACGCTCAGAGGAGCCGTTCAGAGGAGCCATCAGAGGAGGAGCCCCCCGCCCGAAATTATTTAAACTAACCAACAGAAACACATTTAATCTGGGTCTGTGAGTAGTCTGCCAGGGGCTCGATGCAAAGGTGGAGGTGATGTCACTTGGAACGACTGTCGAGGCCGAGTGCCACAGATGCACAACACATTGTTTCTTCTGTCTTTTCATGGGATTTGCAGGTGGTAAAAAATAAAAAATAACTCTAGCTTTGGTTGAGGTAGCTTGGATTGTTTCAGGGTTGTTCGTGTTATTTGTTTCCATTAATGCTCCATGATTTCTCTATGGTTGCCTTCCTGGTTTGTCAGATAACTGCAGGTGCACTGAATCAATTATGAATTGAGTTGAGACTTTGATGACTCTGCTATTATTCCATAAACAAAATTAATTAATGAAGCAGATCTACAGAGATATTATCAATGTGGGGTTTGCACGGTATCCATGGCAGCAAGCACTAACACCCAAGCAAGGCAGGTGATTTGTATAATCAATCTCTGCTACGTTTTTACATCTTTAATTTGAAGTCGTACACACACACCCACACGAGTGTACACACAAGTACATTTAGCAAACATCCCGGACATGAAACAAACTGTATGTCATCAGAGAAAACTACTATTAACTCTTCACATCTCACATCATTCCATTCAACAGAGATCCCATTAGAGCTGGTGGAATTGCATATGTTTAGTGGTGTGTGTGTTTTGATGTGTGTATGGAAGACAGTGTTTCCTCGTAGTCACTTACAAGTTTCCGAGCCGACAGCACACACAAATAATATATATGAATATATACATATATATATATATATATATATATATATATATATATATATATATATATATATGTATATATATATATATATGTATATATATATATATAATATACCGATGCTGTTTTCAACTCATTTAATACAGAAATATTCCCAGACATTTAAATCTGTAAATCCTGTGTCATTGCTAACCCAAAATTAGTTTGATGTGACATAACCTGCCCCAGCTGGAGCAGCATACTTGGCAGTGCAGGAACACAGTGCCATGACTGTTTAACCCACTGAGAGTTGACTCGGAGCAAAGCATGATAGTATGGGGTCTGATGAGTTTCTCAGATTAAAAAACGTTCCATACTCAAAAGCTCATGACACCGTTCCTGTATACAAGTCTATAAGAAAGACATCAATGGCCCAGATTATACAGTCTGAAAAGGTTATTTTTCCACCAGACCATTTCATGAACATGTATTTTGTCCATATTAATCCCCTCACACTTGAATTGGCTGGGACGCGTGTTCAAGAAGCAAAGCACTGCTGGGTTTGGTTTTTGACCTCTGCATTTAACTTATTCTAAACATTTAGGTAGCAGTGGGCTGCTGTAAAGCACCCGGGTTCAGTGGCTTGCTCAAGGGCACTTCAACAAGTGAGCTCAGTGGCCTTACCTGAGGTTACTTTGCAGCTGATAGGAAGGAATGATAGGTGTAGGATGTGGAGTGCTTCTTTAACAGTGAGACGGGTTGACCTTTGTTCCACAAGGTTCTGTTCAGCCTGTATGTTTCTACTCTAGACTGGTGACGTGAGATTTCACTTGGAGAGGAAAACAGAGCCGAATAATAGAGTGCACCTGTCCAAGTGTTTACAGGAAACACGTCCTCTTCAGAGATGCATTATTTTACTCCCGACATTCATAAAACAGAAATATGTTTCTGTTGTTTATTTATGAGCAGAAAATACAGCCATACCACTCACAAACTCAGAGACTAAGCAGGAACCAGAGGTTTTATGTTTTGAAAGGTTGCATTATGGAATTGCTTATTGGACTAATATTTGAAATCTTCTAGCTGCTGAAGCTAGTCATCTATTCTGAAGCTTCCAGCCAAAGACAAACAAAACTTCCAAGAGAGGATGACTCCAAACTAACAGTATTTAAAATCCTGAAAAATATAATGGGGCAACTGTGGCTCACTGGTTGGCAGGTCAGTCTTTCAATCAGAGGATCGGTGGTTCAAACCCTGGCTCAGCCAGTCTGTGTTGTTGTGTCCTTGAGCAAGACACTTAACCCTAATTGCTCACCGTTGTTGGGTCTACTGTATAGCATGCAAGTCGCTTTGGATAAAAGCGTCAGCTAAATGTAATGTAATGACTAGATGTCCATGATAACTGTGTATAATAGATAGGTTTGCCTTTTATTAATCCCCGGATGCATTGTACAAACCAAAGTCAAAGATGAATTTGTAACAGAAGTTCCATACGTAAGTCTTTGGGATAAAAAAATTACAGAAGTGGTGATACTTATGTCCATCCTTAAATAATGCTACTGTCATACTTATTTCCACCTGAATGTTGACTTATTTGTATTTTATGTGTTATTTTAACCCTAATCAAGTACTGTTGTTGCCTATAGAACACAGGGGCTTGGTGAGGCCTCCGATCACTTGTGTTGCTGGACAACTGGAGGAAAACGCATGAAATAAAAAACAACTTTTCATAAGACATCATACAAAACCCCTCTATGAGGATACTGTGAGTCCTAAGACCTAAGACCTAAGTTGAGTGAGGCAAAAACGTCAGAACATTGCCTTCCACCAATAATATAAACTCTGAACTGCCGACATGAAGGACAGAGTGGGCTCGTCTAAAGCCAGACGGCCTACTGGCCAGAGCGCTACTGTCATACGATACGTCACTGCATTGGTGATGCAGGGCTGGTCTGCGCTGAGTCACACCTGCTGCCCCCTGGAAACCAAATACAGTTGGAAAAAACAAGACTGACCTCAAGTCAAACTTGCAGCACATATATCCAGGGTCCCAGGTTGCCAGCATGTTGCGTTAAAGCTAGGCCATATGTTCTAATAAAGCTAATTAGATGCCCGAACCAACTCCAAGCTCCCTCCTGATGTCTGAGCTCCGTTCCCTATCTCTAAGGCTGAGCCTAGCCCCCGTACAGAGGAAACTCATTTTGGTCGCTTGTATCCAAGACATCGTTCTTCCACCGGTTTCCAGCAGAGCACCATGGTCTCAGATTTAGAGGTGCTGACTCTCATCCCCGCTGCTTCACACTCAGCTGCAAAACGCCCCAGTGAATGCTGGAGGTCATGGTCCGAGGAGGCAAACAGGACCACATCATCTGCAAACAGCAGAGAGGCGGAGATCCACAGACCCCCAAACCTGACATTCTCCGCCCCACGGCTGCGCCTAGATATCCTGTCCATGAAAGTCACGAACAGGACCGGTGATAAAGGGCAGCCCTGGCGGAGGCCAACACCCACCGGGAACGTATCTGACTTACTGCCGAGGATACGAACACAGCTCCTACTGCAGGCGTACAGAGACCAGATGGCCCATTGCAACGGGTCTGGCACCCCATACTCCCACAGCACCCCCCACAACTCCACCCTCATGAAGATGGGAACCACGACCCCGGTTTGCCAGTCCATGGGCCCCCATGGACCACCCGACCCCCATGCAACATTGAAGAGGCGTGTCAGCCAAGACAAACAAGCAATGTCCAGCAGCCTCAGCATCTCGCGGCGGATCTCATCCACCCTCGGCGCCTTGCCACCAATAAGCTTTTTGGTGATGTTATTACTGTATGCAAACAATACATCAATGTCTATGATATTATACTGGCTATTTGTAGTAACAGTACATGTCAATGTTTCAAACTGCCATAATGCTTGTCAGAATTAAATCAACAGGATATCTAGTTTAGTCACCTATTAAAAGTAATGCAGCATAATTGTATACAACCCATGTAATTTTGAGCCAGGACCGGTGCCGTTATATAAAGAGAGATAAAGTCAGTGTGCACAGGGTCCAAAATCATCAGGTATATAGCCTCTGGGGTTCAGAGCCTATCAATCAATACCAGCCCTTAGCAGAGCCACTAGTGTGATATAGCAAAATAAATGGCACATCCTGGCCTCACAAGTCAATATAAGTTAATTTGTCATGTTTATAACAATATTACACAATGCATATGAACATAAACCATAAATATGACTCAAAATTACTTAAAGTGACCCACAGAATGCACCCCGAGTTTTGAAAAAATGCTGGTTAAAAACATTCGCAAAATGCTACATGCAAAAACTCAAGGGCATGGAATCCTACAGAGATCCTAGAGGCCTACAGAGTGCTGCAATACCACCCATTACACTGTCGAACAAAGCATCGCAAAGATACGCACAATAATGCAATTTTTGTCCAGCAAAACAATTAAAATGTACTTACATATGGCTGAAATATGAATATTCCGGCACGGAGCAACCGGATGTTTTGAAACGAGCACCGTTCAATACCACGAGGTCTGTGGGAACTTTATACTTTTAGCGGAGTTGACACGATTTCTCGAAATGTCTGAACTAAAATAACTATTAAACATACTTCCCTTCACTCAATGAAAGCCAAACTTCGCACAGATACTCCTACCATATAGAGCTATTTTATATATATAAAAAATAATTTGTTAATATAATTACTATAATGAAAATACATAATACGAATTGTTGTATGAGGTTGTAAAATGTAACGTCTTTATTTTACTTTAAAAGCTTTATTTTAGCATCCAGGATCAACATGGACGTCCACACGGGACTCTTGTGTGGACGGCCTGTATTTTGTCTTTTCATCAACCTCACCTGGTTTCTGGTGCAGTTGTTGTTCGTGCATTGTGAGTGTTTTACAATGTTAGCTACCGGTTATATCCCAATGATGAGGAAACCAATTGCTGAGTCAAATTGGTGTAGGGAATACTTGAGGGAAGCTATACTTGAGTAAAAGTAAAGATATCTTACTAGAAAATTACTCCACCTATTAGAATAGTACTTGAGTAAAAGTCTTAAATTATCTGATATTTACTGTACTTAAGTATTGAAAGTATAAGTACAAGTAAATGCTTTTAATAAAAAAAAGGTCAGAATTTTGAGAATTATTACGTTTATTCTTTTAAGTGCTGTGGCCACCATGACCAAGGACAATGAGTTGTATTGAAAATAATTGGGTTGGCTGTGATCCATCCTGGAGCAACAATGTTCAACATAATATGATGTGCATAAGTATATTTTTGCATCTACTATGAACTTATCAGCATAATTCTCCAAAAAGCAATATGACACTATGAAGGAGTTGTAACAGTGTGTTAATAAGTATGCTCATTCCGCCCGGTACCGGTTCGTGAGCCCCTTTGTACCGGACAGAAAGAAAGAAAATATATTGTTTTATTTTGAAAAATGACCGGATACATCCGTCTGTGCGTAACCTCAGATCTTGACACATGTCAACAGGGTTACGTGATACATTACCCTAAAAATGAAACGTATAAATCTGTTTCAACTCTGTTGGTGTTCTGGATTAAAACCAAGGCAGAGTATCCTGAGATCGCCAAAAAAGCTCTGAAACCTGCTTCCATTTCCACATTCTGTCTTTGTGAAGTGGGTTATAAATTAAGGAATAGACTGGACATAAAGGTTTAAGTTACGGAGTAGACTGGACATAACGGTTTAAATTAAGGAGTAGACTGGACATAAAGGTTTAAGTTACGGAGTAGACTGGACATAAAAGTTAAAGTTACGGAGTAGACTGGACAAAAAGGTTTAAGTTACGGAGTAGACTGGACATAAAAGTTAAAGTTACGGAGTAGACTGGACATAAAGGTTTAAGTTAAGGAGTAGACTGGACCAAAGGTTTAAGTTAAGGAGTAGACTGGACATAAAGGTTTAAGTTACAGAGTAGACTGGACTAAAGGTTTAAGTTAAGGAGTAGACTGGACTAAAGGTTTAAGTTAAGGAGTAGACTGGACTAAAGGTTTAAGTTACAGAGTAGACTGGACTAAAGGTTTAAGTTAAGGAGTAGACCGGACTAAAGGTTTAAGTTAAGGAGTAGACTGGACTAAAGGTTTAAGTTACGGAGTAGACTGGACTAAAGGATTAAGTTAAGGAGTAGACTGGACTAAAGGTTTAAGTTAAGGAGTAGACTGGACTAAAGGTTTAAGTTAAGGAGTAGACTGGACTAAAGGTTTAAGTTACAGAGTAGACTGGACATAAAGGTTTAAGTTAAGGAGTAGACTGGACTAAAGGTTTAAATTAAGGAGTAGACTGGACTAAAGGTTTAAGTTAAGGAGTAGACCGGACTAAAGGTTTAAGTTAAGGAGTAGACTGGACTAAAGGTTTAAGTTAAGGAGTAGACTGGACTAAAGGTTTAAGTTAAGGAGTAGACTGGACTAAAGGTTTAAGTTACGGAGTAGACTGGACTAAAGGTTTAAGTTAAGGAGTAGACTGGACATAAAGTTTTAAGTTACGAAGTAGACTGGACTAAAGGTTTAAGTTAAGGAGTAGACTGGACTAAAGGTTTAAGTTACGGAGTAGACCGGACTAAAGGTTTAAGTTAAGGAGTAGACTGGACTAAAGGTTTAAGTTACGGAGTAGACCGGACTAAAGGTTTAAGTTAAGGAGTATACTGGACTAAAGGTTTAAGTTACAGAGTAGACTGGACTAAAGGTTTAAGTTAAGGAGTAGACCGGACTAAAGGTTTAAGTTAAGGAGTAGACTGGACTAAAGGTTTAAGTTACGGAGTAGACTGGACTAAAGGATTAAGTTAAGGAGTAGACTGGACTAAAGGTTTAAGTTAAGGAGTAGACTGGACTAAAGGTTTAAGTTAAGGAGTAGACTAGACTAAAGGTTTAAGTTACAGAGTAGACTGGACATAAAGGTTTAAGTTAAGGAGTAGACTGGACTAAAGGTTTAAATTAAGGAGTAGACTGGACTAAAGGTTTAAGTTAAGGAGTAGACCGGACTAAAGGTTTAAGTTAAGGAGTAGACTGGACAAAAGGTTTAAGTTAAGGAGTAGACTGGACTAAAGGTTTAAGTTAAGGAGTAGACTGGACTAAAGGTTTAAGTTACGGAGTAGACCGGACTAAAGGTTTAAGTTAAGGAGTAGACTGGACATAAAGTTTTAAGTTACGAAGTAGACTGGACTAAAGGTTTAAGTTAAGGAGTAGACTGGACTAAAGGTTTAAGTTACGGAGTAGACCGGACTAAAGGTTTAAGTTAAGGAGTAGACTGGACTAAAGGTTTAAGTTACGGAGTAGACCGGACTAAAGGTTTAAGTTAAGGAGTAGACTGGACATAAAGTTTTAAGTTACGGAGTAGACTGGACATAAAGAACACACGTCTAGAGGGCAAATGCATAATATTGTGATTCGCCAAACCTGCTTGGTGGAGTCTGTGTTCCACCACAGTCCCCGATGTTGGTCTCATGATTCATTTCTTTTCTAAAGATAGATTTGTAGTGAGTAACGAAGGTTTCAAGGGAAATGTATCGGAGTAAAAGTATCAGCTTTCTTTAATGAATTAAAAGTAAAAGTCAACAGAAATATAAATAGTAAAGTAGAGTACAGATATCCCAAAAAAACGCATCACTGATGAAAAGCCATGAAGCCAGTTCTCTGACATGATGATATGTGGCATTGTTAAAATAGCACAGAAACCAGTCTAACAATATGCTTATGCGTACAGCAATAGAACAGAATAAAACAGCAAAGTGTGTGCTTCACTTTCAACATTACTTCCCCATCTCTCTCTCAAACACACACACACACGCACACACACACACACACACGTACACACATACACACACAGCCAGTCAGACTAATGTGTGTGACCTATGGTGCTAGCTTACGGCACTGGGAACATTAGTGGTTCAGATTGAAACAAATGAAGACAGCTCTTCACTTAGTCACAGTCAGATGGAGCCAGGCAATAATAACACAAAGAGGGTGCGTGTATGTGTGTGTGTGTGTGTGTGTGTGTGTGTGTGTGGTAATACATTTGTGTGTATGCAGGTATAGCATTTGCACAAGCATACAGTTCCTTCTTAATATATGTGTGTGCGTATGTGTGAGTGTCCTAATATACGTGCATGTGCATTATGACTTATGGTTTGTCTGTGCTAGTGTCTATACCTCGTGTGTGCATCTGATGGTATGTGGGGCAAGGTTGTATCGGTTTGAATGCTGCATCCACACAAATGTGCATGTTCAATCATTGTGTGTGTGTGTGTGTGTGTGTGTGTGTGTGTGTGTGTGTGTGTGTGTGTGTGTGTGTGTGTGCATTTTGAGGAAAAAGCCAGTGAAGAATATATTGAGGTGGAGACAATGATGAAAACCTTCAGGGCTTTTCTGATGAGAGCGTGTGAATTAAAAACTGACAATACCAAACTTACCTGAGACAAATGCCTTCTCTATGACACTCATTATGTGGATTACTGGGGCACAGACGTGTGTGTGTGTGTGTGTATGTGTGTGTGTGTGTGTGTGTGTGTGTGTGTGTTTGTGTGTGTGTGCGCGTGTGTGTGTGTGTGTGTGTGTTTGTGTGTGTGTGAGAGTTTGTGCGTGCATGCACACAGATGCGTGCTGCTAAGTGCTTTGCTGTTATTAAAATAATGCTATTAGTTGTGATCTATGATGTATTGGTGATTAAGTTTTACAGTGAGCTTTTCAAAACCATTTTTCAGGCCACCCACCAGATCTGCAGGCGTCATTCAGAGGCTGAATCACAGTGATACTGTAGCTGTCCTCCTTCATTATGAATCTCTTGTTTGATCAAGCCCCCAATTAATTTTTCTGTAACAATAACAACGGCAAACAGTCAAGTCAGAAGAGGCAACAATAGAATGCTGTTGACACGAAGCTGCAGCTTAAAGCTTAAAGGTTGGATGAAAATGCAATGAGCCTCCTGAACCTTCTCTTAAGAGCCTGTAATACATGTTTATAACATAAAGAAAACAATATCTGTGTAATAAACCACAAATGGCAGTGATTGAGACTCTCCTCATGTTGGCTCGGTCTATAAAAGCGTTGAGCTGCTTACAGTTTGAATATTGCATTAAAAGCTCTTCTTGTGAGCAAGTCGGAATTAAAGTCAGAAACTAAGATCTTTTAATCATGTGCTGGTTTACAGTCAGACTGTATAAAATAAGCAGCAGATTGCAATATGACTTCTAATAAATGATGACCTTGATGAGAAAAGGTATTGGGGAACGCTCATTAATTCTGTTTTGATACAGGTGTGCTCTTTGTCAGTTAATTCAAAGCAAAGCAGTCATCTGCATACTTTATGGAAATACTACTATAGTGGTGAAATGACAGAAGGCAGCCGACACTTGTGCATTCTGGCCAGTAGTAGTTCTTTCTCGACCACAGGGCTGACTCTTGTCGCTGACATGGCTACATCAGGACCTCAGTGTTAATTGCAGCAGCAGGCTGCATGGAGCAAGCAGCCTCCCTCCGCCTGCAGCCGTGGGTCCTGCTGCAGAAGTGCTGAGCAGGACTCTGGACCTGCTACAGGCTCAGAGCGAGCTGCTCCGGATAAGGAGCTAAATGCCTGAAATGTCAAATGTAAAACGTCACATCAATAGCTTATGCCTGGCAGGTAGGAAAAACTCGTAGCAACAACAACAGCAGAACAAAATATAACGGACAGTCTGGTCAAAAGACGGAAATGTTTTTTAGAGACAAAGCGTTTTTAGTTCTGCTTTGCCTGGACATCCGGCATTTTGTTCAAGTTAATCTAAAACAATGGATTCTGAAAGCTGCCGAGTGTCTGTGAGCTTCAGCCTATAATGTCTTGTATACTGAGCATAGTGGAAGTACCAAATCAGTACCGAATCATTAATGCAGGTTCGGCGTTAAACATCAACACAAGGCCAAATGGGATGAATTCAAATACATAATGCAAGCTATTGACAGATTGCGTTTGACCAACTTGCACAACGAAACAGTATGTTTCTAGATGTAGATTTAGCCAGTGGCAATAAAAAACAGGCTCTGTCCTCCGTCTGCACGGCAGCACACACCACCCCCAGATAGCACATGGACGTAGGCTGAGGGTTAGCATGTTTTACCACGGAAAGCACCACTGGGAAATATGTTTGATAAATAAGCTTCAAATGAGAAGAGCTGTATCCAATTAGACTTAATGTGAATAAATGAGGGTAACCTTGGTGAGGAAACCTGCAAGATATTGCAGTAGTGAGAAATATAAATATGTATCTGCTCTTCTAAAATAGGACAAATCAATGGTTATTTTTTTACTGTACAAATTGAAATATACTGCTGAATATATATATATATATATATATATATATATCCTCAATAAACATTACCCACTGCCTCATGCAAGCTCTGGTGGCTTCTACTCAGCCCTTTCGACCCATATCCCCACATGGGAGGTTGGATTGTTGTTTTACTTCATTCATCTTTTGGATTTTTTTGTCAACTCAAAAGACAGTGTTAGAGAGTTATATATCCCAATATCAAAGTATGGCAGAATCATTTATTTTTAATGATTTTAACATACATTCTCACAAATATGTTACATATACCCTGCCATTTAGAGTACTATTTGACTATAATTTAAGTTTCAATCTACAAATTACAAGTTGTCCAGTGATTCCTTCAAGTAAGAAACATCCCCAAAATCAAACCAATGTACTCACTATGCTCTGACCTGGAGAAAGTTATTATTGCTGTCATTTTCTCTAGACTTGCCTACTTTATAGCATTAATCAAAGATCCCTCTCCTGCTTCCAACTGGTTTAAATATGACATCTTTCTCCTTTGGGTCCCAGTTTGTTTTAGAACATATTTTAAGATGGCAAAGCTAACTTTAAAGCCTGTCTGGATCTGGCTCTGAGCTTAATGTTGTACATGCTCTCCACTGGCTTCCTGTAAAACAGAGAATCGTATTTAAGGTCCTTCTTCTTACCTACAAAGCCTTAACTGGTGATGCATCATCATATCTTAGGGAGCTTATAGCACCATATTGTCCCACCAGAGAGCTGCGCTCACTGAATGTGGGGCTACTTGTGGTTCCTAGAGTCTTAAAAAGTAGGATGGGGGCCAGAGCCTTCAGTTATCAAGGTCCTTTTCTGTGGAACCAGCTTCCACTTTCAGTCCGGGGGGCAGACACAGTCACCTCATTTAAGAGTAGACTTAAGACTTTTCTCTTTGATAGTGCTTATAGTTAGGGCTGGCTCAGGCTTCTGAGCTTCTTCTGCCAATCGGCTCGTAGCTCCGTCACTGAGAGCTAAACACTCAACAAGGTCTCGACTGTTCTCTGTCCTGGCTCCTCGATGGTGGAATGAGCTCCCCATTGACATCAAGACAGCAGAAAGTCTCTACATCTTCCGTCGCAAACTAAAAACACATCTTTTTCGACTATACCTTGAATAAAGAAAGTAGCACCGTAGTAGCACTTCAGTAGCTCTTACTGATAGCACTTTGTAGTTGAACTTTATTGTTCTGAGTTTGTACTCACGGTGGAATGCACATATTGTAAGTCGCTTTAAATAAAAGCGTCAGCTAAATGTAATGTTTATAACAGAAGTCACAGCCTTAGATCATCAGGTAGCTGGCTGGTCCAAAGTCGAGGCTCATGAGGAGCTCAATATGAGTAGTAGAGTGTACTATGTGAAACAGTGGGTTACTGAGTTCGGGCTTTTTAACGACTTACAAAAAGAAGGTGCCTTCATGTTATTTTAATTTCACTCAAACAAGACTTTTGTGATGACTGTGGAAAAACACGTTTTATTGACCTGCTGTTCAAAGTCTAAAATTCTAGGACAAAAATAGTGCTGAAAGTAACTCTTATTATTTTCTATTTTCTAAAATGATTAATTGACAAAAAAGAGCTCTGTGTTATATTACTATAATACAATACTACTATAATAGGTTTAGTAATACTGCACACTACTCTGTGCAGTATTCTCCCCAAAAAAACAGATGTATAGTGCCTCTTTATGTTATAGCTTTAACTTTCAGTTATTATGTTGGGATGGATTTTGCAACTGTCTACAGAGCTTGCCACCCATCAGTCTTATTGATGCCCTGTATTTACTCGTTTTTCTAATCGGCTTAAATTAGGCTTCCTCCACTGAGTTGGCGTGTAGAGCAGTGCTCCAGGCTGCCCTCTTACTAATAGGAGTACCTTGCAGCAATTACAACAGACACTTGATCTCATTAGCTTAAAAATCAATGCTGATCAATGCTAGAGTGCAGATGTGTGATTATCTCTATCATTGAACACAGTTCAACACTATGAAACTAAACCATACAATCTAAACAGGCCAGATAACTAAGACAATGAGTTACATGCTCGGGAGGTCACAGCCTTACTGACGGACACTGTCAGTTTTACCCTTGCTGTCTCCACCCCATCATTGGTATGAATCACTCACTCTAGCTAGGTAATGTTAGCAAACAGAAACATACCAGAAAGGAAGTGCACAGACTTGCTGCCTTTAGGACCACTGGGTACCCAATCCACCATTGTGATGGCCTGGCTCCACATCGTCCTTCTGTTTTAACAAGAGCATGTGATCCCCTTAAAGCAGGGGTGTCAAACTCATTTTCACCGCGGGCCACATCAGCATCATGGTCGCCCTCAAAGGGCCGGTTGTAACTGTAACACTGTATAAATTTAACTACTACCGAACATATTGTTAAATAACTGTCTTTGTATTGTTTATTCAAGTGTAAAAATATTGTACATGCATTTATATACATGTGTGTATATATATATATATATATATATATAAACACACATTACTCTATCAAAGATCAAACTTAAAACAGAAGAAAATAACAATGACAAAGATCAAACAATCATTGTTATATTATTTTTGTCACAGTTGAGAAGGACGTAACTAGCCAATAAGAACATGCATGTGGTCTGGGTCAGTGGTTCTCAACTGGTCTGGCTGCACCATCACCCCTGAATGACCTGAGATCCAAAGCGAGAAACATGTTCAACTTCTCAAATGGATTTAATGAAAAGATGGTACAGAATCTCACATGCCAACACAACATTTTTTTTTTGAAATATTCCCTTTTACACTCAATCAAAAACCCAAAAGTGCATCTTAAGGACACAAAGTAATACAACACACATAATCATTTTATAACTTCAGCCTTTTTTTCAGACTCAGCAGTGCTTTCATGCACAAACATAATAAAAAGGTCGGGAATGAAGTGAACTATCACAAATAGTGCGTGTGTAAACTCATGCAAGCAAGTGTGTTGTGACGCAGTACTGAGGAGTGTGAATAGACGCACTCTACTGCATTCAAAATTACCTTCAAAATAAAATCACAGGATTTTTATATTGCCCATGCAAAGGTCCGCAACCCATTGAAAACGGGTCCGCGACCGACTGAAAACGGGTCCGCGACGAACTGGAAACGGATCCGCGACCGACTGAAAACGGGTCCACGGTGGTGATCATGCCTTCCAAGCAGTCGCGGGCCACATAAAATGACGTGGCGGGCCACATCTGGCCCGCGGGCCTTGAGTTTGACACATGTGCCTTAGAGTATTGGCCATTTTCCATCCTTCTTTTTTTGGTTTGGTACAACAACTGTGTGTCATCTCAGTTTTTGAGCTTGGCTAAGCGAGTTTGATTACAGTGGCAATCGAGTGGCGCCGCAGTAGCAAGCCTTTGGCAGGCATCAGGCAGGCGTCAGGCACCTGTCGAGGAGCTACCAAGCTGAGTGGCATGACAGTGGCAATCGACTCCCTGCCATCTAGGACTAGGCCAGATTTCTGGGAAAACCCACTGTGGGGAAAGTTTTGAAAGTGGTTTTGCCCCCTGAGAGCACATAGGCAAGAAATCTGTCTACATGGAGCCAGCTTTCGACATCCACAAACCATACCCAAAAAGGTTGGAACTGTTGAGGATCCTTCAGCGCGCTCACAGTCCGGGCGCGCGGAGGCGCCCGAGACTTCGGCACGCGCGGCCAGGGATCTGCGCGCCAGACAACGGGAACGAGCGAGGGACGCTCCGGCTCACACCTGAAGCCAATCAACGTTCCCCGCAGCTGAAGCTCGTCAGAGTGATAGCGGGGAATAAGAGCGAGTGAGCGGAGTGGGTTCGACGTGAGTGCGTGCTCGGAGTAGGCGGGATATAGGAGCTACGACGAAGGGAGCTACCAGCTACAGAGACAAGGCTGAAGGTGAGCAACGCTGCCATTTAAGGAGGCAGGCGTGACATCATTTTCAAGAGGACTTACACTGCCGTTTAAGGAGGCAGGCGTGACGAACACTGTGAGGGAACTTTCCTATCGCTGTCAGTTTTTTGGGACAGTTGTTTTTTGTTTGGAGATTTTGGAACTGTGCAATTTTGTGTTTGAATAAACAACGCCAGTTATTGGCTGAATGGTACATCGGCTAGCGTCGTGCACTTGGGGTCTGAGAGAAACCCTAACAGTACGCACTCACCATGGAGGTCCCAGCCGACAGAGACCCGACGTACCGGAATGTATTGGAGCAGCAGTTTTTACTGACGGACGGTCATACTCACCAGCTAGAAGCAGCAGCGACCGCCATAAAGTCACTACAGGACCAGGTACAGAGCCTCAGCACGACAGTGGAGAGCATGGCGCGACTCCAGGCGGCGTCGACGGCTCAGCACGGGGAATTGCTAGCACAGCTGCGGGCGCTGACGGAGGTTCACTCCACTCCCCCACGGGGGCAACCCGCGACAGTACAGACGCCTGGTCCAACCCCGGCAGTTTCTGAACCATGCTTGGCCAGCCCGCAACCATTTGGGGGAGACTTCGAGACCTGCGCTGTGTTTCTGATGCAGTGTGAGCTCGTCTTCACCCACCAGCCCAGCCGGTTCGCGTCAGATGCTGCCCGGATCGCATACATCACGAACCTGCTCACCGGCCGGGCGGCGCAGTGGGCGGCCGCGTCCTGGACCAGGGGAGTTGGGTTCCGGCATTCCTACCAGGCGTTTGTGGCTGAACTTCGGTGGCTATTCCATCACCCGGTCCGAGGCCCAGAACCGGGAGCTCAACTGGCCGGCATTCGACAGGGGAATGGTCGAGTAGCGGATTATGTGGTGGAGTTCCAGCTAGCCGCAGCAGAGAGTGGGTGGAATGACCCGGCCCTGCGGACCACCTTCCGGGCAGGGCTCAGCGAGGCTGTCCGGGACCAGCTCGCGACTCGAGAGGAGCCCACCTCTTTCGACGAACTCGTCAGGCTCGGGGAATAAGAGCGAGTGAGCGGAGTGGGTTCGACGTGAGTGCGTGCTCGGAGTAGGCGGGATATAGGAGCTACGACGAAGGGAGCTACCAGCTACAGAGACAAGGCTGAAGGTGAGCAACGCTGCCATTTAAGGAGGCAGGCGTGACATCATTTTCAAGAGGACTTACACTGCCGTTTAAGGAGGCAGGCGTGACGAACACTGTGAGGGAACTTTCCTATCGCTGTCAGTTTTTTGGGACAGTTGTTTTTTGTTTGGAGATTTTGGAACTGTGCAATTTTGTGTTTGAATAAACAACGCCAGTTATTGGCTGAATGGTACATCGGCTAGCGTCGTGCACTTGGGGTCTGAGAGAAACCCTAACAGTACGCACTCACCATGGAGGTCCCAGCCGACAGAGACCCGACGTACCGGAATGTATTGGAGCAGCAGTTTTTACTGACGGACGGTCATACTCACCAGCTAGAAGCAGCAGCGACCGCCATAAAGTCACTACAGGACCAGGTACAGAGCCTCAGCACGACAGTGGAGAGCATGGCGCGACTCCAGGCGGCGTCGACGGCTCAGCACGGGGAATTGCTAGCACAGCTGCGGGCGCTGACGGAGGTTCACTCCACTCCCCCACGGGGGCAACCCGCGACAGTACAGACGCCTGGTCCAACCCCGGCAGTTTCTGAACCATGCTTGGCCAGCCCGCAACCATTTGGGGGAGACTTCGAGACCTGCGCTGTGTTTCTGATGCAGTGTGAGCTCGTCTTCACCCACCAGCCCAGCCGGTTCGCGTCAGATGCTGCCCGGATCGCATACATCACGAACCTGCTCACCGGCCGGGCGGCGCAGTGGGCGGCCGCGTCCTGGACCAGGGGAGTTGGGTTCCGGCATTCCTACCAGGCGTTTGTGGCTGAACTTCGGTGGCTATTCCATCACCCGGTCCGAGGCCCAGAACCGGGAGCTCAACTGGCCGGCATTCGACAGGGGAATGGTCGAGTAGCGGATTATGTGGTGGAGTTCCAGCTAGCCGCAGCAGAGAGTGGGTGGAATGACCCGGCCCTGCGGACCACCTTCCGGGCAGGGCTCAGCGAGGCTGTCCGGGACCAGCTCGCGACTCGAGAGGAGCCCACCTCTTTCGACGAACTCGTCAGGCTCGCACTCCGCATCGACGAACGGTTCGAGGAGCGGCGGAGGGAGCAGACCACCAGGAGAGGAGCCCCGGGTCTTCCGGATGTCAGAGTCTGGGGGAGACTCCCCGGGGAAGAAAAATCCTGCCGCCACAGGGGATGACGAAGGCCGAATCAACCCCGCAGCTAGAGACTCAGAAATATAGTCCTCCATCACCGTTCTCTCCGGAATTGACAGGCTGTACAGGCGGCTGCCGGGCAGAGGGGCCCCAGCCCGGAGGTCGATGGCGCAGTCATACGGCCGATGTGGGGGAAGAGCCTGCGCCCGCACCTTACTGAACACCTCTCCCAGGTCGTGGTACTCTGCAGGAACCAACGTCAGGTCCGGAGCCGGCCCCCGGGGAACACACTGGGCCGTCCCTCCCGGCGCGGACCCAAGGCACTGGGCGTGACACGCTGCTCCCCACTCCAGTATAGTCCCGGATGCCCACGATATGCGGGGTTCGTGCTGCACCAACCAGGTATGACCCAACACCACCGGAGCCCCCGGAGACTGGATCAAGAAGAATTGGCGAGTCTCGACGTGGTTGCCTGCCACCGTGAGAACAATGGGGTGGGTACACTGGGAGACCTGGGCCATCCGACGGTCATCCAGTGCGAACGCCTCCCGCGGCTCCACCAGCTCCATGGTCGGGATCTGGGCCTCCGCCGCGAACGCTGTGTCCATGAAGCACGCGTCTGCACCGGAGTCGATGAGGGCCCCTGCCTCAAGTCGTCGATCAGCCCAGGCTAGGTTGACAATTAATCGCCGAACTGGTGGTGCAGATGCTCGGGAGTCGGGAAGACGGCTCACCAGGACCCCCCGTGGTCCTAGTGAGCCTGGGCTTTTGGGTGGGCAGGACAGTCGCGACGAAAGTGGCCCTTCTGGCCACAGGACAGGCATTGCCCTGCCCGGAATCGAGCCTCCCGCACGCCTGGGCTAAGACGCGTGCGCCCCAGCTGCATCGGCTCCTCCTCTGTCGTCGACCTCGCCGCGGATGGGCCCTCCCGGCTTGGAGAGTCCGGTCGGAAAACCCCGGGGAGTCTCCCCCAGACTCTGACATCCGGAAGACCCGGGGCTCCTCTCCTGGTGGTCTGCTCCCTCCGCCGCTCCTCGAACCGTTCGTCGATGCGGAGTGCGAGCCCACCTCTTTCGACGAACTCGTCAGGCTCGCACTCCGCATCGACGAACGGTTCGAGGAGCGGCGGAGGGAGCAGACCACCAGGAGAGGAGCCCCGGGTCTTCCGGATGTCAGAGTCTGGGGGAGACTCCCCGGGGTTTTCCGACCGGACTCTCCAAGCCGGGAGGGCCCATCCGCGGCGAGGTCGACGACAGAGGAGGAGCCGATGCAGCTGGGGCGCACGCGTCTTAGCCCAGGCGTGCGGGAGGCTCGATTCCGGGCAGGGCAATGCCTGTCCTGTGGCCAGAAGGGCCACTTTCGTCGCGACTGTCCTGCCCACCCAAAAGCCCAGGCTCACTAGGACCACGGGGGGTCCTGGTGAGCCGTCTTCCCGACTCCCGAGCATCTGCACCACCAGTTCGGCGATTAATTGTCAACCTAGCCTGGGCTGATCGACGACTTGAGGCAGGGGCCCTCATCGACTCCGGTGCAGACGCGTGCTTCATGGACACAGCGTTCGCGGCGGAGGCCCAGATCCCGACCATGGAGCTGGTGGAGCCGCGGGAGGCGTTCGCACTGGATGACCGTCGGATGGCCCAGGTCTCCCAGTGTACCCACCCCATTGTTCTCACGGTGGCAGGCAACCACGTCGAGACTCGCCAATTCTTCTTGATCCAGTCTCCGGGGGCTCCGGTGGTGTTGGGTCATACCTGGTTGGTGCAGCACGAACCCCGCATATCGTGGGCATCCGGGACTATACTGGAGTGGGGAGCAGCGTGTCACGCCCAGTGCCTTGGGTCCGCGCCGGGAGGGACGGCCCAGTGTGTTCCCCGGGGGCCGGCTCCGGACCTGACGTTGGTTCCTGCAGAGTACCACGACCTGGGAGAGGTGTTCAGTAAGGTGCGGGCGCAGGCTCTTCCCCCACATCGGCCGTATGACTGCGCCATCGACCTCCGGGCTGGGGCCCCTCTGCCCGGCAGCCGCCTGTACAGCCTGTCAATTCCGGAGAGAACGGTGATGGAGGACTATATTTCTGAGTCTCTAGCTGCGGGGTTGATTCGGCCTTCGTCATCCCCTGTGGCGGCAGGATTTTTCTTCGTCAAGAAGAAGGACGGCAGCCTCCGTCCCTGCATTGATTACAGACAGTTGAATGACATCACCGTCAAGAACAAGTACCCTCTTCCACTCATGAATTCCACCATGGAGCCACTCACCCAGGCGACCGTATTCACGAAATTAGACCTTCGAAACGCCTACCACCTGGTGCGGATACGGGAGGGCGACGAGTGGAAGACCGCCTTCAAGACGCCCCGGGGGCACTATGAGTATCGGGTGATGCCGTTTGGATTGACCAACGCCCCGGGGGTCTTCCAGGCGTTAATGAATGACGTGCTGCGGGACATGCTGGAGGAGTTCGTGGTGGTATACCTGGACGACATCCTGGTGTTCTCCAAGACGCTCACCGAGCACGTGCAGCACGTTCGGCGGGTACTCCGGCGCCTCCTGCAGAACCAGCTCTATGTAAAGGCGGAGAAGTGTCTATTCCACGCTGACTCGGTGGACTATCTGGGCTTTATCATCGAGAAGGGACAGGTCCGGGCCGACCCGCGGAAGATTCAGGCGGTGGTGGACTGGCCCACTCCGACGTCGCGGAGGGAACTGCAGGTGTTCCTGGGGTTCGCCAACTTCTATCGGAGGTTTGTCCGCAACTATAGCGGCGTGGCGCAACCGCTGACTAGTCTCACGTCCCCGGCCCAGCCGTTCGCCTGGACCTCCGAGGCAGAGGCCGCGTTTCTGGACCTGAAGCGGCGGTTTACCAGTGCCCCAGTGTTGCTGCACCCAGACCCGGCAAGACAGTTTATCATGGAGGTGGACGCCTCGGACACCGGGTTGGGGGCCGTCCTGTCCCAGAGGGCGGAGGTGGACCGGAAGGTACATCCCTGCGCCTTCTTCTCCCGACGTCTCCTTCAGGCGGAGAGGAATTATGACATCGGAAATCGGGAGTTGCTGGCGGTGGTGGCGGCCTTGGAGGAGTGGCGGCATTGGCTGGAGGGGGCGGAGCAGCCGTTTGTGGTGTGGACTGATCATCGGAACCTCACGTTCATCAGGGCAGCCAGGCGGCTCAACGGACGGCAGGCACGGTGGGCCGGTTTTCTCAGCAGGTTCAACTACTCCCTGACCTATCGTCCGGGGTCCCGTAACACGAAGGCGGACGCCTTGTCTCGGCGGTTCCAGGAGGAGGGTCAGACCGAGGAGGAACCGGCGCCCATCGTTCCGGCAGCCCAGGTGGTGGGCCGTGTGGCCTGGGGAATCGAAGCGGCAGTAAGGAGGGCGCTGCAGGACCATCCGGTCCCAAGTGGGGTACCCATAGGCCGGTTGTTCGTTCCAGAAGCAGTTCGGGGCCGGGTTCTCAAATGGGGCCACGCCAGCCAGTTGGCCTGCCATCCCGGGGTCCACCGGACGTTCTCTTTTCTGGCCCGGCACTTCTGGTGGCAGAGCATGAGGTGTGACGTGAGGGAGTATGTGCAGGCCTGCCCCGTGTGTGCTCGCAGCAAGTCCTCGCACCAGGCGCCGGCCGGGTTGCTACAACCCCTTCCCGTCCCGAGCCGACCGTGGTCCCACATTGCCTTGGATTTTGTGACCGGGCTGCCACCGTCCCAGGGGAAGACCGTGTTGCTGACGGTGGTGGACCGGTTCAGCAAGGGGGTCCACTTGGTGGCCCTCCCCAAGCTTCCTTCGGCGGCAGAGACGGTGGAGTTGCTGATGGCCCAGGTGTTTCGGCTCCACGGCCTTCCGATGGACATCGTTTCAGACCGGGGTCCACAGTTCACCTCCCAGGTATGGCGGGCGTTCTGCAAGGGGTTGGGGATATCGGGGAGTCTCTCTTCTGGCTATCATCCGCAGACTAACGGGCAGTCGGAGAGGACGAATCAGGTCGTCGAGTCGGCGCTTCGCTGCATGGCTGCCGGGAATCCATCCGCTTGGAGCCGGTTCCTGCCTTGGGTAGAGTACTCCGTCAACTCTTTGGTAAGCTCCGCTACTAATCTCTCTCCGTTTGAAGCAGCCCTGGGGTACCAACCGCCGCTGTTCCCGGCACAGCAGAACGAGGTGGCAGTTCCGTCCGTACAAGCCCATCTGGAGCGGTGCCGTCGTATCTGGGAGACCACCAGGACTGCCCTTCTCCGGGCGAGGGACCGGAGCTGCAAGGGAGCCAACCGTCGCCGCACACCCGCTCCATTGTACCAGCCAGGGCAGAGGGTGTGGTTGTCCTCCCGGGATCTCCCAACGCGGTCAGATGCCAAGAAGTTGGGCCCTCGGTTCGTGGGTCCGTTCGAGGTAACCAAGGTGCTGAGTCCGGCGGCGGTGAGACTGCGACTGCCGGCGTCCATGCCGGTCCATCCAGTCTTCCACGTCTCCAAGATCAAGCCCGTCGCCCACAGTCGACTAGGACCATCGATTCCGGACCCTCCGCAACCCGTGATGGTGGACGGTGAACCCCAGTGGAGGGTGCGTAGGGTGCTGGACGTTCGACGGCGGGGGCGGGGGTACCAGTTCTTGGTAGATTGGGTGGGGTACGGTCCGAAGGAGCGGAGTTGGTTGCCCCGGCGGCAGATCCGGGATCCGGGCCTGCTGGAGGTTTTTTACCGAGCCCACCCGGGTAAGCCTGGCAGGTCGCCAGGTGGCTCCCGTAGACGGGGGGGTACTGTTGAGGATCCTTCAGCGCGCTCACAGTCCGGGCGCGCGGAGGCGCCCGAGACTTCGGCACGCGCGGCCAGGGATCTGCGCGCCAGACAACGGGAACGAGCGAGGGACGCTCCGGCTCACACCTGAAGCCAATCAACGTTCCCCGCAGCTGAAGCTCGTCAGAGTGATAGCGGGGAATAAGAGCGAGTGAGCGGAGTGGGTTCGACGTGAGTGCGTGCTCGGAGTAGGCGGGATATAGGAGCTACGACGAAGGGAGCTACCAGCTACAGAGACAAGGCTGAAGGTGAGCAACGCTGCCATTTAAGGAGGCAGGCGTGACGTCATTTTCAAGAGGACTTACACTGCCGTTTAAGGAGGCAGGCGTGACGAACACTGTGAGGGAACTTTCCTATCGCTGTCAGTTTTTTGGGACAGTTGTTTTTTGTTTGGAGATTTTGGAACTGTGCAATTTTGTGTTTGAATAAACAACGCCAGTTATTGGCTGAATGGTACATCGGCTAGCGTCGTGCACTTGGGGTCTGAGAGAAACCCTAACAGGAACTGGCTAAACTTTGGCCAAAACAAATCTGTCTACACTGGCAAATTATGTATGAGGCTTTATATATTGTATCATTCCCTCAAAAGTGCATTTAAATCTGGTTAAATTATTATATGGCACAATTCCATTTTAATTCCACAGTACTGGGACAGAGATCTGTTTATTCCCTCTTAAAAAAGATGGACACCTGAGAGGCAATAATAGCCAGATCATGGGAAGCGTACAAATGGAGAAGCCATAGCCACAGATTTGAGTCCTTTGGGTTGCAGTCCAATAGTCAAAAGATTACCTCCTAACATCTAACCCTAACCACTTGACCTTGACCTCTGTGGAAAACATCACAGGGTCAAGGAAAGATATGAAGGACAATTCAACATAACTTACTATTACTTTATTAATAACAAACAACATGGTTCATAGTATTACTTTATTAATAACAAACAACCTGGTTAATAGTATTATTTTATTAACAACATAAATAACCTGGTTAGTTGTATTATTGTGTTAACATAAACAATCTGGTTCATAGTATTACTTTATTAACATAAACAACCTGGTTTATAGTATTACTTTATTAATAACAAACAACATGGTTAATAGTATTACTTTATTAGTAACATAAACAACCTGGTTCATAAAATTACTTATTAACGAGGTTGGAATAGAAATTAAAGGAATATGAAAGTGAAACCACAGAGTACAAAGCTACTAAACTGTCTCTGTTCCATTTTAAACATGCTGAATTAAATATGTTCTCCCATTAACAATGTCTCATATCCCTTTATGTTGTTATGGTTTATATGCAGATTATAATCTGATCATAATAATATGCAAACAACAGTTTAACACCACAGAACTCAGTGGGAACAACTATGACAACAACAAAGAGAGCAGATCAATACGCCAGTTTGATCACTTTACAGCATTTTGATCCGTTTACAGCAGTTTGATCCATTTACAGCAGTTTGATCACTTTACATCAGTTTGATCTGTTTACAGCAGTTTGATCACTTTCCAGTTTTGATCACTTTACAGTTTTGATCACTTTACAGCTGTTTTTAGCAACAACAATGTAACATTCATAGTTTACCAGCAGATTCAACAGATAATTAAAAGCATTTCCAAGTTATAGCAACGTTTATTACATGATTGCGTTTGTCAGTCATGATCGTTTGTTCTTGTGAACGGCCAAATGGTGCGTCACTTTAAATGTTGCCGATGCAAGGAATTGTGGGTCGGCATTATCTCCTTTCCTTTTGTAAAGGCAGGTCCAGTGGTTCCTATGCTAAAGGATCTAAGTTAAGAAGCATTGAAGTTATGTTCCTTTGTGTTTAGAGAATTCGACCAGCACTTATCATGGCGGCCACTTAGGTACTTCAGGTTATTTCACTCGGTTAGAACCATCCTAACCAAAAAGAACATTTGGACCGCAGCCCTGGTCCTGGCAGGCTGTTCAGCTCCTGTTCAAGGTTATACACTTTAAGTGTTTCATATTAAGTGGAGAAGTAATACAAGCAAAATTGAGTTTTTGATTCATAAAGATGAATCTATTATGATATGAATGGGGAAATAATATAAATTGTATCAGATGAAAATCTATGGCTGACCAGCACCTTGGCAATATCCAATATGTGTCATGCATGGATCCACACAGGACATATGTCTTTATGAGGCTGCTTGGCAGACCCTACATAGTCACCAATCACCAGCCCACATAGTGTCTGTTGACAAGTGGAACCCTTTACTTTGGAAAAACTTTCTACACAACAAAATGGTTCACATGAAACAACGTGGTTCAACTGCATGGTTGAACCACAGAGAGGAAAGTATAATTGAGCAGACGTTAATGAAATGGTTCTAATTCACTCTGATAGTCTCCATAATGGTGCTTTTACAGTCAGTCAAGATGACAATGTCATGTGGATGTTAAAATGATATGCTTTTGTTATGGAAAACATTGCTCTGGTAGTGTTGGTGCCATGCTCTAGACCATATAACGTAACCCTTTTGAATAAAAAACCACAGCAGGAAATGAGGTAAGAGCGCTTGTGCCCTGCAACCTCTGGAGATCGTCAAAGAGAAATGAGTGTCAGACAGATTGTTATCACCTTTCTTCATGGCATCATGCAGAGGGAGGCAGATGCTTGTCTGTGTGTGTATGTGTTGGAGTGAGTGTGTGTATTTAAAGCTGCCCTTTATAAATCGATGTCAAATCACGATGGAGGCTATATTTGACTTTGAGGCAATTATCACATAGGACGAACACCTATGTAGAAGCATAAAGTGACTGGGAGTCTATTATCACTGTGTGACGGCTTCATTTTCACTCTTGGTCTGACCTAGCACCTGCCATGTTACAGCGTGGGAACAAAAGAAGAAAAGGAGCGACAGGAAGTTGGGATGCAAAGAGAGAAGTTATTTTAATTGCTTGAGAAATGCTGCATTATTAATGAATGACTAGCTTCATTGAATTGTGGTAGTATGAGGTCATCTACAAATGCCTACGAACATTTATGTATAAATATATATGAAATGAATTGTTCATCCCAATTTGTATTCAAAACTGTATTCAGTATGGAATAATGATGTGAAAGTTGACTGATCTAATATAGTTGAAATGTATGTGCATAACTGATATCATTTTAATGTAATACATGTTGGACAAAGAGGCTGATACGCAGTGCTATGCCTCTGTGTTTACAGATATGTATAGATCTCACATAGCATCTGGTTCAGGTTCCTGCTAAAGGAATACAAATGAAATGATGAGCACAACTTCTTAACAATGATATAAGAAGATATACTTTGTTGCCATTATGTTTGTGTTCGTATTGCAGCATTTCCTCTTATAGAGGCAGATCAGAAGCTGTATAAAGAAACTGTCAGAACTGACACACCGAAACCTTTTCAGCAAACAAAGGGGAAATGAAATGAGCAAAAACCTACAATACTCAGAAAGATAAATCAGATTGTAGCAGCACCTAAATGCCCCTTTGTGCATGTGGGGTCTTGTCGGCGTTGTATTTTAATAGTGGTTTAAATAATATGTATAGTAATGGCCTGGGCCTTTTATGACTGTTGAGAAGAGGTTGAATGAGCTCACAAAGTGTGACCACAGCTGGAAGGAAATTATCATCAATATGATGCAAACTCACATTCTCCGCTCTGCATGTTTCATTCCATGTTAACTGTTCATAATTTGACAGTTAGTTGTAATCTCTCGAAATAATTTGGGAAATCAATACTCTACATGTTTTGGGATGATTGCTAAATTTTTCTGAAAGGTCACACAAAAATTCTTCAAAACATACTTAAACACATTCATTAATAAAAAAATTTGTTTTGAATCATGTTAACTCTATCATGACTATATAGTGCAGCAAACAACATGACTGAAAGAAAAAGTAGCTCTGCCGTACAAGAGGGGATCCTGATGAAGACAGTGGTCATTTGGAGGAGGTCTGACATCACTAATATTCAGAGGAGCAAAGACAGCTTGTCAAAACCAAGGCTGAAGTGGGTTTGATAATCACCAGCTTGGCACATTTAATACTCAGAGTCTGTATCATGTTGAAGGTAGTTAACTTTTACTTTTTACAATTGTAGGGCCAACTCCTTTTCCTGGTTTCTGTTTTCACTGCTTCTCAGACTGTACTGCGGTCCATGCTGACTGATAGTACAGACGCTGGATGTTGGAGTTGGACCCCAATTTATTTTTCACGATAAACACACACACATACACACACACACACACACAAACACATACACACACACACACACTTTAACAATGTATATAAAAGACAAAAAATGAAGCTGTGAAAACAACTGTTCTTTTCTGTTCATCCTCACAAATGAAACGGGGAAACTACAGGAGACACTTATTTTCACACACCGTGTGTGTGTGTGTGTGTGTGTGTGTGTGTGTGTGTGTGTGTGTGTGTGTGTGTGTGTGTGTGTGTGTGTGTGTGTGTGTGTCTGTGTGTGTTTGTGTGAACATTATGTAACACAACATGATGCCAAGATTATAACAAAATCATTCCTCAAATCTGTGTCAGGTTTACACATTTTATATTTGTACTCTGATTCATGAATGTACAATTCAAAACGATAATCTCAAAACTCTTCACCTCAGTGTTCCAGTATTGTCCTCTTTAGTTTTTTCAATCCAATTCAGTTTATTTTTATTTTTCAGTTCTTCTGATGTCAAAATCAGTGAAGAGATGAGGAGTTTTGTTTTGAAACAGAATTTTGAACTGAGCCATGTTGGTTTTGAAAAAGCTGACTTCTCAGAATGAAACGGATCACTTTTTTAATTTGTTTCACACTATTTCTCTGAATGTCGACATCCGAGGCTAACCGAGTGGTTTGGGTCATTGAGGGTTTATAACATGTTATATGACACTTGCTGGCCATCGTGCTAACTGTGCAGAATGTTTGCAGCGTCTAGTGTGCTGGATCTAAAGAAGAAGAAGAAGAAGAGCGGTCTGAAGTCCAGATGTGCTTGATGGGTCAATACCAATACCCCATTGGTTTGACGAGGGTACGCCTCTTGGGGAGATGTTCTATATTTCAGGGGTTCCAGTGTAGGCACAGTGTTCACTTGTTTACACTGTGGTTGTATGATTTGTGTGTTTGATGGACATATTTGCATGTATTGTATTCTCCACATTTATGGTGTACTATAGTTCTATGTAATATTGAGTTCTTTTACATTTCACATAGTTCTCTATTTACGTATTGCACCGTCTTTTACTTCAAATTGTTCTTACATTTTGTAATGTGTGTACTGTTTCTAAAAGCAACTCAAATAAATGTCCTTCTGGAGATCAAGAAAGTATTTCAGATTCTGATGAAATCAACAACAAAAACATTTGAAATGATTAGCTCCCATGACAAATCCATCATTGTATGCATGAGTCCACTGAAATATGTTTCAATTTCACTGGTTAGACAATCAAAACAGATTTCTTCTTCATACATCCAGCAGTGAGCTGAATCCTACAGTACGCTGCTCATCATTCTGCCCGAGGAGGAGAGACAGAGGTGAAAAGCAGCACAATGAGACCGTCTGGTCAAAGCCTATTTGTTCAGATATTCTGGACACACACACTCAAACACACATCAGCTGGTCAGCAGTGGGATGAGCAGGGCAACAGGGTTATTGATTTTTGCTTGTTGTTGTTTGGAAGGCTAGCTTGTCATAGCCGCTCTCCAGATGATGTCCAGATAGACACAGCAACAACAAGTAATTTAGTCTGGAGGGGATGAGGAGCACGTGTAAAGGTAGAACACTTTCAAAGGTTAAACCTAAAGCTGGCCGCAGTGCAATCATGTGGACAGCAGCGCTTATCGTTAAGACAGAAACATATTTTTCTTTGCAATAATGGTAGCGTGAGTCATTATTCTACAATCATTTAAAATACTAAAATAAATGTAAAATTAAATACTGAGGTGTTTCAACACTTTAATAACAGCTTCCCTCTGAACAAAAACATTCAGCAGTCTATTTCACTTTATTTTATTTTCAAAGCTTTATTCGTAAGCCATTCATTCATAATTTTATTAAAAGGTAACTTAAAAAATAATGAATGTAAGTAATTATTTGCCAGATGAACAAGAGTTTGTAGGGTATTAGTGAACTGCTAAACATTTGTGGTCAATCAAACTTAATAAATGACAAAACAGGTTTGCCTCCTTTAATCTATACTGATGTTACACATTCAAATCTATGAACACTATTTGAACAAATGATTCGAGAGCTTGGATGATGACAACATGTTCACAGCTGGAAGGCAGAATTTGCACTGTACAGTGTTTATACACTAAATAATGAAGACATGTCAGCATTTCTCTTTTCCCCTTGTCTTTATTTGCACATTTGCAATTGAGGTAATCTAAAAGTAACAGAGAATAATCAAGTTGCATTGCTTTATTATTGTGAGACTTGGACAAGATTACTGACAAAGTTTTTTAAAAGGTAATAGTAATTGCATTGAAATACATTTTAAAGTAACTCTCTCCTTTGTCTTTCTCCCAGACATGGACTAGAGGAGCTGGGGATTGAACCGCAGATCTCCTTAAAGATAAATATATTAACAATGCAAAAAAGGCTAAAAGCTCAAAACTCATGTTGAGCTAACATTGACATTGTTAGCCACTAGGGTGCACTGGAACAAGCTGTAAACACAGCAGTGACATATTATCATATTATGAAGTTGTTTTTGGGGAACATGTCAGCAACAGGTCCAACATGTCTCCCCCTTTTAGTCATTTACCAAATATCTGTCTCTCTTACAGCCAAGTGCACTGCTCTGTTCAGATGATCAGGTCGTGTGCCATGTGTTCATCACAGCTTTGTGGCTGCCTGCTGGTTCTGGAAATGGAGTTGATGTGAGATACACTTTACTGTGTTGCTTCACTGCAACACAGTCAAGTGTAAAACACTCACTAAGGGCAGTTTTTCTAACACATTTTAAACATTGTTAATATGTAAAATATGAATTAGTGTGGCCCTTAGTCCAGTCTATGAGTTCTTCGTAGCTTCCAGCCTGCACCCGAACACACTGCCTGCCGACCCTGATCCTGTATCTCCTGAGCCCTGGCAGCCTTCAATGAGCTCATTGAGGAGCCACGCTGATGATGATCAAATGAAGGATGTCTGTCTAGCCATCCTTCATTTGATCTCGCCTAGCACGTTTAGGATTTACCATAAGAATCCGAAGAAGAAGGTGCTCATGGCTCCTGAGGCCATGCGCTTTCTCTGTTACCCAGCTCGAGCGCTCAGCTGCCCAGTGCAACAGATGCTAAGCTGCTCAGCTTCCTGGTCACCAGTCGGGCATTTTTAGGTCTTCTGGCTCTGAACTTGTACCTGATCTTTTTCTGCTTTTCTTTGTTGTCCCTGTTTTTTGACCTGTTTGCCGGTTGCTGACCTTACCTGTTGATATCCTCTTGCTTTTGTTTGGGCTTGCATCCTATAGCCAACTTGAAAGCCTGTTTCTGACCTTTGGTGAGAGTACATTTCCCCTTCATCCTACCTGCCTGATGTGCGTTTGTCTCCATTTGTGTCCTCCTCCCTCTCTTGCTGCAATCCACTAGATGAGACAACACTAATGAGATGCCACCTTTCATGTTTAGCATGTACATGTTTCTAAATGCACCGTGCAGCATTAGGGGATGCTGTTGGTCAGTGAACTGCTTTAGTTAAAGTAAACTGTTTGTAACAATGTTTTTCTGCTTTGTTTATGCTGAAGGGATTGGAGCATCTGTTACATTGTTGGCCTTTGGAATAATATGTGTCTGGGATCAAGTACTTTAAAACTTGATGAATGTGACATGTTTTATATATTGTCCAGTGTTTAGACTGGGAAGCAAATAATTGCAGTCTGTGATAGAGGGAGAGACATCCTGCATATAAGCTTGAGTTCACAAGTCAAACGTGCTGTTCATTCAAGATTTACTTTGAAATAATAAGGGTTATTTATGTTTGTTTGTTACTTTACGTGAATTCATTTAACATTAATTTAACATCCATTGGACCAGACTTATTAAGATTAAAAATGTCAAAAAGCAACATTGCAGACAGGTTCATGCATCTAGCTTCATCTATGGTGTGCCAGGAAGGAGAGAAGTAGCAGGAGAGACTGACGGAGGGAACAGGGGTGAGGGTAAACAAGTGAGTCACAGACTTCTATCCAACTGGTGTCCACTGAGTGGAATAACAATGGACATAGTATTGTCTCTTTTGGAAAGATTGACTTCAGCTTTACTGTTACAGCTACATGAGTTGTGGTTTTAATTAAAATATGACTTAAGACAAATATGCAAAGAAACACAAACATACTAATCTGCTGCACCAAAGCAAAGTAAACCTGAACAACTGGTGTTATCGTTGGATGGTGCTGCTATGGTTGGAAAGCACTAAAACGAAAGAGCAACAACAAATGAGCTGAGGTGAGATCCCAGAGAGGAAATAAACTAGATGTAAATGACAAAAGATGAGGTGATGGAAAGGAAATTGAATAGGAATACAAAGATGAATGCATTCTAAGAAGATCCGATGAAAAAGTAAAAAACAGCAGATAATCATGACGCATACAAAATGATCATCTTTGAATATATAACTTTTTAAAGGTACAGTCATCAATATCTTTATAATACAGATGGATCAATTGACTATGTGTACTGTAAATAATCCACAGAGACTCATCACCAGCATACGTTACATACTCAACAAGAATAATATACAAATTGCTCAAGCCATAAATGCACAACAGCCTTTCAAATGTGTTTTTTTGGAATATATAATGCAACATTATCAGCTCTTAGTCCACAAGAGACAGGCAGACAGGGAAGAAAATAAATCATTCAACTTAAACTGATCGGCTATGGGCGTTTTCCTATTCCAAACTATCATTATCATATCAGCCTCCACAAATACACTATCATTCAACCTACAAGTACATTAGAATCTAACAATTCAGCAGCATATGTGGTGGCAAGCCACTCTTTAGTGCTGGCCAGAGTATCCTTCAGCGATGCTTTCAGGTTTGATTCTAGGATGTGTAAATAAGCAACTGTCTGCTAACATGTTCACCATGAAAACGTTCTCAAGTGATGATATGTGGATGTTGCATTTTAACATTGTCCTACTGCCCTCAAGTGGCTAAAAAGGTTAGTGAATGCAACTTACGTTAATTAATGTTATATATTTTCAATCTCTTAGAGTTGCACCAACATTATCTTTTTAGTTTTTAAATTACTGTTCATTTAATTGAGTCATTATTTCATTCAAAAACAATCACTCCTTTAGTATCATGATTTAGCACTGATACTTTTTGAATAATATGCTTACATTTTGTTCAATTATATTATTTTCCATTCTGTTCTATTGTATTACATCATATCTCTGGAGGTTCTAATGAGATTAAGTCCAAATGATGGTATCTATATGATATTTAGAGCATTAAACATCAAACAACTATTCACTGAAGTGGATGAAGAATGAAGCTGGTCTTTTCAGTGCATGTTAGTGCATGTGAGTGTTAGCCACTGCAGCACTCTCATACAAAGCTCTCATACAGCACTCTGATACAGCGCTCTCATACAGCGCTCTCATACAGAGCTCTCATACAGAGCTCTCAAACAAAGCTCTCAAACAAAGCTCTCATACAGAGCTCTCATACAGAGCTTTCATACAGAGCTCTCAAACAGAGCTCTCAAACAGAGCTCTCATAAAGAGCTCTCATACAGAGCTCTCAAACAGAGCTCTCATACAGAGCTCTCAAACAGAGCTCTCATAAAGAGCTCTCATACAGAGCTCTCAAACAGAGCTCTCATACAGCAGCTACAGCTGATAATGACGTCATCACCCACAGCATTGTTGCGAAACCGGAGCACCCACCCTGCAGCCAACACTTTTGGCTCTTAGCACTGTTAGCCAGCCGCGCCATGTTGAGAGCCATGTGGAGGCAATATATAGATGCATGCTCTGAATTTAAAATTCAGCACCTTTAAAGATCTAAAGCCATCTTCAATCAGGATGCCACCCGAAGGTCACGCAAACAAACCCACACACACGCACGCACACACACACACACACACACACACACACACACACACAAACACACACACACACACTTTAAGTTCCACTCATCCTGAAGGTTATTTTACGTTAACAATCAATAACACTTTAATCCTTCACATTTCCAGTGAGAGTTGTGCTGTGTTCGCAAGTGTGTTTTTCATTTTCATGCCGTGAACTCTCTGCTCTCTTTGCCAGGCCGTCAAAAACAAGTTTGCTTCTCAATTGACTCATCTGGTTAAACAAAGGTTACATGAAAAAAAAGACAGGATTCCGCTGTAAAAACAATCCTCCCACACTTCACTGGAAAACAATTTAGGGTTCTACATTTTTAAACATGTTTGCACAATGTTTTGTCAGTGCCTGTGTACTGGAGTGTTTCATCATTGAGGAAGCAGGAGAATTAAACACTTCAAGTGACATGCCCACACCGACAGGTGTTTTGGAGTGTTCCACACAGGTCTTTGGAATACTATTTTTTTAAACATGAAAGAGACAGTAAGAAAACCACCTTCAGTTATTGGTTATTGGCCATGAAGCATGGCTTTGAATGTGACTTAATCTAACTTTGACAGATTGGATTAATCAAGTCATAGCTGTGCTTCTGCTGTTCAGCTCAGTAGAAGAGTTCAAATCATTGCATTGATCAGAAGACACACAAACAGACTGCACCCTTCAACAACAAAGTCCAGAGAGTTGTATCTGCAGCCAGTTGGTTGGCTGCCAACTGTCAGTGGCTTGTACCCAAGTTGCTGTAATTGAATGAAAATGTTTTTTGGCTGATCTGTGAGATGCACTCTGTCTATTTGGACAAACACTTCTGAAAGTCACCAACGCTAGGCACACAATTTGCCTATTTGTCTTTTTTCAAGATGTTTTATGACATTATGACATCTTGTTTTCTAACTGCAGGACACACTAACAGTACACAGAAAAGAGATACAATCGTATACATTATCCAGTTCTTTACTGACAACTACCAGTTAGGGCTGGGCGGTATACCGTTTCAACCGGTATACCGGTGTCAAATTTACGTACGGTATGACTTTTTCACATACCGGCACATCGGTGCCCAGCCGTAGTCCAGCGGTCGGAGTTATGTGTGTTATGTGCATTGAGTCATGGTTTTAATTTTATAACAACAAATAATAACCCGCAACTAACGCGCTTTAACAGGGCACAACACCACAAAACAACAGTTTGTGACACATAAACAATTTGTAACACTAATAATTGTACATTTTTTAAATTTACTCCGCCGAACTGCATGCTGGGTACAGTCCGCACACTATCACAGAAAGAAGAAACTCCGTCGCTACATTAAAAAACGGAAAAGAGCGATGCAGGAGGAACAAGAGAGAGCAGAGACGCACCAACACAACGTGTTGCCCAGAGAGGAGCTGTGTCTGCTGGCTGGAGGGTTTGAAAAGTCCGACGTAGTTTAGAAAACGATGTATTGCAAAGAAGCTGAACCTGGAGGGACTTAGGACCCAGGGGAATGCAGGTGAAAAAAAACCGGAAGAGACAGACCGGCTGTCACGCCACACAAACGGCTGTTCACAGCTTGCTGGGCAGTTGCGAGCGAGTTGGCCAGCGAGCGAACAACGAGCGGTGAACAGCTGTTCAGGTGGCCGCAGGTCCTTTTCGGCGTCAATAAATTAATGTTAATACCGTGATATACCGTGAAACCGCCAGAATCTTACAAAATACCGTGATATGCATTTTTGGCCATACCGCCCAGCCCTACTACCAGTAACTATCTATTAGCTGAAACCGCCGGTTATACGGACAACGTAGGAACCTCCTTCCTCGAAGCTTTTAAAGCTTTTGCACCCTCATGTTGGCGCATTTTGTTGTTTGGGGTGATTTGATGTTTGTTTTAAGTGTTTTTTTTTTTTTTTGTTCTTCTACAAGTTCATGCTCCCTTCTTGTTCAGAACTCAATCTTAATGCAAACAATGCAATTCTGACAATTAGGGATGCACCGATACCGGTATCGGTATCGGTGGTCGATACTGCGTTAAATACTCGTACTCGCATCGGTTTCAATGGCCGATACCAAGAACCGATACTCACTCAACAGTATTTCACTACAACAAACTGGTCGCGCTTTGTGGAGAAGCAACCCCGTGGCGGAGCCGGAGACACTCTTCTCTGTCTCAACTGTCTCAACAGTCTCAACTTCTGAGCAGCCAATCACGCTATCCAAGTTGTTTTGCCGTCCAATCAGATGGCCAGTTTGTCTCAACAGCAGAATCTGGAGCCGCCATCTTGGATCCTCGCTACGCAGCGCTCACTTCTTTCAATAGACAGGAGGAAAGTGAGACGCGAGTACAATACAAGACTTTATCGATATTGTGCTTATTAACCGGTGTTGCATACGTGTGTATGACATATTAGTGCTCATATTAGTGCTCTTGTTAGTGGCTGACAGCCCCGGAGTTACTTGTAATCAGTCCGTCCCAACGCGACGCAAATGTTTCGCTCGACCAGATTACATGTAAAGTCTATGCACAGACGCGTGTGGTTGCGACAGACGCAAATTTACGCCGGCGGCACGTTAGACGCGAGAGTTGAAATTTTCCATATTTAATACATCTATAATTGAGAAGCTCTGCGCGTCATCACCGCCGTCCTGCCGGTTTGAATCAAACGGCTGCTGATCCACCAGAAGTAGCGCCGGCAGCGGCCTCATTCAGACGCTGTTGTGCGGCTACGGATGATATTATTGTAGCCGAGTGTCTGTTGTGTGTCTATATTTGTAATTCTAATAAAATGAAAACACGCTGCAGGGTAACTTGAACCACTTTTTTATCTCCTTCACACACGTATATCCCACAATTCCACTCTTTTCCTTTCCGTTTCTCCCTCCACAATAAAAGCACCGGAAACATAACTTGGAACACAGCTTCCTATATAATTGCTCATCCCTAATATTATCGCTTACATTATGAACCCGGACACGGGGCGTTTTATGGTCCGACATTAGAGGGACTTCCACAAGAAGTTTAAAGCTTGGGATAGCCTTCTGTTAATTTTGTACTATAGGCTTGACATAATCTGCAGAGGATAAAATAAAATCTGCCTCCAAATTAATTGCACTTTCATGGAGACCAAATCTAAGAAGTATCGGTATCGGTACTCGGTATCGGCAAGTACACAAATAAAAATATCGGTATCGTATCGGTTTGTAAAAAATGGTATCGTTGCATCCCTACTGACAATATTTCTCTTCTTTCCTAATCATGCTGGATAAAGTGTCATACCTGGCAATGTTTAGGGTTTAGGCACTAATTATTACAAACTCACTAAAATAAGTAGAATTGCTGTAGAGCATTATGCGTTTCATGATTGGGTTTTCATACTTTATAAATGATGGATTCCCTATTTGTAAATTAAGTATTAAGGACTTATAGATGATTAATACGATAATTTATAAAGTATTAGTAAATGATAAAACAATGATTTAAATGTAATTTATTCATGCATTTATTTATACATATGATTTAGATATGCACTTTATAAACATGTTTAATACTGCAATTCATGATTTATTCAGTAGTTACTACTCGTTAGTTAAGTGTTAGTTAAGTGATTGTGTTCTGTGACCTCATATAAAGTGAGGACTATCTCTGCTTTACCTCTGTCATGAGGAATTCAGGTAGTAGTTGTTAGTGAAGACACTGAAAGGGTTAAAGTTGTGAGAGAGAAACACAGACAACTCCTAGACCAGAATGCAGCGGTAGCAACCTGTCAATCACCTTGTATAGCCCCGCCCTAAAGCATATCATGCTTTATGGTCTGTTTGAGTCTAAATGACCATCATTTACTAAATGGACATCATGCTGTATTGAAGAAGACTTGAAGCTAAAGATTTAGACTACAAATGCACATTTTCATTTTAGAATAAATGAAACTGGTTGCCGTTTATATTTTGTGCTTTGTGGTCACTCACTCACAATGCTGCAGTTTTACGGCACAAAATACTGGCAGAGTCAAAGCAACCGAGCTGCTGAGGATCAACCCAATCAACAACATAGGGATTGTGTCGTGGATGTTTTGGGTTGGTTGGCATCAGCCTGATCCAATCATTTTGATTGGCTGGAGATGTAGTCTGCACACAACAACAAATTAGTTAATCATATATATATATATATATATGTGTATATATATATATATATATATATATATATATATATATATATATACACACATACACACCTTAGGCCTACACTGTTCATTCAAATCACAAACTCAGCCCACCTGTCTCAGTCTTGCTTTCCATCCATCCATCCACCAGATGCCCTCAGTGTTTCCCTAAGTGCACCCGTCACTCTGCACTTGCTCACCCGTTTACACTTTACCTCGCTGCCTCTTCAGGATATATAACCGTCCCATTTCCACTCATTTGTTTCCAGATGGTCATTATTGCTGTCTGCCTTGTTTTCCAGCCATCCTACTGATTGCCACTTTATAGATATGACACTATTTTACTCATCTCCACTAAATTTGCTCTGCACTTTAAATTTGCTCTGCTTCCTACTTTCTCCTGCAACTGCTGAACAGCTTCCCTCGGTAAGAATAAAGTTATTATCTTATCTTATCTCCTAAATGATCCTGAATCTGTTACTAAACCCTTATCCGTACTGGTCTGACTTTATGTATCCTCTCTCCTTCAATAGTTTCTGATCTATTATGATGTTCCAATGTGCCAGTATTGTCTGATTTTGAGTGAATTCTATGAAATTGCAAAAACTGCACCTTAACCAGAAGATGTGCGTCATGGATCAAATTACTTGTATTGGTGTTTTTCCATTTCAGTGTGAGTGTGTCCCCATCATGTCCTGTTCCATCGCTGTGTTCTTCATAATTTAGCAGTACAGGTCTCCATGCCAGTGACATGACGATCAATAAGACATACCTTCCAGGACCCCCCTCTTTCTCTGGTTCTCTCTTGTTCTTTCTTTCAGCCAGCCTCTCTCTCTCTCTCTCTCTCTCTTGCTCGCTCTCTCAGAGTTGATCCTCCCACAATACACAGCATGTCTTAGTGTTCTCATCTCTACTCAAGTCTCACATTTTGCATTTTTAATCTTCTTCAGCCTCTCAATTAATATCTTCTCAACTAGTAATGCTAAATCTTACCGACTTAAACGTTGTCTTTATTTTATGACACAATATGATGCTTCTCTTAATTCGATGCAGAATTAATCTTGTTCCATAGGTTTCCAAATACTGTCTGTTATGGCTTAATGTATTTGTAAAGTGTATTTTCTAAATCATTAATAAACATATTTGATATCCTCTCTCTGGTGTTGTACTGCAGCTATAGCCCTTATTCATTGATTTGACTCTAGTTACAGAAGTTTTGTTAAAAGTGTTAAACTGGACGAGCCATGTTTATGATTATCATCTTTTGAATCAACTTCTTTGTCCAAAAACTATCAAGCCAACACTTCTAGGTCAAACTGAGTTGTGTGCATATTTTTAACCCTAACCCCAACCCTCTATCTCTTTGTTTCACTTCCATCTTTAATGTATATTCCAACCTTGTAAATAAAGTAATACTATGAACAAGGTTGTATATGTTAATAATTTATAAAGTAATACTATCACCTACAAAGCCTTAACTGGGGAGATCTTATAGTACCATGTTACCCCACTAGAGAGCTTACAGTAACATATTACCCCACTACAGAGCTCATATACCATATTACCCCACACTAGAGAGCTTACAGTAACATATTACCCCACTAGAGGGCGTATAGTACCATATTACCCCACTAGAGAGCTCATATACCATATTACCCCACTAGAGAGCTCATATACCATATTACCCCACCAGAGAGTTTACAGTACCATATTACCCCACACTAGAGAGCTTATAGTACCATATTGCCCTGCTAGAGAGCTTATAGTTACAGTGGAATAATACTTTATAAATGATGAATTCAGTGTTTATTCATGCTTTACTAATGCGAAATAGTGTGGGTGCTACCGATAATTCCAGTTTGCAGTGGTTACAAATAGCTTTGCTTTTATCAACTACGAGTAAAGATTTAAAATGAAAATGTCCATTTAAAAGTGCAGTACCTTTTTCCATTTTCTCGGTTAATGTGTGCAGCTGTGTTAAGCCCCTCCCAATGCTGTTAGCACATGATAAAATCTTTGTCGGAGTTAACGGATTGCTACGTTAATGTATTTATAACACGTTAACGTGCCCAGCCCCAATATATACATATATATTTATTGGGCTGAAAACCCATGTGCCTTCCTCTTTGTTTTCTTTTTCTTTTACATCTCCATGCTTCCACTCTTCCACTTATAACCCTGTGTTTAACATCACAGTGCTATGAATTGTGGGTAATTACCTTGGGCAAAGTCTGCAAAAATTACGGAAAGGGTTCATAAAGGGCTCAAAATGTATGCAAGAGAGCCCTCAAACACTCAACAATTTGACTGTGGGACAGAACTACAACCTCACGGATTTTGAGGCGCGCTCCCATAAAGTCTGTGCGTCCATTAGGGTGTAGATCGGGATCGGTCCTCAGTATTCCAGCTCAGCTCCTTTTGTTCTTCACAGTTAGTATTTGTCTTGGTTTTCATGTTAGCTGCTCGCTGTACCTGAAAGGCATTTGTGTGATTAAAGCATCTTCATTGTGTCTGTCGGTCTCCAAGGCCTTTCTGTCCTGTTCTCAGAGACAACAGACACAACAGAGACAACATGGCGAGCAGAGTTTACCCCGAGCTAAGCAACTTTTTTTGCGAGGAAGCCGGAGGAGCCTGAAGCAATGATTTGATTCCTGCGATGAAGAGGACTATGCCAATAAAAGCGATTCATTTGAAGATGGGTAAGTGTATTTACTAAACTTAGTTTTAGTAGATATTTACGTTAGCACATTTAGCTCATTTAGCTCATGCCCTGATCATAGAGCTGGATGTCGTAAGACTGCACGGTGTGTAATCAACTATCGTCACTATGACCGTCAACTTTCTTTCAGTGAACTTAGTACCGACTAATAGTGCAGGATCTCCGTTATGTGTTTGTAGCCATAGTTACGTGTTTGTAAGACGTAACCATCGTGTTTGTTTACGTTAGCACATGTAGCTCATGTCGTGAGCATAGTCCGTGCTGGATCTCAGTTACATGTTTGTAAAACGGCACGGTGCGTAATCGTAACTTTCTTTCAGTGAACTTAGTACTGACTAGTAGTCATTTATTTTACAGAGGATTCACACTGCCAGGGCCCAGTGGACAACATGCAGCTTCACTGCAGCAGCCTTCCAGTCACCAGATCACCACCGCCGGCCACAACGCCAGCCGCTCCATCACATCCATCCACCATATAATACAAATTTGAAAATTGTAATGCTCTTTTTTTATTTGCACATACCCCCATGAAGCTTCATCAGCAGTATGAAGACATTTCTCAGTCCCATTTTTATCATTTTGGTGAAAGGTGTACCAGACATCATTTCTACTCAAAAAAACGATAATATAAAATTTGCTTTTAGACATTTATTTACATGTATCTACCATTGTAGTCATATAATCCACTGCTTTTGTGAACCTAAGACCTTTGGTAAGCCAAATTCTAGCAACAAAACTGTTTGACCACATGAGTAAAGGTATGTTTTCACAAGAGATATGAAGAATTTCAAAAATCAAACTTACATTTCTCACCTTCAGGGCCATATTATCACTTTACACTTTAGCCTTAGGACAATGGTGCCTCATTATATAGAGAGCTGAGATTGTTCTGCAATTTTTGATATACAACACATGAGTATGTATCATATGAAAGTGCCTTAAAAAGATGAATTAAAAGAAATATGTAAAATCGAGAAAATGACCTCAGACTTCAGTGTCAAGCAGAGCATGCCCAACAGCTGGACAATGTTTTTTTTGATGGACTTCCTTCTATCATCACATAAAGTCCCTGACGGTAAAGTGTTATCTCACACACTAAATATGTCTCAGTACACACTGACATGAGTAGGTTTGATTCTTGGCCACTATGTGGAAGTGAGGTATTATCTCTATCTGCACTCCCCGTGTGAGGATATGTCTTAGTATTCATGCATCTGCTCCGTCTGTGAGAAAGAGAGCAGCTGAATCCGGGTCAAGGCTCTAAATCATTATTAATTCTACTCATACAAACCACTTCACTCAAATTTTTTTTTTATTTGTTTACCACTGAGAAACATGAGGAATAAACAGGGGACCTTCCACCAATCACTGTCATTTCAATCACTGCTTTGTTGCAGCATGAGATACAGTCACTTGAAGGAACTGGTTGTTGGGATGGGAGATTTGGCAAAAAATATATCAGGATTCTTTTCAGGCAGGATGGTTTGCTTTTTAGGACTAAACAGTACAACAATGTTATATATATATATTTTTTTTAAAACAATCAAAAAGCACTACGTACGGTTCTTGAATCTAACACTTTAAAGTCTATTTCAATATTCTATTCTATTTCTGCTACTTTTCAAAATCAATATGAACCCGTTTAAAAAGAAAATATGTCCCTTTTTAAAGTTTGTTTGCCTGCTACAATTGTTTTCTTTGGTTCAAAACAGTGGTGAAGAATAGAAGCCAATTTCAGGTTGAGTTTTTATTTAACCAACGTTATCACTGGTGTGTTCACTGCATGCCAAATAAATCAGAGCACACAAGGCCAAATTGCCTCCCAGGTTACCATATGACCAGTTGATGACAAGCAATGAAGCAATTAAAAAGCAATTACATTTTTTTTTTTTTAAAGCTCTTAGGCTGTAGCCACAGTGTTAGTGGTACGATCCCCGGCTCATATTGTCCCACGGCTCCTGAATGCTTCGGATGGGTTACATCCAGAGGTCAAATGTCATGAATGAATATGACAATTCTAAGAAATTGAAGCGTTCACTCATAAAACACACTGCAGCTCCATTAGATCCCTCCCTGCAAACTCCATGTGATGATGATCTGTTTTAACCAAATTTTCTGTGAAAAAGACACTAATCCATCAGCACTTTGGTGTGGCGGACACTACCGGCCGCTATTTTCACTTCATGTCTCTCCTCTGCTCCATGTCTGGAGATTCTTTTCCAATCGTGTCATGAAATAAAACTGTACAAAACGGAATACAGTGCAACTGTATTATAAAAGTACACATTGGTAAATGTATATTGAAAAGTTGATTAAGGCGGCATTCTATCTACTGTCCACCAGGGGGCAACTCCTTTGGTTGTATAGAAGTATATGTTTCATGTGTTACAGCTGCATTCTCTCTACTGACCACCAGGGGTGACTCCTCTGGTCGTATAAAGCAGGGGATTCTTAGCTATACCCTTCCATGTCAAGTCTGAAACAAGATGGTGAAAGACATAAAACCAAAATGGTGCACTTGAGGTTACAACACAAAGCAGCGGGTGATGAGGTGACTGTCCACTTCGTATAAATAGTCGGTGGTCTTTTCACACACTTCATTAATGTGTTCTTCACAGATTACACACACTGTACAGTCACAGTGCTCTCCTGTGTCAAAATAGCAAACTTATTTTGGAACGTTGCAAAAAAGAGTTTTTTGAAGGAGTAATGGCCTCCATAAAGCCTTTCAAACAATTGTCTTTATTGACAGAATCTTTTTGATGGCTGACACAACACTGACTGGAACCTGTGTACAGACAGCCGTCTCCCTCTGGGTGTCTCCTGCTGCTGCCTGTCTGTCTTCCTGTCTGCCTCCCTCAGTGGTGTCAGAGCCTTATGACTTCAGGGTTCACTGCCTGAATCACTTCTATAACAGGAAATGAATAGAAAAGCGCTCCTGCCTTTGTATTAATAACTTTATCAGTATTCACCCATCACAGCAGCCATCTCCCATCCATCTAAAAATGTGTCATTTGCATCATGGATGTGCTTTAGATGTTTGATTCAATTACATTTTGACTTCACTAAACCAGTCCTTGTTTTTACTGTCAAATTATAGAACAATACGAACACAATCATAAACTGAGTTCAGTTATTATGAAGTAAAATATAATGTGTGGGGAAACTTTATTTTACTTTGAGCACTTGGCCCCTTGTGCATAACAATTCATCCCCAAGAGATGATTCACACCTGCAGTATTTAAAGAATCTCATTAATTATGTCAAAATCAGGAAAAATGTTTTATGAGATACAAAATCTGGCGATCATCAGGTTCAATACAGCGACCATATAGACAAAAGTCTGCCTGCAGCACTAACACACAAGCAAACTTTAAAGTTTGTCTTGCAGGAGTTATTGAATATGTAATAAAGATTATGATTATGTCCATCCAATTGTAAATAAATATAAAGTAATTGTAATTAATAAATCAAAACCAACAAAATGTTATTTAAACATAAACATATATATTGGAATTCAAACTTCTAGAATTGTGATTATGCCACTCTGAATACGTTTAATCGAGCTCACCTCTGATACTGCACATGTGATGCTTAATGAGTCAATATGTTTTTTTTCTTGATTTGGAAATGGCTGAAACACACGAGAACTGTGGCACGATCCTTAAACACTGACTGTCAGAGAGTTATGCAGGAAGCTTAACTGTAAATCTAGTTATTGCAAGTTAATAATTCTGGTGCTGGTATAAACCCTGGCTAAGACAGAATAAAAAATAATGCTTGTTCACAATGTTGCACTGTATAGCATCTTTTTTAGATTGTTTTTTACCAAACCAGATTGAAGAGAAAATTATCCCAGAACCATAAACCATACAGGGACTTTCTGTTTGTGTCCAGTGTTTCTTGTACCTTGTGAATACATCATGCCAGAGTGTTTCAGTCCAAGGTCAGGCTGGGTTCCCCTGTACCAGTCTTCCCATGGACAAATGAATCCGTCCGTTTTACTGAAGCCCCTGCGGCATAAATATAGACAGGGCCCGCAGAGAGTGGGGGGCCCGCAGGGTGGGGGGCCCGCAGGGTGGGCGTAAACCACCACATTACTGGGGTTACAATAGTCAGTAGCAATCTATAACAACATTAAATGCTTATTATAAATCCACCCTATATACTCTAGTAAAACTCTAGTATTGTTGGTGTGTTTCCATATACAGATATGCAATAATGACTGCTGGGTAATACATATGTTCCACCTCGCAGGATATATATATATATATATATATATATATATATATATATATATATATATATATAGTTTAGGCGCAAATCTGTCAGAAATAACAAGCTGAGCATATCTGCAAGCCGAGCGAGCCGCCGTGCCTTTAAACATAAAAGCGGCAGCGGGGAACTAGAACCCGTCTCAGGAGCAACGCACGAAGCCATCGTGTCCACCTTCCTTTTCCTCTTCCTCTGTGCTGCACAACGCTCACACAGCAACAGCCTCTTTTCAAATCTCTCAATCTGACAGCTGACCACTTCAGTCAATGGATGGATGGATGGAGAGATGGTGAATGGTTCAATTAAATGAAATGTCAAATATTTGGTCCATCTTGCAGAGACCACTTACTCTTGATCTACTTATTAACTGCTTGCACTTCCTTCTGATTAATTGATGATCAAGGATACATTCTTGAGATGCATCACAGAAATACATCATATTTATTTTTCTATATTTCACAGGAGAAACACAATTATGGTCTAATCAGGGTCAAAATAAAAATGTGTATGGACACCAAAAATATTAAAACAATTGAAATTCCTGCAGAAAAGACTTGTTTCATCTCGTGAGAGAACACAGCTGATCAACGTTCCTCACCTTGTCATCTTATGATAATAAAGGACGAACATAACTGATTGACTTCAAATGGCCGTCATGAGGTATCGTGGTAAAATGACTCCTTGTGCCTCACTTGTGATCATAATAATGACATAATGACCTATATGGCAAAAATAATGTATCAATCAAATCAACTATCTCGTTAGTCAGAGAACTAACTAATAATAGTAACTTAACTGAAATAAATATTCTGTGATTATTAAAGATGCCAGGGATCATTCTATTGAGAACCGTATGAACATCCTATGAGGTGGAACTATCCCTAGTCTGAGATGTTTCGTTTATTACTTTCATTTCAGCCAATTTACAATCTGAACTGAAAACAGCAATTGCTCAGGACTTTGTTTCCAGCTAGTCAAACATAACACTTCCATATCCATCTAATGTTCACCCACAGAAATCAATTATAGCTGAAGATCAGCATGCATCTCTAATTGTAGAACTAATTCAGAATGAAAACCTTTCTGCCTTGGAGTTACGGCCTTTGCCTCCTGCGCGTCTGCACATGAACACGACTGATGAGCTGACCTGGAACCAGCACAGAGCCCACGGAACACAGGGAGGACTCACCAGTTCCACCAGTTCCACCATATCTACCATCTTCAAACCTGCAGCCACACGCTCGCCAGAGAGCCTTGAGCAACACATCTTGTCTTTAAAGCACATGTTCACCCTGAACGCAGCCTGCAGCATCCAACCTGCATGGAGCAACAAACTCAACTCTGAAAACTTAGTTGTGATTTAAACAGCAGTATTAACTAATCTATTTAATAAATTAATATAAAATGTTAAAATCAAACTTTTCAAACAAGAAAACAAGAAAAAGTCCCTTTATGCCGCAGTTCCCTGAGGGAACACTTTTTTGTTTTCATTTTTTTGGATGAGGACAATATTTTGATTGACTGACTTGATAAGACAGTATGCACTATTGAATGAAACCCGTGTTGATTGGCTCCCCTCCTTCATCCCAGCTGTAAAACATATTCAACACACACACACACACACTGGTTGGTGGCCTTGGGCTTTGTGATGCTGGTCTGTACCTGCTAGTGCGAGACCCTTCTCTCTCCGTAGACCTGCGCCATATATCGGTATTATATCAATATCATGCCATGAGACGAGATGTCGTCATATATTTCGGATTCTGTTATATTATAACACATGGTTTTGAAGGCTGCATAACATTTAATCAAAATGGCTATAATTTAATGGTTTGATTCAGCAAACTGTCTTTTTAACTTTTTTAACAGAATGACTGTTCTTGTATTTGATTTTACCCAGATCCCTGTGATTATTTATAAAAAATATCTATCTAATATATAAATGTGCTCTATATCTCCACCAGAGTCCATTCAAAATATAGTCCAACAAAGTGTCAACATGCCCCGCTTCCCCATCGATACATCACGTCTCACCCCTTCAGAGGCCCTGACCCCTAATGAGAGTTAGACTCAAGGTGCCGGCACAGATTGATGTTAGCGTGGAGAAGAGAGTCTCTCAGACTGGTGCACACGTGAGAGCCAAACGGTGTTCACGGATGATGAGAGTACATTTTAAAATCTAATGGTCCTTTTGCTGCTTCAGCTCAAAAGTATCACTTGAAATCGATTTCCATCACTTTTGCATTCACAGATCACAACTGAATGAAACTTTGGTGAGGAGCAACAGGAGCAACCATCTGGAGCAGAGACCCAGATGAGCTGTCCCCTGGGCCGTGACCCTGCTGGGACCCTCTTGTGGACCTACCAATTAACAGCAGCCAATAAGAAACCAACTTCCACGTTCATTTACTGCAATTAGCCTCCACGCCTCCGCGTCCAGACTCCTTGGGCAACTTATCTCTCACACACACACGCGCGCGCGCGCTCACGGTCAAACAGGCTCTCCGCGAGCCTTAAGGGCATCCAGCTGAGGCTATTAATCTCCATAAAAAGTCCGTACCTTGAGCAGGGGGCGCCGGTTGCTCCTCTCCGCCGGTCCGCCGCTTCAACGAGAGCAGATGCGCCGCGCGATCTTCTGCGCGTGAGTGTGTGCGTGAGGAGAGAGAGGGCGAGAGAGAGAGAGCGAGCGAGAGAGAGGGCGAGGTTGAGTGTTAACGAGTGTGTATTACCGGGGATGAGCGGGAGCCTGTCGGTATCTGGATGTAGTGTGCAGGTACCGGGGAGGAGGCTCGTGTGGTTATGAAGGCAGCTTTCCCTCCATCTCTCTCTCTCTTTCTCTCCATCTCTCTCTCTCTCTCTCCCTTTAACCCTTTGAACCAATGATGAGCCTCCACTGGTGTGTGTGTGTGTGGGGGGGGGGGGGGGGGGGTCAAATAGTCAGTAGCAACTAATTATATGATGCTTATCTTACTTAAACTTAAACATCTATTAAACGATTAGATGAACAATGTATTTTTATTTTTCGTCATTTGTCACATGCAATGATGACTTTTGGTAATAAGTGTTTTAATGTTGTCTCCATGAGACAAGATGATGTAGAACATCCCATAAACACATGCGAGCACTGCATGGGCCAACTCTGCTGTTACTTAGACTGAAATAAGCATTTCAGTGCATCTATATGTCCAAAAAACATGAAACAGTTAGAATGTTCAGGAAATATTAAATACATATTGTAGAAATGTGATTATTTATTACTTTGCCTCCATTTGCTAATAAACAGTATGAAATAATGTCATAATTAATATAACTATGAGTTTTAAGCAGACCAATTATTTCCTGCAAAAAGACATGACCTTTAATTTGAAATTGAATTACCCCTACTAAATGGAGTACCTTTCTTTCTTCCATTCGTTCTACTCTCATTCTCTTTGTTCTTTCATTCTTAGTTATTTGCTCCGCGTTACTCGTTTTTTGCTTTTCTTATTTTCTTTCTTCTGCTCATTCGTCACTTTCTGTACACTTTCTCTCCATCTCTTATCCACCTTTTGTTTATTTCTATCGCTTCAGTTTTCCTCTCTCTCTCTCTCTGTCCACTGCACTCTTTTCCTTTCTTTCTGACTGTTATGTACAAATGAACATTAATAAAAACAAATGGCACACTATGTATTGACAGTAAAAACACACTTTTTTATGTATTTTGACCTGTTGACATCTATCCCATAATGAGCATTTTTTGAGGATTGAAACCGGCTCGCTTGACCTCGTGGAGACTTCAGTCACCTATGTGACAACCAAGGACTCATTTTGAACTATAAACTAAATACATCTCATTGATCTGTTGAGAGTCATTATGTTATGTAACTCCTCCTGGTTTATGATGTCCACATCCACTCTCCTCCCATCCCCCAATAACTATTTATTATAATTAATTTGACCTTTAATGTGTATTAAACAATATAACATAACACTCAAGTAAAAACCGATTGTAAAGATAAATGGAAGACAGCACATTTACAGTGATCAGCAAGATGAAATAAAACACGGAAAGCAATAAAATATGATTTTATTTAAAATATGATTTTATTGTCATGGCATAAAGTACAACAAAGTTAAGTGTGCATCATTACAATGATTCACACATATAAGCAATAATACAAAGGAAAAATGTAATCTACATATGTAGTCGTAAAACATATATATTGCTGTGATAATATAGATATGGCACAGTGTTGCTCTGGCTCTCTATAGAAGTAATCTGCTGCAGTGGAATGTAAACTGTTCCAGACATTTTAATTAAAGATATCTAAAATACCAACAAATCAAGTTTCATTTTAGAGTGAAGGGTGATGCTGATTTGAATGCTAAAGAAATATAGATTAAGACATTTGTTAATTCTTTTTTTTTTTCAATGTGAAATTGATTATTAGGCAACAGTGATTCAAGTGTCGAAATATAAAACAAACTTAAATCAAACCAGGGAGGGAAATGTGCTTTCAAGAGTATGAACAACTTTGCTGACAATTTTCTTTTTAAATGTTGGTCCCAGGAATATCAGATTATATCGGTATACATTACATTATTACATATATATACTGTATATATATATATATATATATATATATCTATATATATATATATATATATATGATATACATACATATATATAATATACATACTATATATATATATATATATATATTATATGTATATATATATATATAGGGGAGGGATGGGTGATTCCGTTTTAGCCGTATTGTTTAAATAAGAGTCCTGCCGTGTTCATAAGTGCTTACAATCTGCCAGAGCTGAGAAGAGCACCGGTTTTAAGTTCCATTGGGTTTTCCTCTCTTGAATCTTCTGCACGGATTCAGTTGTGAGTCACACATTGATTGCAGCTTTTGTGTTGACTCAATAGTTTTGTCATCAGCCGCATTTCCAACACTGGGGCTGTATTCATCTGATGGTATCCATCACTTGTCCTCACCTCCTGTCGTCATTGAGCCACTTCCTGATTACATTACATTTCATTTAGCTGACGCTTTTATTCAAGGCGACTTACATGATATACAGTATACGTAGACACAGCAACGGTGAGCAATGAGGGTTAAGTGTCTTGCTCAAGGACACATCGACATGGACTAGCGGAGCCGGGGATCGAACCACCGATCCACCTGCTAAACACTGACCCACAGTCGCCCTGATGTGAGTGTGTTGGAATAAGAAGCAGAAGTAGTTTCATATGACTTCTTCAGGAAATATGTACTCAAAACATACCAACTAACTGTGAAGAACCTAAACAGAAACCCCTGGGATAGCACTAACACAATGAACACAATGCATGTGTTCCTCTGTCCAAGCTGGGTCTTTCCTCAGTTTCAATAAGTTCATCAAATCAGTCAGAAACAAGTACTGTTCATAGTGCTGTTTCATATTTCATTCACATGTTTGACCCTTCACTAAAAGACCTTGCAGACCTAAACCCAATGTAACCTTTATTTTTTTGTAATTCTAATTTGTATTGACTTTTACAATGCATGAGTGGGTTTAGTCCGGCTCTTCCACTGCTGGAGAACAACCTTAGAAGCAGTGATAGTGTCTACAACGTGGTTTAGGTACCTGGAGGCAGAATAGAGCAACACGCTGCTAACAATCGGACTCACCCACCACCACCGTACTTTGGAGGACTTGTTTCCAAAAGAACATTCCAGGAATAAAGAGTATATATATATTACTAGTTTCACTTACAAACGTCCAATGCTTACATAGTCCTTTATTCCTATTTTACATAGTCATTTAATTCTATTTTACATAGTCCTGTATTCCTATTTCACATAGTCCTTTATTTATATTTAAATAGTCCTTTATTTATATTTTACATAGACTTTTATTTATATTTAAATAGTCCTTTATTTATATTTTACATAGACTTTTATTTATATTTAAATAGTCCTTTATTTCTATTGATATAGTTATTTAGATATATATTAAATAGTCCTTTATTTATATGTTACATAGTCATTTATTTCTATTTAAATAGTCCTTAATTCATATTTTAAATAGTCCTTTATTTAAATGTTACATGGTCTTTTATTTATATTCAAATAGTGTTTTATTTATATTTTAGATAGTCTTTTATTGACATTTTTTCTTTAGCTGTAAATGTTCACATTTTAAGATTAATTAAGTACTTGTTGTGTCTCTTTATGTGTGTGTGTGTGTGTGTGTGTGTGTGTGTGTGTGTGTGTGTGTGTGTGTGTGTGTGTGTGTGTGTGTGTGTGTGTGTGAGAGAGAGATGTTTACTGGAAAGAAATATAGACTCACAGTATGAAATGTGGAGGTGAGCCTGCTGTAATTCACTAATAACACAAAGTCAAACAATGTGTGGATAATGATGGAATGATGATTTCCTCCGGCGTGTCGATGAATACAGGAAGCGTTTCTGATAAAGCACGGGCCTGAAATTAATCAAGTGTTTCTTTAACTACATTAACTATTATTTCATCTTATTATAGATACTGTCTGATGATGCGATATGTACATGTTTTACACCTGTGATAAATGTGTATGGATTGATTCATATTTATTCATTTGGATTTGGTTTCAGCATTTAATTGTGCATATAATAAGTGGACAGATGTAATGACAGTGACGTTTTGGTATGAGTAGGTGAAATATACAAGAAGTAGTATCACATGGTAGTATTAGAGTGGTAGTGTGTAGTATACACGGCACACAACCATTGAGTTCATATTTCATTGTCTAATGGTGTTATAGATTTGTCCTTCTCTGGCTCATATCTAATATTCAGACAGTCTCTTATGCTCTCTGATTATTTAAAGAAGAATGTATTGAAAGGAGAATGCTTATGATATAAAACATGCAGCTTTATTTGTACAGTTTTAACAGAATGACAGACACTCAACCAGATGCATATGTGCTAATAATCTAGAAACATATTTAGACAATACATTTTATGCTTGTAATATATTTTATGTTGGTGCGGGTGAGATGGAGGGAGGAAGACCCCTCCTGTGGATGTTACATCATTATTATTAATAATAGTATTATTATAGTCTTAATGTTTCTTAACCTCTAAATCTATTTTGAAATAAAAAATAATATAATATATGAATGTTAGTTTTAGAATAAATAATGTCCAATCCCCAGTTTTTAAAGTGTCATTTAAAGTCACGAGATGCAATGAAAATGTGTGTTAATCAGTTATATCCTTTTGTATATTATAATACTGGACCTTAATTCAACCTCCATATCATATATTACAGTGTTGACTACACAGTAGATGTCTTTTATAGAATTGTATATATATATATATAAATATATATATATATATATACATATATATTTATATATATATATATGTATATATATTATAATCTGCAAATCTGGTAATTATGTTGAGATGGAGCTGTACTCATCATATCTGTGCAAATACAAATACTAGCATGAATATTATAAGGTAAATGGATGGAGAGATTGTCAACTCTGTAACTCTGTAATTGGAATTCATGCAATATGAAATTATCTAGATTTAATATAACGTGATTAAGAATGGAAACAGTTATTGATCATTGAAAATAAATGATAACTCTCCTTTATGTCTCCCTGGTTTATCTTCATAATCTGCTCTGCTCGAAGGTAATAGAGTTAGAAAAAAAAAATGCGCCCTAACTTCCACACTTTGGTCATATTTGACTCCGGGGAGTCCACCTGATATTGTTTAACAGACATAAAGGCTTCACGCCGACAGGAAAAAGCTTGTTTTGGGAAGTGTGAGCTGGCGAGCCGGCCCGTGTGCTGGGAGGAAGGGAGCATTTTAATATTGTGTGGGTAGCACTGGGAGACGGAATGGGTGCTGAGGAGGAGAAACTGCCAAGACGGGCTACATTTAGTAAACAGAGAGTAAGAATAACGGCGTGCACACGCGTACACGCCAGACCGCTTCCCAACTCTGAAGGTTGGATGAAACGTGTCTGCGTCTACTTCACAGACATATTCTTGTGTGCTAATGAAGAACTGTAACTCGTACATAGACACACACAAGCATGAACACACATGGCTTTCTTTCAGAAAAAGGTCTTTTGAGCGTGCAGACTCTCACACACACACACACACACGCACTTTAGAAGCACACACAGTCCATATGCACAGCAAGTGCTGCGTTTCTGTAATCAGCAGTAAGTGTTCCATGGTGAGTCATTGACAATCTCTCCATCCATTTACCTATGAGCCTCAGCAGACTACGGCTGCCTGCTGTGTTTATTAAAAATATAACAGTTCTATTACACTCATTAGGTTATTGCTCGCACTGACACAGATAAGGAGACACACACACACACGCGCGCGCACACACACACACAGAGACAGAAATAAGGCAAAATGAACCAAGAGATCGAGTGCTTTAATACCAGTCTTTGATCAAAATCAGATGTGGTCTGATCACTTGGTTCCTTCTTTGGTGAATTGGAAGTCCCGTCCTGACTGCTGCAGGTTTTATTATTATTACAAACATTATTATTTTTACGATTGTTACATTATTATTACATGATATCAGACCTGAGAAATCACGTGGTGAGTTTAATTCCCCAGTCTGTAAAACCCGGATTAAAACCTGCCAGCCATGCTTCAATGGAGAGCACTTGTGTCTCCTGATCTCACGAGGCAAACCAACTGCACTGTAATAATTCCATTGAATGTGCTGTAACTCTGTTACATTGATTCTGTACACATGACATCTACTGCTTCTGTCCATCCGGGGAGAGGGATCCTCCTCTGTTGCTCTCCTGAAGGTTTCTTCCCTTGTTTTCCCCTGTAAAAGGGTTTTCACTACTATTTTTTGGGGAGTTTTTCCTGATCCGATGTGAGGTCGTATGTGTCGTATGTGTACAGATTGTAAAGCCCCCAGATGCAAATTTGTATTTGTGATTTTGGGCTATACAAAATAAACTGAATTGAACTGAATTTAATTGGAGAGAGAATGCAGTTTTAACACATGAAGCATATACTTCTATACAACCAGAGGAGTCGCTCCATGGTGGACAGTGGAGATAATGCAGCCTAAATCGACTTTTCAATATACATTTACCATTGTGTACTTTGGTACTTTGATAATACAGTTGCACTGTATTCCGTTTTGTACAGTTTTTTTTCATGACATGATTTGAAAAAAATCTGCAGCTTTAACACATGAAGCATAAACTTCTATACAACCAGAGGAATATCCCCCTAGTGGACAGGAGATTAAAACAAAATGCAGCTTTAACACAAGAAACATAGACTTCCAGAGGAGTCGCCCCCTGGTGGACATTAGAGAGAGAATGCAGCTTTAAGGCAATTCAGCATTGGCTTCACTTGTCATAACCAGAGGTTGCAGAGTCCTCAGGAATTAGTTTCAATTAGGTAAGTTTGAATTGTTTTTTCATGTCAGATATTGGCCATGTTTCGAGTCTGGAGACAAAGACACAGCAAATCACTCATGTGATTTAAATGTTTGTGACGTAAGAACTTTCAGGTGAGCATGTGAACATTTTTCCCAATTTAGAATGTTTTCTCAAATTTTGGCGTTTCCATATGGCTTATCTAATGCCATACTCCAAAATATGCATACAATATGTTTTTGGAAAAATAGCTTTTGAGTATTAAGCTTTGAAAAGTTTCACATATCACCACTTCAGAGTAACTGGTGTTAAACATGTCTGGTGTCTTGAACCTGTTAAAAAGTATTGAAGTCTGATGGGCTACTGTAACAACATGGAGTCATCTGTGAAGAAGACCTATGTAGATATGAAGGGCTCCCTGTAAGTTAACGAAAACACAGCAATTCTATTTTCAGGTTATTATAGACGAACGAAAACATATGTATTAGTATTTTATGCAATTCCTGCCAATATAATGATGCACACTCTCCCTTTAATTAATCCATTTTCTCCCCATCATTTTCATGACTCATTAATGACTACGGTTGAAATCAAGCAAATCAATTAGTGTTCATTGAGACCTTTCTTCTGGATGTTCTGTGAGAGAACATCCAGAAGAAAGGTCTCACAGTAAACCATCTCTAAAAACCACACTGTTTTCTATTAAATATATGATCTTAATATATAACTGCTTTGTGATTATTTCATATAATGTCATTTTGTCTTTCTTTCTTTCTCTCATTCTTTTTCTCCCCTTTTCTGTTAGCCTTCCTCTCACACTGCCTGCTGTGCTTATTAAATAGTTGGCTTTGCTAAGTAGTGTGGGACCAAGTGGCCTATCTGCTGATAAAAGAAAACAGCTGCCTGCCTGACTGCCCCCCCCCCCCCCCCCCCCAGCCACACACACACAGTCACACAAACACTGTCTGAGTTGCTGTCTATGTTAAGTACTGAGGGACTGTGGAAGGCTCTCAGCTCATAAAGTGAAAATGTAACAAGGCAGACAACCCTCCATGTAATAACTCTGACGATCGCCCTGGCTTGTAGAACTGCACACAAGAGGGTACGGGTGTGCGGGTGTGTGTGTGCGTGTGGGCATGCATGTGTGTGTGTGTGCGTGGGTTGATTGGCTGAGCGGGCTGGAAAGTGGCAGCGAGGGGGAAAGGCAGTCGTCTCACCTCAAACAGAGAAAATAAAGTAGGTTCTTAGGCTAAATGAGCGTGGCATAGAGCACACACACACATACACACACACACACACACACACACACTGATATTTGGAGGGTGAATGCCGGAGCATTTGACATACACTCTCCCTCCCTTTGACACAAACACACACAGTATGTAAATGTGACGCACAGAGACACACATATTTACAGTCCAATATTTTGAGAGTAAATGAGCGTAGCTTATGACACACACATTGTGCCTTTCGCTCCGACTCACCCATCTCTCTCTCTCTCACACACACACGAGACATGGTCCAATATTTTGAGTGTAAATGAGCGTATAGCTTATGACAAGCAGAAGAGACATTCACTGGAGACAATTACCATTCCTTAGTGTATAAAGGACACCACACAGTCACACAAAATTAAATGCACACACAAATATGCATGCACATGCACATACACACAAATGGACTACCACCCACACACACACGTACACACACACACACACAGCACAACAACTCTCCTTCGCAGTGCTGACAGGACTGTCCGTAGTGGGCCTTTGTTAGTTCTGGTTGGGCAGCCTTATTTATTGTGCTGTGTGTCTGTGTGTGTCTGCATGTAGCTGTGTGTGCGTGTGTGCGCACATATCTGTGTGTTATATATATACCAACAACCTTTGTGAGTCTTGACAGCAACTTCCGCAGCAATATAAAGCCGACTGTCTTTTCACTGTGGCCCATTTCTACATTTATATCAAATTATTATATAATTAAATAGTATATGTTATCCCCCCCACCCCACCCCACACACACACACACACACACCACCACACATTCACATAATGCTAATTCATTTTTAATAGTCATTTCTTTTTTCATTTTTAAATCTAAAGTGTGGGTTCTCTCCGGGTTCTCCGGCTTCCTCCCACAGTCCAAAGACATGCATGTTAGGTTAATTGGACTCTAAATTGCCCATAGGTGTGAATGTGAGTGTGAATGGTTGTCTGTCTATATGTGAGCCCTGGATAGACTGGCGACTTGTCCAGGGTGTACCCTGCCTTCCCAATGACAGCTGGGATCGGCTCCAGCGCCCCGCGACCCTAAAGAGGATAAGCGGTTCGGATAATGGATGGATGGATGGAAATCTAAAGTTTAAATCTCATGAAATCTCATTATTTCTCCTGCATTTTTATGTATTTATTATTATTGCACTTTTCATCCAGTTTAAAGTCCACAGGATCTGCTGTGGGCTGCTTCAAACCATTTAAACAAAAGTCTAATTAGGCCAGCTCACCCTTACTCAAACACACACACACACACACACACACACATATATATATATATATATATATATATATGTATTAGAACATATATTCTGAGATTTTTAATGCACAAATAAACTTACTATTAGATTTTGTGCCCAGTTAATATAATATGCATAGGTCATTATGTAGTTTTATTTTGTTTCATTGATGGTAAGTAAAAGTAATGTCTGGTAAATTTTGGACAAAAAGACAAAAAAAAAAGACAAAAAGCCTAAGTGGCATTTATTTAAAGTGTTGGAAACCGTGTTATACAAATTTGACATGTTTTAAAGTTTAATCAATCAATCAAACTTTATTTGTGTACAGATGCTCCATAGATCACTGATGAGGGGAAAATAACCATCCTTGTGTGGATGTAAAAAAGATACGAAATGGAAAGAAAATACAAATAAAATGAAAGCTACTACTATTAGAAAAACAAAACAACAATATTAATAATAATGCAAATAATAATTATAAAAAGTAAGCGAGGGATATTGACTTTTGAATTTCAGCCGTAGCATTCTCGAGGCTTTGAAACCAAATGATGGCCATTTAGTAGTCAATGATATTGATTTTCTACTGTTAATAAATGTGGGTTCATAAAAATAAAGTCTATAAAATATCATGTTGTTTTTAAGTTACATTTTCCTTTTTGTTGTTGTTGTTTTTTGTAGTGCATTATTATTATTGTAATTATAATTATTATCGTTATGGAGGAGAGTTGTGAATATGGGCATTACCATGCAATGTGTGTATGTTTTAAATATTATGTATATATATGTTATTATATATTATATGACACATAACGCACACACACAAACACACTGAGCATATCGTCTGAGTGTCAAACAAACATAACAATTTATTTTTGTCCACATGAGAATGATACAAAATATTAATATATATTAAATATTACACAGAAGTTGGAAGGTTGACATACCTCTATAGATGTACCTGGAACACCATGTCAGGAATTGAGAGCTGATTTACCAAACATTTGCATTATTCCCCCTGCTCTCTCTTCATCATACACACACACACAAACAAAGAAACATTTCTGGCCAACAAAATGCTGTCTTTTAGCAACGCTCAGAACTGCGAATAAATCCATGGAAATGGGACACTTAGTCCCATTACCGCATTGACTATGACTAACAGTTTACCGTATGTGTGCAAATCTCTTAGAATAACTCTGAAAGTTTATATACAGTGAAAGTAAAAAATAAAGTATAATAAAAGATTTCTCTCCTGGAATCCATTATTCACACCAGCTTTTGGAACAAATGTGGTCTTGAGCTGACATTAAGAACAATCATAATGAGTAATAATAGTAATACTTTATGTGAAATTATGTCGTTAATTTTCTGCCCTTACAAAAAATTCATATAAAAGTCCACATTTGAGAAATGTTTTACATGTGGACCTGGATCTCAATATTGCAGTTTTAAGATAGGAATGTTTTCTCTTTATAAACTTCTGAAGAATTAGATTTGATCAAATTTGTTTTGCAGTTATATGCATTTGCTTTTTTCTAAAATACAAATGTATCATATATATAAACATATATATATATATATATATATATGCACACACACACACACACACACACACACACACACACACACATACATATGTTGTGTCTAATAGCCTTCTGACTATGGTTTTGTGTTTCTTATTTGCATCGTTAGGCCTGGGCATACAAGGCTACACCCCTAAATGTTTTATTAATAGGCCTGAATATCTGTTTTAATTTTTTCCACAAAATAAAAGTATGAAAAAGATGTAGGTCATGGGGAGAGTGTTCATACTAAAACAACAAGGTATTCCTGGTCTCCCCATAGTTTGCATGTGGAAGTGTCCATGAGCGAGACACTGAACCCCCAGTTGCTCCCCGGGCGCTTCACATCAGCCCACTGCTCCTAAAAACTGCTATGGATGGGTTAAATGCAGAGAGCAAATTCCATGTACGTATGTTAAAATGTATGTAATATGACGACGTAATTAAGTTTAAGTAAAGTGGAGGTTGAGGTGCATAAAGCAGAATACAGTTCATGAAGAAACGCATCACTGACACGTCTGCAATCGGATCCCTTTATCTGTGCATCAGTCACCAGAGCAGGTGGGAGGTGGGTGGCAACTTCAAATCATCAGCTTTTCTAAGGGAATATTGATACAGTCTCATCTGTACAACATGTGACATGTCTGAGACTCTGCAAACAGAGCGAGTGTGCAACATTGAGACAGAGTCAATCCCGCTGCTGCTTCTCGTCAGGTGTGTTCCTGCAGCCGCTGTGCTTAAAGCCGGCCTGCCAACCAAATTCAGAATTAACTAAGTTGTCATTTGTTGGCTTTTTTAAAACTCTTGAATGTGCTGGACAGCATGCCGGATGAGACATTTTCTTTGGTGATATATGCCTAATAAACAATGACATATTCCAAGCAGTAAAACTAAACTAAAAGTCATAGATGAGTCACTGATGAGCCCAGATAGTGTTTATGGATAAAAATGCAGATACTTTCCTGCCTGCCACATGAAATAAAGAAGTCATAAAAATGAATCCTGTAACATCTTAACTTGACAACAAACAGTCATTTTCTGTTTAAATAAAACTGCCCATGCATAAGACTTTTCAACTATACCTGTTCTCCTTTTTCCTCAATTGTTCAACTTTCACCTAAAAAGAGGTAAAAGTCAACATTGTCTTTAGGTAGATTCTCTTTACAATTTGAGCTTAATATATTTAATCTCCCATGTTAAATAATCATGTATCAATCATACAGTAACACTGAATGCAATATTGACAATAGTTTCACAATTACAGGGCAAACTTTTTATTTAAAGTTACATTTTTTTAGTACTATTGTGTACACATGACATACGGTATGTGTCTGTGTTTGTGTGTGTGTTTGTGTGTGTGTGTGTGTGTGTGTGCGTGTGTGTGTGTGTCTATGTGTGTGTGCAAGCTGGTTGCTATTTGGTGAGGAGAGCTTGTTATACGCTGACATGGCGAGACTGTTGGATTGAAATGCATGATGGGATTCTGTGATGAGCAGGAAGAGTTTGAATAAACATGGTTGATTTCAGCTGTGTGTGTGTGTGTGTGTGTGTGTGTGTGTGTGTGTGTGTGTGTGTGTGTGTGTGTGTGTGTGTGACCATCAGGACTGTCTGTTTCCGCTGTGTTCACTGAAGCTTTTTATTGAAGCCCTCATGAATCTTTTTCCCTCTCAAATATTCAGTCCTTCCTTCCTTCACTCTATCCTCCTTCCTTCCCTTGCTTCATCTCGTACTCCCTTGCTGATGCCCTCTTCAGACTGCATCGCTCATTCTGTCTTATTTCCAACTCCCCATCCACCACTACCTCCATCATTATCTCCCTTGGCTCAATATCTTTGTCGTCCTTTCTTTCTTTGAGATGTGTGTGTGTAATATATATATATATATATATATATATATATATATATATACATACATATATGTATATGTATATATATAACAAATATAAATTATATATTATTCATATTTTTTGCTAAATGAGAATGAGAGAGAGTGGAGTAAGTATTCAGTTATTTTATTTGAATAAACGTAGAAATACAAGAATGTAAAAAAAAAAAAACTCTTCAAGTAAAGGTCCTGCATTCAAAATCTTACTTACAAGGAACTTCCATTGTTTTGTTTTTGGCAGTGTTAGTTTTTACCGAGCACCAGCATCTCTTTTAGAAAACCTTTTATTTTACCGCTGAAAGGGTCTAACAGTCTCAGTCCTGGTTCTGGTACTCCGGTGCTGTCTTTCCCGTAGTGGGCCTATCCATGTCGCCTGGGCATCCAGCAGCGTGTGGTTGGGACCGGGAGAACAATGAAGCGGAGCTAGAGACACAAAGATTTGCTCCAGAGCTTCAGCCGCCGGAGGCACTGCTGGAGTCGGGCACAAGAACTTGCTGCTGATATTAAGTATCCAAAAAGAAATTGCACCTGCATGATTTCATCAGATTTTGCACAGAATCCAACCTGTTGGGAAAAATAACTATAACTTCTCGCTGACTGTCTCATTTCATTATGTATGTCATATAGAGGCATTAATATCAAATGGAGACCATTTCATAACCAGTTGTTAACAGTAACTTTAAGTATAAAAAGTATCGTCAACATTCACTTAAAGTACCAACAAACAATGGAACTTTTTATTCATATATTTGTTGGGATATGGCAGGAGCGTGTTTAGTATTAAAACAAAATAATTGATGTGAATACAATTATTAATATCAATAAACATCACAAACAACTTTCTTCATTTGTAAAAAGAGTTGTCTTTTCTTGATCTGTTATTTCCCTCAATAACTTTTAGCTGGAGAGAGGAAACACATCAGTCACGTGAGGTTGATCATGTCGGGTTTGATGAGTTATATAATTTAAGTTTGGCCTGAACATTGAGGCTACCCCAAAACAGACCCTAGATGCGAACATAGAGCATCATAGTTTAAGGCACAGTGTCACTGACCAAGGGTCAGTATTTGAGTATTTTAAGTTGGGAGTCCAATTGTGTTGAATGGATTTATTTGTCACATAACCACTCCCATAAAAGCCATAACTCACACGTTCACCAGAGGTATTTATCAGTTTAAACAACTTAAATTGCATGATGATGATTGTAACGATGTATTTTGGACAAACAAATCTAATTCTAATTATTTTTTGGTAGTTCTTCCTCTTCAGCAAATTTCAGTTTAAATCAGTTACTTTCTAATTAAATTACTCACTAAATAATATAAGCATGATTTTTCAAGTATAAATTAATGTTAGTTTTGCATCACCCTTAAGGCCGTGGTGAGGAGTTGAATAGTAGCCAGTCCCCCTCTTGACATTCCCACTGAGCTGAGGACATCAGTCCGATTCTCCTCATATGACCCCCACTGTGACTTGAACTTGGCTTGATTCCCTCTGATATGAGTCCTGCTGGGCTGTATTGCTTGGGCCAACACATGTTAGACATAGTATATTTTCAGTAGTGGTGGAAGATAATCAGAAGATAAGATAAAGCTGTGGGGCAGGGGCGTGGTTTAGCGCGGCTGCAGAGGGGGAGAACGAAGGGCGGCTCAGGGAACAGGTGCGAGCAATTAGGGGGAATAAGCCGCACCTGTGGCTGGGTGTGGGGGTGTGTGTGTGTGTGTGTGGGTATGTGTGAATAAAAAGGCCGCAGTGGCGGCAGAGCAGGGGGAGAGCGGAGCCTGCGAGTGCCGACAACGCTACCATATGACAATAAAACCCGTTAAACGACCATACTCTCTGAGTGATCTGTACAACGCGGTCAGAGACTGCCCCGGGAAAGAACGAACCTGTCACAAAAGCCTTTTCTATTCCTTATGTGGAAGATTGCTAATGCTTTATTTTCTAACAGCTTGTGATTATAGGGCAAGTGTTTCACATTTCTCAGTCAACTGAAGCAGGACTCTAAACCTTTCCAAAGCAGAGATGTTGCACCAGTCTTTTGCAGCTCTTTTCTTAGCACATGTATTCTTAGCACATGTTAAGCAGGAAGGAGCATAGCTGGAATTCATAATATGAATGACGGATTCCATATAGGTGAGCTAGTTCCAATGCTCTGGTATTGTGCATGCTCACTCACTGACATGGCTTGTTAAGCCATTGCTTATTTATGATTATTTACTGTGCTTTTCCTGCTGTAAAATGTGTGTTGTGCTGTGAAAAAGTTCTATTAAAATGTTTCCATGGATCGTGGCTGTCTGGACCCGGTCCTGCTCCCTGCCATGGCGGTCCTGCTGATGCCCCTCATCTCTACCTCCGTCTGTTGACATGGATCGTGGTTATCTGGATCGTGGTCCATGCCTACTACTTATATGAATAATTATAATTAAGTCATATTCATTAAATGTGCTGTAACTGCTATGTTGTTAATTCTGTATACATGACATCTATTGCTTCTGTCCATCCGGGGAGAGGGATCCTCCTCTGTTGCTCTCCTGAAGGTTTCTCCTTTTTTTCCACGTGAACAGGTTTTTAAAATTGTTTAGGGGAGTTGTTCCTGATCTGAGGGCAGGGATGTCAGATATTGTAAAGCCCTCCAAGGCAAATTTGTAATTTGTGATTTTGGGCTATACAAAATAAACTGAATTGAATTGAATAGAACGTGGCATTACATGTTATAGAATCAAGTTGAAAGGATTGGTGCATTGTTTAAGGTTCATTCAACTACCACAATTATGCAATTGCAGGATTTATTGTATGTGGTTTGTGTCTAAGAGGTTTTTTAAAGTACATTTTAACAATGGAAAAACAGCACTCGATCCAGAAATGAGCATTACATTTATGATGTGAAGCAAAGCTTTTTTGGGATTGATTCTTGGATATCTATATGCAAACAATGTTTTATAGTTATTATATATCATTCTGGACCCAGTTATGATAGCTCTCCACAGCCTGGGGGGTTTCTGGGAAGGTCTGGCCCCAGTTAGACTGAAAGGGATTCATCTGAGAACCTGGAGCTTATTATAGTTTAGGTTATAGGGTTCTTATGGTAGGCGAATAGATAGTAACAGGAGGGATGTGGTGAAGTGTCATTTGTTAAATTGATGTCTGGAAGTTGGTAGCTTAGCCAGCTAGCTTTGGGAACATCAGAGCTTTGGTTGGTGGAAACTTTTTTGTTGATTTGCTCTTCGTACTGTGGGTTTTGGGACAACTTGGGTTATCAGGGAACATTTGTTTTAAAGAAACCTTTGAATACTATTTGTGGATTCTGTTTTTGCAACGCCATGCAGGGAACCATCAAAGAAAACCTTGCTCTCAACTCTTACTGTGTAATATCTGTATTTGTCTCTCCCTTACTCTTCAATGCTTCTCAAGGTTACTGGGTTGCTAGTTGGAGATTTCCTGTGGGCTGGGGGACACACTACATAACAGTATCCAATTCAATTCAATTCAGTTTATTTTGTATAGCTAAAAATCACAAATACAAATTTGCCTCTGAGGGCTTTACAATCTGTACACATACGACATCCCTGTCCCAGGACCTCACATCGGATCAGGAAAAACCCTTTTACAGGGAAAAAAGGAAGAAACCTTCAGGAGAGCAACAGAGGAGGATCCCTCTCCCCGGATAGACAGAAGCAATAGATGTCATGTCAATGTAACAGAGTTACAGCACATTCAATGGATGTCACAGAAATTATTCATGTAATGAGTAGTAGGCATGGACCACGACCCAGATGACCACGTTCCACGACAGCAGAAGGAGGCAGAGATGAGGGGCATCAGCAGGGCCGCCATGGCAGGGAGCAGGACCGGCTCCAGACAACCACGATCCATGGAAGCTTGAGGAGAGGAAGCACAGAGGCTCCTGAGAAGAATTAGAGTTAGTAATGTGCATTAAAGAGACATTAATTCATCCAGAAGGAGAGAGAGGAGAAAATGAGAGGGAGAAGATGATAGAAAAGCTTGGTATATCCCTAAGATGTTCCCAGGCAATATAAGTCTATAGGAGCACCCCAGGAGCACTTGAGCTCATTGTCCTGCATTCAGGCGAAATATGTATATCGCCTGAAAAATATATATTATATGGTATTATGATGTGTATGTGTTGTGTATGGTCTGCAGGTATTCCTGAAGCTTTCTCTTCCTTTTCTGACGCAGCTGTTTGTTTTTTGCTGCAGACATTTTCTACACAACAATACATACTTACATCATTGATTTGTTGTTTCTTTTTGATGTTGAGTCGGGCTGTGACAACAGACATTAAACCCTCTTTTCACTGCATTACTTCAACAATGTAATACTTTCTGCATTGGCACTCAATTCTGGAAATTAATGTAAACTGCAAATGTAGAATTGTTGAATGTGAATGTAATTGGTAGCAGACAAGCTGCCGGGCGGCTTTATGTAAGCTAGTCGGATGGTCCAACAGATGCCTTTTAATGTCCCTTTATACTTCAACCTTATGATATTGAATCTCACTGTCTGATGTGTGTATGTTCTTGAGACTTTGAGTATGATATATTACATTTCAATAAGCAGTGGAAGGTTATTGCACTCATGCTTTGCCTCACTTTCAATCTACTATTTTGGCATAGTTTCAAATGAATAATATTACAGAAGTATATTTAACGCACTTTAATGTATATATGAGAGAGAGATAATTCAAGTTTCATTATATTATGATCCAAATAAACCAGTTGATACTTGGATGGGATTGGAGGAAATCTGTTGGATTTTCAACAAAATAATTTAATATTTGTCTCTATCATTATATCTTGGCTATGAAATATTGGAGCTGAAGATAAGCCAACCAAAGGTTATTGCCCTCCTGACACTCCGGTCATGATTTGTATGGTATTAAATTGTATTAAATTTCCTCTCACTCTAACTAAAAATGATAATAACAGCTAATAATAAATGCTATTATCCTGTGTGAGGGGAGGCAGCATTATTCTTAGAGCACCCAATATGTCAGTGGAGGAATGGCGAGGTGTTATAGAAACGTTTGTATCCTTATAGAATTTAACATCTTAGGAACTGGGGAAAACATTGACCTTTGACCTGTTTGGGTTGAGGATATCAGTCTCCTTGAATCTGAATTGTACTGTTTTGAATTGAAGCTGCTGGTAGTTGTGTTGATGTAAATCTATTTAAATTTTGATTAATAGCTAAATGTGTGAATGTTTAAAGAATAACACTGCAACAGAAAAGAGATAGGTTAACACCACAAATGTCTTCAATACCTATTCATTAATTTCCAATAATTACAATTACAATAAGCTCTTGAACGTTTATCAAGCCGTTCATAATCAGTTAGTTCGACCCACTGCTCTGCCTCTTTTGCCGTCTTTGGTTGGGTCGGTTAAGATTAGAAGTGAGATTACTCAGGGTGAGATTAAGATGTTTTGGATAAGCCAACCGGGTGAACAGTGGGCGGTTAATGCCTTAATCATGGAAGGAAAAAAACATTGCCACCAGGAAGCTGCAATTACTCAGACTGGCCAAGAGAAACCTGGGACAGAGCGACCCCGGATAAGCGGGGGGGACAGTTTTTTGTACCTGATCGAGTCTAAAATCCGGTGGTGGTGGCAAATCTAGGCCACAATTGTGTGATGGATGAGAGGTGAAGCAGAACTACGGGTGAGCCTTGTGGAAGGACCAAGCGGCCGTATTTGAGGAGTTGGGAATGGATGTGCCGATGAAATCATATACATATCACACGTACCGGGTAACAGGCTGCGGCTGCGTACCGGTACAGCGTACCGACACAGCCTACCGGCACGGCAACCGGCAGGAGGGTACAGCAGTGCAGCTAGCTACAGCGGCTCAGCAGCAGCAACCGCGGTTTATGATTAAATACACTGCAGATGTAAAAACATAAACAGCAGTTCACTCACTAGATGCTGTTCACTTGATAAAGAAAAAGTCCATCCGCCTCTTTGTTAACAAACATGCCAGTACGAGTTTCTTCTCTTGGCTTTGGACGCCAGAGACAGCCCAAGTTTCCATGCGTTTCAGGGGCTGAAAATATCTGCGTTGTCAGTAAATCCACCACCAAGTCCGTTTCTCCTCCTCCTTCAGCCATCGAGTGTTAAAAAAACTACACCAAGTAAAACATTAAAAATGGCATAACTTCTCTTACGTTTCAGCCTGAACTGTTCTTACTCTAACGCTACGTAAGTCATGCTGGTCCCTTGACCAATCACAGCGCATGTTAATGGTCACGCTGGCCCTGTGACCAATCACACGTCCATGGGCTACATCGAAGACGGCCCTGGACGTCAAAGAATACACCCAGCATGTCAAACTAAAGATCTGATTTGTTGAAGTCTGTGACAATCAACGATACCGTCTGCTTCCATAGAGACATAGAGGTGAAATCTGATTGGATGAGAGCTCTCCTTAACAGAAACTGGAGGCAGTAAGACTGCAAGCAGAGCAACAGATGAAGACAGGAGCTGTGCAATGAGAAAAGGGAAAAATATTTATAATACATGCTGTGTATTTGTGAAAAACCATTAAATTATAAAATAGCTATAACTTTGTGATTCTGTTGAGGCCAGCAGAGAAGGCTTAGCTGGCCCTGACGGCCCACCACTGCTTTAGGCAATATTATCAGGAAACACTCGATAAGTTTTTTATTGTTATGCCGATGAAATCCAGCTATATATATCGATCAAGCCAGATGAAACCAATCAGGTGGCTAAACTTCAAGCGTGTCATAAACATAAGACATAAGACTGTCACCTCCCCCTCCGGTTTGTAGACTCAGGTGCAGAAAGCAGAGACTGACGACGTGGTTCAAGTGAAACAAGGAATCTTCTTTACTGAATGTTGACAGGTTTATCCACTCGGCAAAACAGAATCAGAAGACTTCCAAATCTTACAACATAGGAAGTGGGGCAATCAAAAACAGTCTTAACAAAAGGTGTTCCCCAAAAATACATGTAATGACGAAAGGATCTCGAAAAAACAAAACTCCACGGAGCAAAGAGTACTTAGGTGCAAAGATAGCGAAGTGCCTCCTCACACTACATGGGATGTACTGATCCTCAAGACTCGGCACAGACACAATACCCCTGGAGGCTTATAAAGCCCTTTAACCAGGTCCAGGTGAAATCAATGAGAAATTAAACCACCCTCCCATGTGACCAAAATCTAGAACACTGAGGCCCTCATGTGGACAAAACCATGAACCGCAGTCCCAAACCCTGACAGAACCCCCCCCCCCCCCCTATGAACGTCTCCTGACGTTCCCACCAGGACGATCCGGATGGTCTCGATGGAAGGCCCGGATGGAGCCTGGATCGAGGATATGCCGCGACGGGACCCAGGACCGTTCCGTAGCCCTCCCAATCCACCAGGTACTGTAGGCCCCTCCCCACCCGGCGAGAGTCCAGCAGGCGACGGATCGAATAGACCGGCCCCCCATCGATGATCCGGGGAGGCGGCGGAGGTCTAGCCGGTGGTACCAGTGGGCTCGTCTGGACCGGACGAAGACGGGAAACGTGAAAAGTTGGGTTGATCCGCATTGACCTGGGAAGCTGGAGACGATAGGCGACCGGGTTAATCTTTTTCACAATCTTGAAAGGACCCACAAACCGGAGCCAGCTTGCGGGATTCCACCCGCAGCGGAACGTCCCGTGCGGACAGATAGACCATCTGTCCCGGACGCAGAGGAGGCGCCGGTCTGCGACGACGATTAGCCTGCCGCTGATACTGCCGGACCGACCGCTGCAGCGTGGCCCGGGCCTTGCGCCAAACCCGTCTGCACCGCCTGACAAAGTTCTCGGCCGAAGGGACCCCCACCTCCACCTCTTGGTCTGGGAACAATGGAGGCTGAAACCCAAACTGGCACTCGAACGGACTGAGACCTGTGGCGGAAGAGCACAAGGTGTTATGGGCATATTCTGCCCAAATCACATACCTGCTCCATGTCGACGGGTTGGAGGAGACCAGGCAGCGGAGAGTGGTCTCCAGGTCCTGGTTCAGTCTCTCAGTTTGGCCATTGGACTCCGGATGGAACCCAGACGAGAGGCTGGCCTTAGCCCCAATCAAGTTGCAGAACGCTTTCCAAAACTGCGCCGTAAACTGGGGCCCCCGGTCTGAGACCACATCCAGAGGAAGACCGAAAAACCAGAAGACGTGCTCACAAACTGCCATCGCCGTCTCGAGAGCTGAGGGTAGTTTTGGCAAGGGGATAAAGCGACATGCTTTAGAGAAGCGATCGACCACCACCATAACCACCGTGTTCCCTTGGGAGAGTGGAAGCCCAGTAATAAAGTCCATGGATAGGTGAGACCAGGGCCTTGAAGGGATGGGTAGCGGGCGAAGCAGCCCGTGGGGGGGGAGTACGAGGGCTCTTACTCGTGGCGCAGACTGCACAGGCCGCGACAAAGGACCTTACGTCGGCGTTCATGCCCGGCCACCAGAACCGTCGTTTGATGAACTCTAGAGTCCGGCTCATCCCTGGATGGTTGGTCAGGCGTGACGAGTGGCCCCACTGCAGCACCTTGGCCCGCACCGCCTTGGGAACCACCATCCTGTTGGGGGGTCCACTCCTGGATTCTGTCCCTACCCTCTGAGCTTGGCGCACTACCGTCTCGATTCCCCATCGGGCCGATGCGACGATGATCGAACTCGGCAGAATGGGCTGTGGCACTTCCTCCACCTCGGTTTTCTGGAACAGTCTTGATAGGGCATCCGCCTTCTGGTTCTTCGAACCAGGCCGGTAAGACACACAGAATTCGAATCGATTAAAGAAAAGAGCCCACCTTGCCTGCCTGGGATTAAGGCGTTTGGCCCCCTGAATATAGGCCAGGTTTTTGTGGTCCGTCCAAACCACAAAAGGCTGCTGGGCCCCCTCAAGCCAGTGGCGCCACTCCTCCAGGGCCATCTTGATAGCCAGAAGCTCACGGTCTCCTACGTCATAGTTCCGTTCCGCATCTGACAGACGGGCAGAGAAGAAAGCACATGGATGTAGCTTGCCACTCACCGGACGTTGAGAAAGCACCGCCCCTACCGCTGCTTCCGACGCAGCCACCTCCACCATGAACGGCAGAGAGAGGTCGGGAATTGCCAGGATGGGTGCAGAGGAGAACCTCTTCTTTAGCTCCCCAAAGGCCCGTTCCGCCCCGGGGGTCCACTGGAACGGTCCCGAGTGCTTCTTGGTCAGTGCGATTATGGGAGCTGCGACCGCACTGAAATTCCTGATAAACTTCCGATAAAAGTTAGCAAATCCAATGAATCTTTGTACCTCCTTTACTGATGACGGCTGGGGCCACTCCTCAACCACCTGAGTCTTCTTGGGGTCGGTGCGAAGACTCCCTTTGGAGAGGATGAAGCCCAGAAAGGAGACCTCAGAAACGTGGAACTCACACTTTTCCGGCTTGCCGAAGAGATGATTCTCCAGCAACCGCTGGAGTACGGCTCTGACCTGGTGAACATGCTCGTGGAGGGACTTGGAAAAAATCAAAATATCATCCAGATAAACAAAAACACACTGATTTAACATGTCCCTGAGTACCTCGTTGATGAGCCCTTGGAAGACCGCTGGCGCGTTGGTTAACCCAAAGGGCATTACCAGGTACTCGTAGTGGCCTGTGGGTGTATTGAAAGCCGTTTTCCACTCGTCACCTTCTTTGATCCGAACCAGGTGGTAGGCGTTTCGAAGGTCCAATTTGGTAAAGATGGTGGCCCCTTGAAGAAGTTCGAACGCCGTGGACATCAAAGGCAAGGGGTACCGATTCTTTACCGTAATGTTGTTCAGTCCCCGGTAATCGATACATGGCCTGAGATCCCCTCCTTTCTTCTTTACGAAAAAGAATCCAGCTCCCGCAGGAGAGGCCGATGGACGAATGAGACCGTTCGTCAAGGATTCGGTGATGTAGTCCATCGCTTGTGTCTCTGTGGATGATAGTGAAAAGATCCTTCCCCGTGGGGGCAATGACCCAGGAAGGAGGTCAATGGCACAGTCAAATGGTCTGTGGGGTGGCAGACTAGTTGCCTTACTCTTACTGAACACCTCACTTAGTTCATGGTACAAGGAGGGTACTTGAGCTAACTCCGGAATACGGGGAGGTCTGGGAACCCGGGGTGCCGCCCGGGTAAGAAGGCACGTTGACTTGCACCTCGGCCCCCACTCTACCACCTGACCCCCTGCCCAATCAGTATGAGGGCTGTGGTGGACCAGCCAGGGGAACCCCAGCACCACCGGAAACTCCGTCGATGAGATGAGAAAAAATGTAATCTGTTCTGTATGCACGTCTGAAATTGTTAAATCAATAGGAGTAGTAATATGGGTCACCGTACCTTTGCCTAGAGGTCTTCCATCGAGTGCGGTGACGGCGAGGGGTTGATCCAGGCGTGTCGTAGGTATGTGAAGCTGGTCGGCGAGGTCGATATCCAGAAAGTTCCCCGCCGCTCCTGAATCCACCAGGGCCTGTAGAGAATGTTGTCGGTGCTCCCCGAAAAGGGTGACCGGGAGCTGCAGGCCCCGGGTGTCGTCCGCAGGAGTAATAGTCGCCCCCTTCACAGTCCTCCTATTCCTGGAGAGGGCAGGGCTTTTCCCGCAATGGCTGGACACTCCGAGCGGAAGTGCTTGGGATCTCCACAATAGAGGCAGCACCTCTCTCTCATCCTTCGATCCCGTTCGTTTCTGGTTAGCCGAGTACCCCCCAGCTGCATCGGCTCCTCAGCTGGCAGACTACCCCGCCGCTCTTGGAGCCCTGTTGGAGGTCCGAGGTTGACAGCAGTGGTACCGGCACTGGCACGATTGGCCGACAGTCGCTCCCGACCCCTCTCTCGCAAGCGATTGTCCAGGCGAATCGTCTGTTCGATCAGACTCTCTAGCCCTGATGCAGGTTCTCTGGCGGCCAGCTCATCCTTAATCTCCTCCGCAAGTCCTTGTCGGTAGACAGCCATCCGAGCCTCCTCGTTCCACCCGCACTCTGCTGCCAAGGTGCGGAAGCGCACTGCATAGTCCGCCACGCTAGATCGGTCTTGGCGTAGCTGAAATAGCCGGTTAGCCGCCTCTCTCCCTCCTACCGGATGGTCAAACACCCGACGCATCTCCTCCCTGAATGCGTCGAAGTCATCACAGGCGGGCCCCTGCTGTTCCCAGATCGCTGTGGCCCAGGCCCGGGCCCTGCCGGTCAGGAGAGTTATTATATAGGCAATACGCCCTCTATCAGTCTGAAAAGATGAGGCTTGAAGCTCGATACTGAGAGAACATTGTGTTAGGAAAGCTCGGCAGTCCCGGGGATTGCCGTCATACCTCTCTGGAGTAGGTAACCTTGGTTCCACTGATGGGTGCCTCTCTGACGCTGACCGAGGGATCTCGGATGAACTCCGGGCAGGTAATCGGTTCAGGACCTCCTCCAGGGTCTGTTGATATCCCTGTAGGATCCGTTCCTGACGACTCACCACAGCCTCCTGGTGCGTGAGCCGCGCCTCGTGCCGTGACACGGTGGCCTCGTGACTGGCTACCGCTGCGTAGAGCTGGTCCCCCCCTGTTCCTGACGGGGGAAATGGAGACATAAACGCAGTCGTTGCTTCTGCTGAGTCACTTTCCATGGCCGAGTCTTGCTGTCACCTCCCCCTCCGGTTCGTAGACTCAGGTGCAGAAAGCAGAGACTGACGACGTGGTTCAAGTGAAACAAGGAATCTTCTTTACTGAATGTTGACAGGTTTATCCACTCGGCAAAACAGAATCAGAAGATTTCCAAATCTTACAACATAGGAAGTGGGGCAATCAAAAACAGTCTTAACAAAAGGTGTTCCCCAAAAATACATGTAATGACGAAAGGATCTCGAAAAAACAAAACTCCACGGAGCAAAGAGTACTTAGGTGCAAAGATAGTGAAGTGCCTCCTCTCACACTACATGGGATGTACTGATCCTCAAGACTCTGCACAGACACAATACCCCTGGAGGCTTATAAAGCCCTTTAACCAGGTCCAGGTGAAATCAATGAGAAATTAAACCACCCTCCCATGTGACCAAAATCTAGAACACTGAGGCCCCCATGTGGACAAAACCATGAACCGCAGTCCCAAACCCTGACAAAGACAACATAAGACAACAGACATAAAAACCTGGATGACCTGCAACTTCCTGATGTTGAACTCAGACAAGACTGAAGTTATTTTGCTTGGCCCAGAACATCTCAGAAATCAATTATCGAATGATATTGTTTCTCTTGATGGCATTGCTCTGGCTTCAAGCACCACCGTAAAGAATCTTGTCTGTGATCAAGACTTGTCCTTCAACTCCCATGTGAAACAGACCTCAAAGACTGCCTCGTTTTACCTACACAACATCTCAAGGATCAGGCACATCCTGTCTCGAAGGGATGCGAAACGTTGATCCACACATTTGTTACTTCAAGACTGGATTACTGTAACTCTGTATTATCAGGCTGCTCTGCTAAGTCTCTCAGGTCTCTCCAGTTGATCCAGAATGCTGCAGCTCGTGTACTAACGAGGACTAGAATGAGAGATCACATTACTCCTGTACTAGTTGCTCTCCACTGGCTTCCTGTTAGATCAAGAATCATATTTAAGGTCCTTCTTCTTACCTACAAAGCCTTAATTGGTGATGCACCATCATATCTTAGGGAGCTTATAGCACCATATTGTCCCACCAGAGAGCTGCGCTCACTGAATGAGGGGCTACTTGTGGTTCCTAGAGTCTTAAAAAGTAGAATGGGGGCCAGAGCCTTCAGTTATCAAGCTCCTTTTCTGTGGAACCAGCTTCCACTTTCAGTCCGGGGGGCAGACACAGTCACCTCATTTAAGAGTAGACTTAAGACTTTTCTCTTTGATAGTACTTATAGTTAGGGCCGGCTCAGGTCGGCCCTGGTCCAGCCTCTAGATATGCTGCCATAGGCCTAGACTGCTGGGGAACATCTTAGGATACATTGAGTTCCTCTCTCCTCTTCTTCTCATTACATTATTACATTACATTACATTACATGTCATTTAGCTGACGCTTTTATCCAAAGCGACTTACAATAAGTGCATTCTACGGTTACAAACAAGAATCCTATCTCTTGTACAGATTGTAAAGCCCTCAGAGGCGCATTTGTATTTGTGATTTTGGGCTACACAAAATAAACTGAATTGAATTGAATTGAATTAAACCTACATTTTTCTTTTTTGTAAATTGCATCAATAGATAGCAAGTGAACAACAGGAAAACACATTCATGTATATTCCTGCTGGATTTCAGAGGTTGCCGAGCCACACACTCTACTCACACTCTACTCGTCTGACTGAGGTTCCTTGATTGTTATTGAAAATTGAAATGGTATTATATTATTGGCAAATATTGTTATACATGTAACAAGTTTAAATGTATTTATTGGAATATTAATTTCAGGATAACACCTCTTTGACTTTTGGAAGAACTTGACAAAAATGTATTATTGTTCATGACTTGTTTATGAACTTTGGCTGTAATCTTATTAACAAACAGATTACCTGTGATTGACAGAGAGCCCTGGGTAAACATGGCCAATGTCATGGTCGACTAAAGAGAAGAGAGACGACAGAAGAGTAGGAAATGAAAAACATTCAAATAATTGGCAGAAAAAAGCCAAAGGGACTGTTGTGAAGAGCTGTGAGAGGTAATTAAAAAGAAAAGAAGAGGAGAGAGTCAGACAGAGTGAGTGATGCAGGATAAGGTTGATGGCCTCTCCCTGGTTGTAAATATGGTTTGATTTGGTGATTTATTCACGGTGTTGATTTATTCAGCTGCAGTGCAAAACATCACCCTCCGACTGCTTCTCTATCAATAAAACAATGCTTCTGGAGACAGATGCGTGTGTGTGTGTGTGTGTGTGTGTGTGTGTGTGTGTGTGTGTGTGTGTGTGAGAGAGAGAGAGAGAGGACTTTACATGTTTTTTACAACTAGAACTTTGTTTCTGGCCTCCAGTGTTTCAGCTTCAACTTCTGAAAATAAAGTCTTATAGTAAAAGAAGCTCTACAGATGTTTGACTCAATCTTCCCTCTGTGTCGTGAAAGGATTGTTCCAGCCCACACACTCAAAAACTTTCAGTAACATTAGGCATTATTTATATGAAATATAAAGTGATGAGTCACCAAATTAGTGACCAAAAGACTCATTCAACGTGAATTCTTTCCACAAGTCGTCCTTTCAGCTTCTCGCCTCACATGGACACCAGGTTTTTTGTGTTACCATTGACTGAAATAATCATTTTGGTTGTTTTTCAGCACATGCCCGATAGCAATACAATAAAATTGGATTATTATTGAGCTTGTCAGGGGGAATCCTTATATATTCAAATCAGAGTGTTCACATTTTGTCAAAGGATATTGTAGTATCAAAATGCTATTTTCACTCGTCAGCTGAGGTTTCTGCATGTACAGACATCACTCCCAGTGAGGAGAAGCTAAAACCTGTACTGCTGTTAACGCCACGTTAGTTTGGATCACAAAATCACAAGAACACAAACAAACTAACCAATTGAGGTCGGGGGAGAGCAGTAACTCCTGTGTTGTGCGGTGTTTGTCAACAGAGTCCTGTAGCTTTGAAGACAGCATTTTAAAGGTTTGAGTTCCCTTTTGGAAAGGGTTGTCGGAAGATAATCTTAAAATAGTGTACATTTAAACTGATATTGTTATTATAATATCTTTAAAGACATTTTATTCACATTCACTATGAATATATTCATGACAAATATATTGACATGCAAATTAATCTCAGGAAAAAATTTCTAAACTTACTTCATCTGTTGTGATGGTTCCCTAGCCTGCCTGTCTGCCTGTCTGCCTGTCTGCCTGTCTGTCTGTCTGTCTGTCTGCCTGTCTGTCTGTCTGTCTGTCTGTCTGTCTGTCTGTCTGTCTGTCTGTCTGTCTGTCTGTCTGTCTGTCTGTCTGCCTGCCTGCCTGCCTGTCTGTCTGTCTGTCTGTCTGTCTGTCTGTCTGTCTGTCTGTCTGTCTGTCTGTCTGTCTGCCTGCCTGCCTGTCTGTCTGTCTGTCTGTCTGTCTGTCTGTCTGTCTGTCTGCCTGTCTGTCTGTCTGTCTGTCTGTCTGCCTGTCTGTCTGCCTGTCCGTCTGTCCCCTACAGGTAACAGGAGGGGGAGAAGACCCTAATGGAAAACACCTGGGCCCGGTGCTCTGAAGTTTGCTTCAAAAGCTGTGTCCTCCCTTTCATCTTGTCACGCCGCCTGAGCCGGGTCATGACATCTGTACTTCTGATTATTTTAAGCATAGTAGTCTGCATATTATGAAGTTGTTTTTGTAATTTTTCTAATAATATTTATTTATTTTCTATCACAGGTAATCTACTTGTTAATACGATTCCCTCCGGTAAACATGGTCAGTGTCATAGTAGACAAAAGTGAAGTTATCATCAATTTATTTTGTATAGCCCCAAATCACAAATTTGCCTCAGATGGCTTTACAATCTGTACACATACAACATCCCTGTCCCAGGATCTCACATTGGATCAGGAAAAACTGAAAAAAAACATTCACATGAAAAAAAGAGGAAGAAATGTTAAGGTTTGGTTTCGGCTGGCAGAGCGGTGAGATGGCGTGAGATGGCAGCAGCGGCGGCAGCTGGGCAGGAGTGCAGGCACGGGAATCTGGACACAGGAACAGGAATTAGTAAAAGTCAATACGAGAAAAAACACAAGAGAACTCCAAGTTGTTAAAAGGGGCCCAGCGTCACAATACCACTGAGATGGCAAAATATTCTGGCCACTGGAGAGAGGCAGAAACGACACACACAGAACACAGAAGGGAGACACAGGGAAAAAACAAAAAAAGGACTGGAGTCACAGCAGAGCCGTGACAAGAAACCTTTAGGAGAACAACAGAGGAGGATCCCTCTCCCCGGATGGACAGAAGCAATAGATGTCATGTGACCAGAATCAACGTAAGAGCCGCCATGGCAGGGAGCAGGACCGACTCCAGACAACCACGATCCATGGAAGCTTGAGGAGAGGAAGCACAGAGGCTCCCGAGAAGAAGTAGAGTTAGTAATGTGCATTAAAGAGACATTAATTCATCCAGAAGGATAAAGAGGAGGGGAAAAAGGAGAAAGAGAAGAGGAGAGAGAAGCTCAGTGTATCCTAAGATGTTCCCCATCAGTCTAGGCCTATAGCAGCATATCTAGGGGCTGGACCAGGGTTGACCTGAGCCAGCCCTAACTATAAGCACTATCAAAGAGAAAAGTCTTAAGTCTACTCTTAAATGAGGTGACTGTCTGCCCCCCGGACTGAAAGTGGAAGCTGGTTCCACAGAAAAGGAGCTTGATAACTGAAGGCTCTGGCCCCCATCCTACTTTTTAAGACTCTAAGTAGCCCCTCATTCATTGAGCGCAGCTCTCTGGTGGGACAATATGGTGCTATAAGCTCTCTAGTGGGGTAATCAGCTTTATTGGCCATGTGTTTTTACATAAAGATGGAATTTGACTCAGGTTTCACGTAGCTCTTTGTACTTATATACATACACAATATACAATAAACAAGAACAATATTTAAAAAAGACATTAAAGACAACATAGACAAAAAGACAATTAAAGAGATTTGTTTTACGTGGGAGTTAAGAAAAGGTTTAATTACAGCCACTTTGAGTGACTGTGGCACATAACCAGTTAGTAAAGAACCATTGATAATATCCAGCAGAGCGGTGCCAATCAAAGGCAAAACCTCCTTCAGCAGTCTCGTTGAAATGGGGTCCAGGAGACAGGTAGAAGATTTAGAAGCAGAAACCGTTGGAGACAATTGGTCCAGGCTTATGGGGAAAAAGCCATCCAAACACACCTCAGGGCCCACAGCCGCCTCCAAGGCCAGTCCACTTGAGGATAAATATTCAGTAGTTGAGGGCAGGAGATTGCTAAGCCTGCCTCTGATGGCCAGAATCTTGTCATTGAAGAAGTTCATGAAGTCATCACTGCTGAGGTCCGTAGGAATACACGGCTCCACCGAGCTGTGACTCTCCGTCAGTCTGGCCACAGTGCTGAACAGAAACCTGGGGTTGTTCTTGTTTTTCTCTATTACTGATGAATAGTAGGCTCCTCTGGCATTACGAAGGGCCTTCTTGTAGATTCTCAGACTATTCCGCCAGACTAACCAGGATTCCTCTAGTTTGTTGGAACATCATAAACCTTCCAGCTTCCGTGATGCTTGCTTCAGTATGCGGGTCTGAGGGTTATACCATGGAGCGAGCCACCTTTGTTTGATGATCCTCTTCTTTAGAGGGGCTATCGAGTCCAGTGTCATTTTCAGTGAGCCAGTAGCACCATCGATGAAATGATCAATCTGGGACGAACTGAAGTTGGCACAGGAGTCCTCTGTCCCCTCCAGTACTTGTTTGCTTCAAGGACCCTGAAGCAGGCGAGGAAGATTGTAGCTGATCCCTCTCACCCTGGACACAAACTGTTCGTGTCCCTCCCCACTGGCAGGAGGCTGCAGTCCATCAGGACCAAGACCTCACCCCACAAACAGTTTTTTCCCGTCTGCAGTCGGGCTCATCAACAGAGCCCGGGTCCCCCACTGACTCTAATGACTCTGTCACCCACAGACAATTTCCCACTGGACACTCCCCTGCACACACCCTCATGCTTCATATTTAAATATTGAAATACACTCGACATTTTAACACTACACTTACATTCCATGCACTTTATCTACTGTTCAATTGTAAATATTAATTCATTCATTCTCATTTATTGCACTGTGTTTATTGTTAAATGTGTATTGTTAAATGTTAAATGTTATGCACCTTCCGCCAGGACAAATTCCTTGAATGTGAAAACAAACATGGCAATAGCTGGTTCTGATTCTGATTATATTGAGGCATGGTAACGAATCAAATACAGAAGAAATCGCTTCTTTAAATCTAGCAACAGCAACGTCAGTTAGACATCTGGTGTAGAAACTTTTGTCTAGGGGCGTTCACGCTGATAGTATAGATTCAAGGCAATGGTTCTGTGGAAAGACTATTAAATGCTCTACATCAACACCACATGTAAGAACAAGGTCGAGGGTGTGGCTAAAGCAGTGAGTTGGTTTATGTACTCTCTGACAGAAGCCAATCAAATCTAACAATGATATAAATGCAACACTAAGGCTATCATTGCCGACATCCACATGAATATTAAAATCACCTACAATGATAACCTTATCAGTCTTAAGGACTAAACTCAATATATTGTGTATCTGTCAGTTATCACTTTCAAAAACCTTCAAAGAGGCAAACTCCACTAGTGTCGAACAAATCGTGTCGCTGTGTGTGTGTGTTCAAGAGAGAGAGAGAGAGTGATGGGATTGTACTTGTTATGTGGGATCAGATGTGCTCTGTTTGTCTGCTCTGTGTCAGTGGGAGAGGCTGGTTCCAGTCAAAGTGTGGGATCAGTGTCAGGATCAGTGAGAATCTCCAGCAGCTACGACACACACAGCATGTGAGTATCAGACACGGCCAACGTACCATTGAATTATTTTTGTGTGCAGCTGTTTGGTGGACATGTGGTATTTGTCTGTCTAGTGTCTGTAAGCTTCTCTCTTAGTAAGTAGTCGTGACTATTTGTATCTGTGTGTGTGTGTGTGTGTGTGTGTGTGTGTGTGTGTGTGTGTGTGTGTGTGTGTGTGTGTGTGTGTGTGTGTGTGTGTGTGTGAGAGAGAACGTTAGATATGTGTGAGTGTAAATATGTTACTGTCTGTTGTCACCGAGTCTATCTCTACAACTCTTTCAATCAGGAGAGACAAAAGATTTATTACAATGGTAATAGTGCAACAATGGAATAGTGCAAAGTCTTTGGCGATCGGACTCTATCCTGAACCAGGATGAACAAGGGGCAGCGAAGCCGAGTTCTGACCCGGCAGAATCCCCCCTGGAGTCCAGACACTGGTGGTGCTGGTGGTGAAGAAGAGAGTTGCTGCAACCTGATGATGAATGAGGAGCATGACTGCCTGCTGACTGGAGGTGACTGGGGTGGAGGAGGGTCGCATCGGTTTGAGCTGAAATGACAACTGAGGACAGCAGAGCAGAGAACCCCTTTAAAAGTTTGACAGCAACGATATGATTGGCTTAGAGACACAGCACCGCATCCGGTTGATTGCTTAAAAGACGACGCCCCCCAGATCAGCTGATAGTGTGATCGCTGGGAGAAAAGACAGACATTTATGAATGATCCGACGTGTCAAGAAAGTCTTCCTTCCTGAACTACCGCTTAAGCTCCATTTCTTATTTATTTTTCTTTCATCGTGTGTGTGTGTGTGTGTGTGTGTGCGTGTGTGTGTGCGTGTGTGTGTGTGCGTGTGTGTGTGTGCGTGTGTGTGTGTGTGTGTGTGTGTGTGTGCTTGACCAGACATTACCTAGAGAAAGGGAGAGAAAGAACATTCACGTATTGCAAGATTCCCTTCCTGAGCGATTACCAGGGCTTTCAACTGCATCCCATGGCTTTTAAATGGAAGTCCTGTGACCTCATGCTGCCTTCCAGACAAAATTCTGTCCTTGAAGTACAAAAAGTACAATGAAACGCCACTTAAAGTCAGAACCCCTGCTTGAGAACTTATAATTCCCTTGTGCAAAGTCTTCATCTAATTCTGAACTACGGAAAGGGTTCATAAAGGGCTCAAAATGTCTGCGAGAGATTCAAACACCCGCCGATGTGACAGTGGGACAGCCCTGAACCATCACGGAGTAGCAGGACGCGCCTCAAAGTCTGTGAGTCCGTAAGGGTGGGGATTGGGAATGGGCCATGGAGAGGAGAGGCTGGACAAGCAGTAAGAGAACGAACACCTCTGTGGACGAAAATAATACAAAGGACTACGAAGATGAGGAACTCATAACCGGGACCGTGTTGAGTTTTTTGTTCCACTTTCTCATCCAGGACATTTTGTTTATTGTTGGACCTTTTAATTCTTTTATTTAAAGGACTTCCCTGAGTTGCCTGCGGTATGGTAAAAATAAACCTCCACCTCTAAATTGTGCCTGTTTTTCAGCTCTCAAGCACTGCCCCACCCTAGCCGGCTCTAGAGACATCCTGGGACACTACAATATGTACTCGCTGAGACACGATCCAGCATTATATGCTGCGTGTGCTGGCCTAAATTTAGGATAATTAATGTAAAAGGTTGCTTGGCATGTCCAGATGTATATTTGATGATATGTACATGTTTAAAATATAAAAAATATAATTTACAATGTAAAGTACAATGGATTTTAATGTAACAGGATTATTGCACAGGGATTGTTCCTGACGATATAAAACATGAGATTAATAATGTGCAGTTTAGAAGAGTGTATCACTCTAATTATGTAAAATATCAATTGTCTTTGCATGTATGCCTCATCCCTCTTCTATCACTTGTCCTCTCTCCATCCAACATTACTTTGCTATTCTTCTTCTCTGGATTGAATACCATACCTCCTCCATTCTTCCTACTTTGCTTTCATCAACACTCTTCTCCATTGAGGATGATTTTCGTTGCAAAACAAGAGCAGTGTCTTTACCCTTTTCTTATTTCTCTCCTCCTTGCCCCTCAATTGTCAACCCCTCTATTTATACTTAAGTAGCCTGTGCTATCTTCCTCTGTTGTATCTCTCTTTTGCTCCCTTTCTTTCTCTTTCCAGTGATTGTCTGTCTTGCTGGGCACCAGATAAGAGCTTTTCACGGCACCAATGACAAGCACACAGGAGGGGGCTCATTCCATTCGTAAACAATGATCTGTAAAAACACACTGGATGAGATGTAAAACAAGCACTCTGCAGAGACCGCCTGGGCAGACCTGGAATAGGCCATTCAACGCACCACTTACCGACACATTCAGCCAATTTGTACTTAGAGGGAATATGCACAAGGTGGAGAGACTATATGTCAAAAAGACTAACACAATTCTTCTATATAGCACAGGGAAATTGTTGAATAGGCTTTTATCAACTTAAGTCATGATGGGCCTAATCAATAGAAGAGGTTTGTCTCACAAGTGCAAAGGTCAGAGGCAAAAATAGCTCAACATACTCACAAACTCAGTGATTGCCTGATGCCAAACTTTACATATAATATACATATGTTGTGAACATGTACAGACACATTTTAGCTTTGACATATGCAAATACATTGGTCTCAGTGATTCCAGTTATCAGGTTGTCTCCATTATTGCAGTGTCTTATTGGGGCCATGTCCTAGTACTCACAGATGCTCAGACAGATGGCTTCATCCTCAGCATTAGATAGAGGAACAACAAGGTAGTTAGCATAAACTGCAGAAGATACAATTGTTTAACAAACCTAAAGACACTAAGCCTTTATTTTGATGTGATGAAACTTAAAAACATTGTATGCATTGCCCACATTGGGAGAAAGCCCCTAACGCCATATGGCATGACCTTATAGCAGGATCTAATGGCGTTGAATGTAGAGAAGAGTCACAGATGTAAAGGAACTATCTATCTACTATCTTTACTATCAATTTTTTTTTTAAATTATGGTAAATCTCTCATTTCTTTTAACCGCATATACAGGGGACAAATTAAGCCACTTAACATAATGGCACCAGCACTATTCTATTCAAGTCAATTCAGTTTATTTTGTATAGCCCAAAATCTCAAATACAGATTTTCCTCTGAGGGCTTTACAATCTGTACACATACGACATCCCTGTCCCGGGACCTCACATCGGATCAGGAAAAACTCAAAAAATAGTAAAAACCCTTTCACAGGGAAAAAAGGGGGAAGAAACCTTCAGGAGAGCAACAGAGGAGGATCCCTCTCCCCGGATGGACAGAAGCAATAGATGTCATGTGTACAAAATCAACGTAACAGAGTTACAGCACATTCAATGAATATGACAGAAATTAGTCATGTAATAAGTAGTAGGCATGGACCACGATCCAGATAACCACGATCCATGTCAACAGACGGAGGCAGAGATGAGGGGCATCAGCAGGGCCGCCATGGCAGGGAGCAGGAGCCAGGTCAGAGGGCAGAAGGCAGCGCCCAGGAGGCAGAGACACAGCCACTACCCATGGAAATTTGAGAGGCGAGAAAGCACAAAAGACTCTGGGGAAGAAATACAGCAGTAGGCTACTTTTTTTACTTGCTGTTGACTCATTTGAAACAATGTCCCAGCACTGCTTATATTGAGACAGATGGAATTTGTGGCTGAGAAAAAAAAAAAGCCTGAAAAGGAGCAGCAATTAGCATATCCATACATTTTATCACTGCCAATCGGAGCTGTATACCACGATTACTGCAGAGTAATTTGTCCCGGGAATGGATGCAAAAAGCAACCCTTCCCATCAAAGGCAAAAGCCAGATTTGAGTGTTAATGTTTTTTTGTTGAGTGGGAAAGAAGCTTTACTGAGCCAGTTTTGGCATCCACAGAGCTTATGAGCTCTTTGTGGAAGCACAAGAGTAAAATGAAGGCCAATTGCAATTCTGCCTTCTGGTATAGGGAACAGTGTCATATGCATGTGGCTATTTTACTTTCTTACAGAGGAGTGTGACACCCGGATGTATCATCCTAGGTTTCTGTCGTCATGGAACCTGCTCCCATGTACACACACACAAGCACGCGGGTACATCGACTATGTAAATAGCTTGAATTGGTATGCATTGGAGGGTGAAAGAAAAGAGATTTCCTCGCAAGATTGTGAGTGGAAGGGAAAAAAATACACTTTGCCTCCAAATGAGAGCTGTTTGTGTGTGCGTGTGTGTGCGTGTGTGTGTGCGTGTGTGTGTGTGGTCCTCATCATCTGTTTGCCTTCTCTGAAATGAGCTCTTTTCAATAGTGAGATAGCACTATGGAGGTGTGAAGTGCCGCCTTTTTCTATTCAGGAGAAGTTTCCGCTTGTCTGCCTCCTAGATATTGTTCCACTTTTTTCTTTCTCTCAAGTTCCCTCCATCCCTCTTTTTCCCGTTTGTTTCTCACTTCCTCCCTCCTCAACTTCGTTTAACTGGCTCTGCTTTTTTTCTCTCTCCCTCGTTTCTATCCCTTTATTTCTCTCCGCATCACATCTGTCTTTGTATCTTGCATCACTATACCCCCCCCCCCCCTTCTCTCATTTCCTTACCCTATGTCGGTCCTTCTGTCCTTCACTTTCTCTCCTCCACACAAATACACACAGGTTGGATGAGTTAATGATGTGCCTCTCCTTGGATCTGCCTCGACTGCATATTCACCACAATATTTATCATATTATTATTTATTTACTGGGATGTTTTACATATCACAGAATCTCCAAATCATCCCCTGCATTTGCATTCTCAGTTTGTTCTCTTGTCTTTGGCAGCTTTGCTCCCCTCATAGAAAAGAACGTGTCCCACAGGTTAACTCACAGCCAGTAGCCAAGGTGACAGTGTCAGCTAAATACATACCATTTAGCTGACAGAGGATTTTTAAAATAATTTTTAGAAGCCAAGTTATACAGTTTGTACCCATGAGTATCCATTTCTTATTTTAGACGTGTGTATTTGTATTTACTATGTTCACTTACACTCTAATTTGTGTGTATGACCGGACTCTGGCAACTAGAGATCAGCCAGGACTGGAACAACCACACCAGAGATTTGCCATGGATGAGGGCCTGGAGGACAGCCAATCGGGGCTGGACCTGCTGGAGCAGCGCTACTAATACAGGATGACACTGTAGGAGGTTGCTTGCCTGGACACAGGAACAGGCTTGGCTACTGCCACAGAGCTGGGCGGTGGGACTCTGGGTCATGGGCTTAGCTGGTTGCTAGCAGGCAGGTTGGAGAGCAGGCTGAAATGTAGGCTGGAGGCCCATCTTCACAGAACATGTCAGAGTCCCAGCTGAACACTAGAAGGGTTGAAGCCTTTGCGACACACAGCCCAGTAAATTAATGTTTGTTTAAGAGTTATCTCTTGAATCTATATTTGATGATTGTTTTTATTTGTTGACCCATCTTTTTTCACAAATGTAACTTATTTTAAAACCACTTTCAATGCAAAAATATCATCAACAACCAATATTATTTCCTAAAACGCATGATATAATAAAGTTTAGTTGTATCTAAAAAATACAGATACAATGAAAATGTACCAACTAACAAGGATGCCTGTATGCAGGTGTTGGGTATTATGGCTCTGCAAGCACACCAAGTCAACAGCACGAACATTGCAGCAGGAATGTCCGGAAATCACCCTGGAGCAGAATGCAGCGCTGCTCCAAGCTTCAGCTACAATATGCACACACACGTGACTTCAACGTTAGCCCCTTATTAAGGCAGGAGTACACATGTCTGAAAATAATACATGTAATAACCACAAGGACAATAAATAACAGGTCACGATAAGCAGCATTGGCAGACATCCCCAAGAAGGGAAATAAACAATTCTTCAATTGGCTGAGGCCAAAACTCATTTGCATAAAACACACTGAGGTGGATGTTAAAGAATAACCAGCTGGAAAGACACACTCACAAAAGGATATGAAAAAAATAAACTCCCCAATTCTCCAAGCACCTGTACAAGTTGAATGCACTGTGCTGCCAAGCAAATAGTGTCACTGCTCCTGTGTCACATGCATTGGTATAAATTATGTAATGTGCATAAGTCTGATGCAGAATTGTTTTTTCTATGCCAATGAGAAATGAGTTCACGACTGCTATATTATTTTCTTTTAGTCAATCAGGCAATACCAAAGGTATCAAAAAGGTATTAAATACAACCAGTGAAGGCTTATCTAATCTCATCAGTCATCAGTGTCGCTGCAGTCATCAGTGTCGGCGCTTGAACAAATGTCAAATTCTGAGCGGGAAATCCTTAATTTCCTTAATGGTGGAAATGCCTAAATGTCAAGGAAAACACCAAATTCAGAGAGAAGGTGATCATTAAAAACATCATGTGATATAATAAATGAATGGTCTCTGGGATTCTTTATTGCTCAACCTGCATGCTGGCAGCTCCTCCAGTCACAGAGACGTGCCGCAGCAGCTGCAGACTTGTGTCATATGCACATTTCTTCTGTCATACTAAATATGACCTGATGACCCCTGAGAGCAGTTATTATGCCGGACTGCTGGACGTGTACACGCGCCTCAACGTCTCCTCTCCTCATCCTCAGTGCGTGTCAGTGGAGACAAAGGCTACTTCAAAGTTGATGGGCCTTTGAGATTGCTAGCTCCTCCCACTATGCTTCCATTTTTGGATGTAAGCCCATTGCAGCCTTCAGGGGCTTCCGGTCTGAGCCTCTACGGGTTGTACCGGAAAGCAATACGGTTTTCCTTATCAAACAATTAATGATATAATTATATGTATTGGTTATTATAACATAATGACCTAGAAGATTTTCTTTTGGGTATGGACTTTGACTTGGACAGTCATTGCATGGCTAGCCCCTCCTGACGGGAGCTCTGCTGCAGGCTGACTCACTCCTCACAACCAACACATTTACACTTTGCCACATGATAATCGCAATTAGATGCAAAAAAGGCACACTGAACTCAGCTGCATACTTTTATGGGCGTGTTTGCGCTGTCATGTCATTAGTGCAAGATCTTTTGTGACTCAGACCTTGAAACTGGGCAGATAGCGATTGCAAGTGATGGTGCTATCAGCGGCCTCTCTCCCTTCTGCACAGCTTTCACTGATGACAGAAAAAAAATATTTTAACAGCTCATTTGATTGACCAAACAATCAGAAAATGAGGAATATATCTGCCTATGTCTTATTTAGATGCCTATTTCCATTCCTTTTGTTAAGCAGGGTGGAAAATAAAGCGCCTACGTGCATGCCATCTAAGGCCTTACATTTATAGGAACAGTGAAATGTTATCATTATGTAGTGTTATGGCCGTGGGTAATGATGCACAGTAACTGCTGCCGCACTGTTGGAGAATACTGGCTGACTTCTCAATGAATCCATTTCTCCACATGGAGGAATAGTGTTTAGAGAGCCTAATAGTTATGATCACATCTGCATGTGCACTTTACAAGTTTCCTCTGTTATCAGACATAATGTATTGTTTACATGAATGCAAATGTATAAAAACAAGTAATTCACATAACTTTCATAACTTTAACATAACACTTTATCTTATTTCATTTTAACTTTAATTATATATTCTACTGTTCAATTGTAAATATTAATTCATTCATTCCCATTTATTGCACTCTGTTTATTGTTAAATGTTTATTGTTAAGGACAAATTCCTTGAATGTGAAAACAAATATGGCAATAAATGGTTCTGATTCTGAATTCAAAAGGAAAGAAATGAAGTACATGCACACTGCCACATTTTTATGATCACTACTTTTCTGCTTTTGACAAAGACAAGCTAAAATGAATTGTCATATCAAAAATGTACAACGTCCTACATGCTATTTTACATTTCCATTAAAGCATAGATAGTCCTCACTTTAGATGAGGTCATTACTTAACTAACAACTAGTAACTACCTGAATTAATCATAAATTGCAGTATTAAAACACATTTATAAAGCACATGTTAACCATTAGTGCATCATCTATAAGTCCTTAATAATTGTTTTGCAATATATATGACTTAATAGGTTTGCAATATATATGACTTAATTTACAAATGGGGAATCAATCATTTATAAAGTATGAAAACCCAATCATGAAACGCATAATAGTCAAGCTTATTAATCAAGAATAAAACCTTTATAACTGTGTTTATGAATTGCATACTAATGAGTTACTAATAAGTGTTCTTGTTGGAACAATGCTTTATAAATTATTAAGTTTTTACTCATGCTTTACTAATGCTAAATAGTGTGTAGTTATTATAAAGTGCTACCGATTTATCTTCAGGAAAATGGTGCAAGGATGTGCGACTGTAGCATTACAGTTCTGCAGAGGGATACTGATCTACATTTACAACATGCTTTTGACTTGTCGTGATGGAGCAACATTACCTTTCATTTACAGCATATCAACAAAAGCTACAGCCTGCCATTTATTGCGTTATTGATTGAACAGTCTAGACAGAACCCATTCTCTGTCTGGCACTCATAATTCATATAATGCTGGAGCTGACTCAATACGCAGCACTAATCCCTGGAACACTTCAGTGCCAAACCTGTGAACAGCAACACATTCCATAGACACGTTGTCAGGAAAACATTTCTTAGAACAACAATCGTTCATAATTTGCTGGGAGCCCAGAGTTAGTTTCAATGAAACATTGTCAGAGAGAAAATAAGCTCCCTCATTCCAGTTCTCATCAATTCTCACCAGTTATCATCATATCTCATCAGTTCTCACCAGTTATTATCATATCTCATCAGTTCTCACCAGTTCTCATCAGTTCTCACCAGTTCTCATCATATCTCATCAATTCTCACCAGTTATCATCATATCTCATCAGTTCTCACCAGTTCTCATCATATCTCATCAGTTCTCACCAGTTCTCATCATATCTCATCAGTTCTCATCATATCTCATCAGTTCTCATCATATCTCATCAGTTCTCACCAGTTCTCATCATATCTCATCAGTTCTCATCAGTTCTCACCAGTTCTCATCAGTTGGGTTCTTATCTGGCCTTAATCCTGACGACAACAACTACACCAGGGTTTAGGGTTCAGGGTTTTAGTATAATGCACATAGGGCTTTTTCTCATGATTTATTTATGTTATACATTTATGTTGTATGATGAGAGCAAATGTAACATATTAATGGATCAATGAACTATTTCTGATTCTGACATGTATTTCCTTGCCAGAGAAAGCTGCAGTTGTATTTTCACCCTTCATTTTAAATAAGGGTGCTTCATTCAGCTGGTAGGGTGTTCTCAAACGGAGTGGGAGGGTGTCGGGTCTGGATTGGAATTGGTCTGTAATTTGGAATGTGGATTAGAGGCCCTTCAAGCTTTCAGAAGTTACTGCTCTGGTGCCCATGGATAAGCTACCTTAGATTGGTCAGGCCGTTTTTTAAGACTTCTATATGTTATATATGTGAAAGGATTTCAACCTTCAGTTTTTCCGCAGGGAGCCATGTGAATTCTGGTAAATGTCCTCAAGTGATGTCACTTGAGTTAGTTAGTAGGCTTTAAAGTGTTAAAAAAAAAAAACATGAAGGCCCAGGCTACATTAGCTGCTAACACACCTGCATCTCCAACCGAACTGTCTGCAGGGAAGTTGCATTGTGGGTAAAATAGGTGAAGGTTGTGGGGAAAAAAGGGACGAATAAAAAAGGACGCTATCTCTGGTTCTACTGCAAGTTAAATAAGTATTCTCCATATCGCAAGTCTGTCAAGTTATAGGAGTGTGATGCTAAATCTTTGGAGAACTCTTTTAATTGGAGGTATATTTTTTTCCTCCAAAAATGAAATGTTTGGATGATTATCTGCTCTGATCATCCAAACTTTTCCTTTTTCTAAGGCAAGACAAACATTGCCCCTGTGGGAAGCTTCCACCTGTTTCTCCTGGAGCCACTCTTAGGAACTCCTCTGGTAGTATTGGGGAAAGGTCTTTAGGATTACAATTTGACAAAACAACTTGGTGAGATGGAGATGTTTTTCAGTATTCTACTTTGCTTGTGTATGATAAAGCATGAGACAGACAGACAGGTTCTGAGCTCCTCCTTTCAGTAACTGTGTCACCATCCTGTTGATATTTGAAAACAGCTTGTTTGACTGAGGGACAGGCAGCAGAGAGGAGCAGGTGGACCGCGCCTGGACCTTTGCTTCTACTTCAGATACCTCCATTACTTGACCTCTCCCTCTCCATCGCTCTCTCTTTCTTCCAACACACATACGTGGACAAATGCACAGACACACACACACACACACACAAACACACACCGTCCCCCGTCGCTTTCTGCTTCCAGCAGTTCATTGCCTGCCTTATGACAGTGCTGACAATTTGCACCGTGCCCCTACACACACATCCTTGCATTAGCCATGACAGGTGTGTGTGTGTGTGTGTGTGTGTGTGTGTGTGTGTGTGTGTGTGTGTGTGTGTGTGTGTGTGTGTGTGTGTGTGTGTGTGTGTGTGTCTGTGTGTGTGCGTGTGTGCATGTGTGTGTAAGACTGAGGTAAAGCAGGACATAAAAGGCCAGGCTCTCTCCCACCCCTGCTAATATGTGTTCATGGGTCTCTCTCTCTCTCACCAGCGCACACACACACACACACACACACACACACACACACACACACACACACACACACACACACACACACACACACACACACTTGCATACACTCCATAAGTGTGTATATATACTGTATGCCATGTATGTTATAATTGTGTGTCAAGTTCAGTATAGGCCAACCCTCCTGGCTTACTGTCCCACCCTGGAGTTCCATTAGTCCTCTCTCCCATCCCATCCAATCTCATTGTCACCCCCAACACACACACACCTCTCACGCCGTGTCACTCTATGCTAAATCGTCTTCCCTCGGAAGATATGGAGGTGTCTCCTCTGAGTAGAAGTTGATACTGTGTACTTTGGCTTAAGACGAGTTCAGTTGCAAGTTGGAAATGTCATCTGTGGAGTAACTAGCTGTGAGCTGCACTGCTGGAGTTCATTTGGGACAGCAGTGGTCATATTGGGTCTTTCTTTCTCCCCAGGGGCCCCATCTACACTACAGTGAGATGAACATTGTGCTGTTTGAAATGCAGCCCCCTTAGGGAACAGTTGCCAGTACATCAGCTTTTTGTTGCACATATGACACACAGCTCCTAGTGATGTGCAGACCAACTCTCTTCAAAGAATCCGTTCCTTTGAGTTGATACATACAAATGCATCAAATCTTTTTGATACTTTTTGCAAAATATGGTGTCAGTTTTTCTGTGAGTCCCCGTTATAGAACATGCACAAATGACACAAGTGCTGCCTTTATCACCTTCATCATGTATACATTTTTATAAATAAAGAAGGAAGCCTTGATTTAACATCCCAGGACATATGTGTTCCAGTCATGTGGTGTCGGACTAAATGGGAAAATGAGTTCCATATCATCTTTCATGACTCATCTCCATTCCCTTTGCTTCTTGTTGCCACACAACCCTGGATCAGAATGCAAAGACTGTGATTGGACACAGCAAGAAACAATCAGGGACAGGGCAGAACATCACAGGGGCAGGAAGGGCAGGGACACAGAGGACACAAGAGACAAGGACTTCAAAATAAAACAGGGAACAAGAAAAAACCTAAACTACAACGCTTCATCGCCTGACATGATAATTGTTTTTCATTGATAGCCAACATTCTTTTTAAAAGTGCCAGGGGTTCATGATAGTAGATTTTGCCAATAATCTCTTGATGGCAGGAAATGAGCTCCAAAAAGTTATACAATTATTAATTAATCATGCAATTAATTACCTTCTCCTGTTCATTTTTAGACAGTTATTTAATGATTAATTGTTTAATCAAGACTCCCACATAGCTGAAATTGTAAACTTGCAGGGATCATAACACTAACTTTTGATATAGTTAGCTAAAGGAAAACACACTGGGAATTACATTGTTTTTATCTTTAAATTAATTTCATAATTATTTTGCTGAAAAAATAAATATCTCCTTCCTACACTGCTTGGTTATAAAGGTAACTGCTTTGTTATAAATATAACTGATTGGTTATAAAGGTTACCTCTTTGTTATAAAGGCAACTGCTTTGTTATAAAGATAACTGCTTTGTTATAAAGATAACTGCTTTGTTATAAAGGTCACTGCTTTGTTATAAAGGTAACTGCTTTGTTATAAAGGTAACTGCTTTGTTATAAAGGTAACTGCTTTGTTATAAAGATAACTGCTTTGTTATAAAGGTAACTGCTTTGTTATAAAGGTAACTGCTTTGTTATAAAGGTAACTGATTGGTTATAAAGGTAACTGCTTTGTTATAAAGGTAACTGATTGGTTATAAAGGTAACTGATTGGTTATAAAGGTAACTGCTTTGTTATAAAGGTAACTGATTGGTTATAACGGTTACTGTTTGGTTATAAATGTAACTGCTTGGTTATAAAGGTTACTGCTTGGTGTTAGCACCAGCCTCCATTGTCATTAGGTCACTGTTTCGGAGATGGCTGCTCGAGTACCAGACGACTGAGGCCTGCTTGTGAGTTGGAGGAGGTCGTAACACTGATTGGAAAGCATGTATTTGAAAGAATATTTCATCAACGTGGGGCCCTGGTCTTCCATCTATAGCTGTAACATTTATGGTTTCAAAATCTGCAGAGTAAAGAGAATTAACTTCCTCTATCTAGTCAGAAAAAAAGGAGAAGAGTAAAAGCCATGACAGCACATATCATTAGGAAAAAAGGCCATAAAGGGTATATGAACGATAAGTCACCCTGCTGACTGAAGCTCCAGGTGACAGGGGTCAATCCTGATGCAGATCCTCTGTTCTAGTTAGCAGGATGTGTGGGAGTAGATCTACACAGGGCCCGGCTGGGTTCTGTGAGATCAACTGTGAGACCTTGCTAGAGAGTACAATATATTGAGGAAGTACTCCTGACTTATAATGAATGCTTGGCCAATTTGATGTGTAACAAGAATGGTTGAAAATTTCTTTTTTTTTCTTTTTTCCTTTTCTTCTTCTTTGAATGCATCTGTATTCAAAATTATGTTAACTGAGCACCGAGCCGTTGGGAACGGCCGTTGTTCCTGAGAAGTGCTACACGTTGTTGGGAGTATGTGTGTGTGTGTGTGTGTGGTGAAATAGTCCGACTCCTCTACAATTAAAGAAGCAACGAGGCAGGTGATTCATGCGCGAGCCCAAGTTCAGTTGGCTGGTGTTTTGAGACACGGCTTGACCCTCAACTCGTAGGTGTCCCCGTGTCTCGCGGCGCTCTGCGTTAGTTTGAACGGTTTACTACACCAGCCGACTGTTTAACAGCTGAAATATAATTAAAAACAAAGCAACAGGAGGATACTCCAGAGGCTCTGCACAAACATTGCCATTAGCACCACTGTATTTCACACTAGACCAAATAATTGGCGGACTTATTGTATCGATAAATGTATCTTTAGAATAAACAGTCAAGGATTTACTCACTCATTTGATTTTGTTAGCCTCCTGTTGAACAATAGTCAAGTCATACAAGCAGTGTTTCCTATTTCATTTGATGCCCCCCAAAACCATAATGAATGAGCTCAAGTAACCCTGCATCAACACCCCCATCAAGTTCCACATGGGAAGAAAAACGTGCAAATAAAGAAGAGAAAGAGAAAAAAAAGTCAAAATGTCGTTTTAATTTCAAATTTAATCAAAATTGAAACTTACAGTTGAGAGGGTTTAACTGTTTAAAATGCCTTTTTGAGCTGCACGGTGGTGTAGTGGCTAGCACTGTCGCCTCACAGCAAGAGGGGCCGGGGTTTGGATCCTGGTGTAGGCGGGCCTTCTGATCCTGAAGCTTCTCCGCACTCTAGCGATGACATCACGCACTCTGAGCTGCGCCATACACACTTATGTTAAAGGCAGAAAGGATTCAGATGTTGTCAGTGTGGGTTCTCTCTGGGTTCTCCAGCTTCCTCCCACAGTCCAAAGACATGCAGGTTAGGTTAATTGGACTCTAAATTGCCCATAGATGTGAATGGTTGTCTGTCTATATGTGAGCCCTGGATAGACTGGTGACTTGTCCAGGGTGTACCCTGCCTTCACCCAATGTCAGCTGGGATCGGCTAAACAGGATAAGGGGTTCAGATAATGGATGGAAGGCCTTTTTGAGATGGGCCGAGCTAAATAATCAAGTTCCTCAAAGGGATGGACAACCATTAAACACAGCTGGCAGGAGACATAAAGGAAGGAGCAGCAGCTGATCTATAATCTATTTACAGTAGGCATGGTACACCTGATTCAGTTTGCAGGAAAGCATGTTGGTGGCTGTGCAAATGCACACACACACACACACACACACACACCAATGCTAATTACCAGCGCTCCAGCCACATTGTGGAATATATTGCTGTGTGTGGATGCCAAGCAGCGAATAGCATTAGCATACTTTATACAGCTGACATCTTTGAATTGTCAACAGCCTATCCATCAATAACTGCTCTTACCTATTCACACACAGAGGCATGCATGAATATATGAAAACAGTATGTCCGCCTACACATTTATAGTCCCAGTTCATGTATATATATATATATATATATATATATATATGAACATGGCACTGTCCCTCACACACTCACCTACACAACATGTGACAATTTCTTTTGATTCCTCTCTCAATAAATGAGCTTTCAATATTATTATTTTCATCACATGACAAAGTCCTTCTGTGAACTTAATTGTAACTTCCTGTTTCTCATCATTTTGTCCTAGTGTTTTAGAATAAATCATGTAGGTTGAAATGTGTATTATTTTTAATCCAGCAGAGACAATATATGTGTTGTTTAAATTCATTAAAATTCAATGTGCAGATCTTGCTCATAGTATTATATGAATAAATTCCTCAGGAAGGTTGAAGATGAGAGCCGAGCAGCATAATAATGCATCCGCATGATAGTACATATTAACTGTTTTTCTCTCCAATTCCATTTTTCATTGCCAAATATTTGCAGTACTTCTTTGATGAATTATGTGTTTTTAGATATTGTATTCATATTATGTGTATACAGATTCATTTAACTTTATTTTGTGTAGCCCAAAATCACAAATTTGCCTCAGAGGGCTTTACAATCTCTACACATATGCTTTGATTTATTTAATGTGAGTTATTACGTGTTAGGTTACCATGAAAACCTCAGTGGCTACCCGATTTCCCTCTAGCACAGTCGCCAGGAAAAGAAATGCTGTCATTATGTACGTTTCTGCAAACCACAGATACGTTGAATCAACATTCAACGTTATTACATTCGGTCAGAGTAAGTAACTTATTATATCGAGCATCAAATCAAATTCCATGGTAAAATAACAAATGTAACAAGCAAGAAGGTCCACGAAGGGTGGATGGGAGGGCCAAACAAACATAAGCATGAGTTTTTTTTTCAAACCAAGTACATTACATTACATTTAGCTGACGCTTTTATCCAAAGCGACTTACATGATATACAGTAGACACAGCAACGGTGAGCCATTAGGGTTAAGTGTCTTGCTCAAGAACACAATGACATGGACTAACGGAGCCTGAGATTGAACCACCAACCTTCTGATTGAAAGACTGACTTGCTAACCACTGAGCCAAAGTCGACATTTCTTGCCAAACCTGACTGTTTAACAATGTTAAGCACCTGGCATTGTTAGTTTGTACAAGGGTGATAAGAGACCGATTAGTAAAGTATCCATGGATCGTAATTTTGCTTCAGAAAGGGCAACACATGTTTTTGTTCTACCCACTGGGTTGGTTCCCTCCCACCCATTATGTGGTATCTCTTGCCATCCTCTTAATGATTGATCTACTCTCTTAGTTGAAATGAAGATGAGTGGCTTCATAGAGAACTGGCTCCTCAGTAGTGTCAAGTGTCAGCATCAGTTTCTCCACACCTCCCCTATAGTCTTCATCCACTACTCATTTAGCCACGCTGGGCCGATTATAGCAGAGTGTGTTCTTGCACTGGATGGCTAAATGCCACTCAGCTAAGGACCATACAAGGTGGTCAGATTTGACAAATTTGTTGGTCAGGATGGAAAATCAGGGCCTGTTGATAGTAGTATTTTGCTATCGGCACTTTGAACAAGGTGTACAGTGTTCTTTGCACAGCGGTCCATAACCTTTTTTGCGCCACAGCCGGTTTTGTGTAAGACAATATTTTCACGGACCGGCCTTCAACTTGTGGTATGACAAAATAAAAAATAAAACAATACGACCGGCATAAAAACTACATAAATAATACAACTGAACTTTCATGCTGAATTATCACCACATTATGCAGAGTGTGCACTTGAAAATCACCTGTAGCGGTAAACCCGTATTTTAAGTAGGACTCCTGATATCGTCTTTGAAATTGTACGCTCTTCTTCCGGTATGAAAAAAACAACCTGATTGTTTCTTTTGAAGGCCATCCACTACACTCTGTTTTTAATGGACTCAGAAGTTCATTCAGTGAGCGACTCAGAATGCCAAAGTGTTCTACTGAACAACTCAGAAGGTTCCAGCAGCAGTTCACCTTTAGTTGTGGATTTTAGATTTAGCAGCTTTCTGATGTTTCATTTGTCATTTTCAGGTGTTGTTCGTTCTTTGTAATGTGTTTCTTGTCTGCTGTGCACTGTGTTGCTTGTTGTCTGTATGCCTTTTTGTGACAAATGAGTTTCCTCACTGGGGATTAATACAATTTTCTAATCTAATCTAGTCAAAAGGACCGACGGACCGGTACAGGTCCACAGCCCGGTCGTTGGGGACCACACACATGACCTAGAGAGACAGTTACCATACCTCTCTGGATGTATGTTTTGACAGAGGCCAGCCCTGTCTGTGCTAGAAGCAGGAGAACAGCTTGGCAGGGTCCTCTGCCTGCCCTCTCTTATCCTTCAAATCAGCAGCCAATGAAAAATGCCGCGCCTGATTTGTAACCTGACCTCTACGACCTCTCAGGTATTGCCGACCAACCCTGTGTTGTGGGTTACAGAGGGGCTTCTGCTTCTCTCAGCTTTAACTCTGTGTGGTCAACCTAGCATAACCTCTTTCTTTCTCTATTTGTCTTGGTGAAAATTCACTTTAAAGAAAAACCCAGTCCAATTCCATTCTGACATGAACATTAAATATGCCTCCCCTTCCCTTTGCATCATCATCACCTGTCTCTTTTTGTTTGACGGAACTCTTTCAAATGCATTATTATAACAAAACAAAACAAATAGGACAAGACAAATACAAGCTAAATATTGGTTAATAGCAGTTTTGATTAATGTGTCCATCATATATTAAAATAGCTGACTTCAATAATAAATTCACTCTGATTACAATAAAAGCTTGGTTTATTGCATAATGTGATCATACAGTAATGCATGCGTTGACACATTGTGTTTTAGTTCAAAGCCCTTGAATTGTATGGTTCCTGTGATGTTACAGATTGGAATTAGGATATTATTGAGAACCAGCTAAGAGAGTTCTTATTTAATTCTACATGGACTCAGTTAATATTATTAATCATGTATTTTATTTGTAGAACACTTTTCATGAAGAAAATAAAAGCAATAAAAGCAAGATAACTTAAGAATCAGTAAAAACAACAAAATAACTTAAAATAGAGCAGCATGAAAACGAACAAGAACAATTCTGATGGTGGTAAAACAAGGTGATACAAACAAATATGTAACAAAAGTACCGGAGTGTCTATTCTGTGATGAGCGCTGTGTCTTTGTCTAGTTTCAAACCAGGGTGGTCAGGAGTTAAAGCGGGTTGTCCACTAATCTGAATACTGACCCAGTTTGCATGTCAAATTGTCCTCGAGAACGGTGTGTGTGAGTGTGAGTGTGTGTGTGTGACCATTTGGATTGGATCATGATGTGCAGGTTTGCACTTTGTATGGCAGCCTCTGCCATCAGTGTATGAGTGTGTGGGTAGCACTTTATAATAACTACACACTATGTAGCATTAGCAAAGCATGCGTAAACACTTAATTATTCATTTATAAAGCATTGTTCCAACATAAACACTCATTAGTTACTCATTAGTATGCACTTCATAAACAGTTATAAATGTTATATTCTTGATTAATACGTTTGATTATTATGCGTTTCATGATTGGGTTTTCCACTTTATAAAAGGATTCCCCATTTATGAATTGAGTAATATATATTGCAAACCAATTAAGTAATATATATTGTGAACCAATTATTAAGGACTTATAGATGATGCACTAATGGTTAACATGTGTTTTATAAGCGTTATTATACTGCAATTCATGATTAATTCAGGTAGTTACTAGTCGTTAGTTAAATATTAGTTAAGTATTTTGTGTGACCTCATCTAAAGTGAGGATTATCTATGCTTTACAAAATGTATAAATGACATTGAAAGACCAGCAGCTCCACAAAGCTAACACAAGTATGTTATCTTCTCAATAGAAAAGGGAAATAGACACAACACAAAGTGATAAAGAACATTAATATGATGGTGATGAGGGGTGATGCCCGTCAGTGGCACGGGTGTTGAGTATGTTTCATACTCAACCGTTTGCTGGCGCACACATATTATTGATTATGAGTATTTAGCTTGCTAGCTGTAACTTGTTGGCTAGCTAGCCAGCTAGCAAAATCATCACTAACTAGAGGACCTGTGACAGCACGCCACCTCAGTTGTAAGTAGACCAATTCAGGTGATAGCTTGTTACTTATAATCAATAATATGGTAGCACTTTATAATAAGTACACACTATTTAGCATTAGTAAAGCATGAATAAACACTGAATTCATCATTTATAAAGCATTGTTCAAACATGAATCCTCATTAGTAACTCATTAGTATGCCATTCATAAACACAGTTATAAATGTTTCATTCTTGATTAATATGCTTGGTAGTGATAAAAAGCATTAATATGATGCTATGGTCTATTTCCCTTTTCGGCTGAAGATAACTGAGACTTCTGCTAGCTTTGAGGCACTGCTTATAAATGCTTTGTAAAGCATATATAGTCCTCACTTTAGATTAGGTCACAGAACATGCTTAACTAATACTTAACTAATGAGTAGTAACTACCTGAATTAATCATGAATTGTGGGACACACATTTATGCTCTAGGATCCGGTGTGTCCCATGGTGCCTGATCAGATAGAACTCCGGCGCTATCTAAAGTTAAGTCTTAAGTCTACTCTTAAATGAGGTGACCGTGTCTGTACTTACAACTGAGGTGACGGGGTGGCACATGCCTGTCTCAGGACCTCTAGTTAGAGACAGACAGTATGCTAGCTTGCTAGCTAGCCAGACCTGGTGGTTGAGGAGATAATCAGTATTTAGTATCGGATGCTAACCATTCGCAATCTTTGCAACAAAATGGCTGGGGTTCAAAAAGTTTTAATTTGTGGTCAGTACTGTGTGTATGCCTGAGTCCTATTTGTTCCTCTGCTTTTCCAGTTTTTTTGATTCAGTCTTTTGGAAACCCGTCTTGTTTTATTTTTGAGAAATAAATTTACTTAGCCCGCTGCATCAGCATTAGGGTCCTCTTTCCCTGATACCACAATGTGACAGTTACAATACATTGTATACATACCTGATTCACATTGTATACTTACCTGATTCACAATAGTTTTACTGAGGCTACTGAAGAAAAAGAAAACAACTGTACAGATAAAATCTATCAATTCCCACTCCTCTTACTCAAGGTCCTTATAAATCCGGTAGAAATAATTATACAAATACCATTAGATCTGAAAAAATCCATATTTCAGTGAAACATTTCTGAAGTTTTCAAAAGATAAACAAATCTCTTGGAAAGTAATAAACCAGGGGCTGTAAAGAGAAAAGACTACCAAAGAGTTTCCTTCAGTCTTTTTGGATGGTGCTGTTTGATATCTCTCCAAAATGTAATTAAATCTTTGTAAATATTGTTTAGGAATTAGCTAACCATATTCCGGCATGTCATGGGAATCCACTGGATTGTTATTATTATCTCTAATTGTATGCCCCCAAATACAGTATTCAAGAAATAAATTATATAATTGATAAACTCAAAACATATTTGGCTGGCAATGACATTTCTGCATTTCTTGTGAACAGGTGAAACAGTCAATACTGCAGCCACTTGTTCACATCTTCACTTTGTCTTTGAAAATAGGTGTTGTGCCAGAAGATTTAAAAATTGCCATTTTCAGGCTGACCCAGGCTTCCCTCTCACCCGCAACATTTACTAACTCATTCTGGGGGATCCCGAGGCATTCCCCGGTCAGCTGGGAGATATAATCCATCCAGCATGCCGAGGGTCTTCCCCGGGGTCTCCTACCAGTTGGACGTGCCTATAAAACCTCTGATGGGAGGCATCCAAATTAGATGCCCGAAACACCTCAGCTAACTGCTTTCGACACGATGGAGAAACGGCTTAACTTCAAGCTCCCTCCTGATGTCCGAGCTCCTTACCCTATCTCTAAGGCCGAGCCCGGCCACTCTACGGAGGAAACTCACTTTTGCCGCCTGTATCAGAGTCCTTCACCATAGGTGAAGTTCGTCTCTTCACCAAGACGATCCGGTGCAGCGTCTGTTTTACTGCTGCAGTCGTTCTCCCGCTCCATTTTACCCTCATTCGTGACCAAGACCCCGAGATACTTGAACTCCTTCGCTTGTGGTAGGCTTTCTGTCCCCACCTGGAGGAAACAATCCACCGGTTTCCGGCAGAGCACCATGGTCTCAGATTTGGAGATGCTGACTCTCATCCCCGCCACTTCACACTATGCTGCAAAATGCCCCAGTGAATGCTGGAGGTCACGGTCCAAGGAGACTAACATGACCACATAATCTGCCAACAACATAGAGGCGATCCCGAGACCCCGATCCTGACGCTCCACTCCCTGGCTGTGCCTAGATATCCTCTCCAGATTTTTCCTTCACATACAAAAACCTTCAATCCGCCAGCTCCGAGCTGTACGCAACAATTAGCCATGCCACATCCCTTATCCGCCTTGCATGGCACGCGGACTGCTGTGCAAAGCGGACATCCCCAACGCCTTTAAAATAATGCCCATCCACCCCGACTACTGGCACATTTTCAGTGTGTCTTGGAAGTACAAATTCTACTTTGCAGTGCGCCTGACCTTCAGGTGCAGGAGCAGCCCAAAAATCTTTGACTGCCTAGCAGAAGCTCTCTTGGCATCACCTTAGACTCAGTCTTATTTCAAGCATTCCTGCCTACCAAAAAAAAAAAAACACATCTCTTTACTCATTTCAAACTTCCTCCTGGCCCCCGAAATGCACTAAGCGGCAACTTCCGTCACAAATCTCCACGCACAAGTCATACTCGACGAAGCTCAAATTATAGCACCTGCTCCTCACCTCCTGGAACGGCATCACCCTTTTCTACGGCAACCACATTACCAAACCGGAAGACATCCAGCTCTTCATAAAGGCCCTTTATCGGTTTCGACGGCCTCTACACTGTAAACCCAGATTTTGATTGAACTCAAAGAGATTGAGTTCATATTACTTAAATGTGTCTAATTTGTTGACATTACTTGTTAATTCTGATTAAGCTGAACTTTTTCATGTCCTTTCTTATTGTAATTGTGTTTTTAAGTCCAATCAGTAGTTTCTACTCAAACAAACTGAGTTTGTATTACTTAAATATGTGTCATTTCTTTACATTAATCATGAATTCTGAGTAAACTGTACTTTTTAATGGCCTATCTTATTGTAATTATGTGTTTGAGCTCAAACAACTCAATATCATCAAGTTTTACGCATTGACGTCACCCATGCAACCCCTCATATTTTTACAAATATTTTATTAGCTATATATTTTCATGGGGACAACACTATAGAAATGAAACTTTGATATAACTCAAAGTAGTTATATATATATATCAAAGTTTCATTTATATAGTACAGTAGTTATTTAAGAAAACACTCTTAGCTAACGTATGTGTTCACTGGTAACATTAGCTAGCTCCAGTAACAGAAATTGTATGTCGCTCCTAGACAGCTAATGCAAGTTGAGCTGAGCCGGACACCTGAAGCAGCTAGCTCTCGTTAGCTCACCACTGACCAGCCAACGTCCCGGTAAGTTGGCGCAGATCCCCGCTGCCTTGTTAAAGCGGACTCTACCGTATGACACGGAGTAAGAGTACACGTTCATAGCGCCTTTTGGTACATTTCGAGTCGCGGTGTCCAGGTAGCTACGTTTATACTCGGTCACACAATAGACTGCTCGGCAGGTTATCTTCACGTCTACATGCTTTTAATGTGACACCGAGCTGATATGTCCGCTCGACTCTGAAACTATTTTACTCTGTTGCTTCCAGACAGCTAAAGTTGAGCTGAGACACTGAAGAAGCTAGCCACAGATCTGCAAACATCACGGTAAGTTGGTGCACACTAGCTCACATTATTAGTTAGCTAATTAGCTTAAATTTCTTGATTTATTTGGATTTATTCTTTGTTAGTTGGCTATTATGTCAATGTTGGCCAGCTCTCTTCACTGAAAACCAGGTAGGTGTAGATTTGTCTCATATGCTGTATCTCTGCTGTCACCAGAGGGGCTCCGTAGTACTCATCAAAATTGTATTAAAGAGTAATACATACAGACTGGGTTGTTGCATAAAAAGATCACATCATGGTGTCAACTCATTTGAACATGAACATGTTTTGTTTTTACACTTTTCAGGTGTGTCTGGAGGTCAGCAGGGTGGTTGGTAAGAGCCTGAGACAGGAGTTCTACGAGGCCCTTGACCATCACAGTCCCAGGCTCATGGAAAATTTCAAGGCAAAGAGGGGCCTCACAGGGCAGGTCTTGGCTGACCTGATGCGACAAACAAAGGTTAATTGATTTTCAACTCTATATTTACGTCTTAGAAAAAACAGTCTGATATTTGATTGAGCTTGAAAGAACACACGTGGTGTAAATAGATGTACTGGTAATGTGAGCTATCCTGTTGGTAGACGCTTTCTTCTTTTTTTTCTCTTTTTGTTTTGTTTTGCTAGTTGATGAGGTAAATGAGGTATGCAAATAACTACATGTATGCATAATGTCAATAACACTTGGTGTGAGTTAACAGGTGGGGTCCAGTACATAAATGCCTCTGCTGTGTATTATTGATTATGTGTGTGCACATAGTGTTCAGGGTAACAAATGGACCCTATTTTAAGTTTGTAATGTCCTCTCTGCTCCCTCAATCCACCAAGCTTCGGATGTGACAGAAGTCAGATGCCTTGTCCTCAGGGGGCTTCCTGTCATTCTTGGCGATGATCCATCCACCTTCTTCAAGGCCTGCTTTGTAAGCAACTTTGATTTTTCTCTACCTCCCTTTACCTCCTCTCCTCTCTCCCTACCATACATATTATTTTAAGGTGTGCATGTGTTAATAGTTTCTTTTTCATTGTTATTGTTGTTTGAAAAATAAAAAAACTTCTCTGGAGGAGGCATACTCCAAAATTGTGACCTGTGTTCACCCCAGATCATTTGTGGAATGCTTCTTGCACCTGTCCTGAGTGATTTTATGTAGCGTTCGATGCACCTATAGAGGGTGTTTGTAGCACTATGTTGTCATGTTGATGTGATCGTGCCCTGTTCCTTTTTTCAGGACGTTGATGATGAGGAAGGTTCTTACAATGATGTGCCAGTGGGGATCCTCTGCCATGAACAGGAAAACATCACTCCACACACGCAGTCCATTCACCACAATGCATCCTCAGTGGGAATCATCATGGAGGGAAACATTGTGATGGATGTTGAGAGCCTGCCCCAGGCCATGTACATTGTCTTCGGACTTACCTATGCACTGCATCTGAATTACCCAAAGTACATGAAGAACACTTTTGATTTTTTTCAACAGGTACTTCTGAACTTAGGTAAGACCGATCTGAAACCTAAACTTCAAACACTCAAGAATCAGCTTGCAATGTAAGATCGAGCATCTCCTCTTCCCAAGTCGTCAAATGTGAGGTTTTTTCTTTTATTAATTGGCAGTAAAAGTAAAGTGAAGAGAGAGAGAGGGTAAGGAGAGAAGGAAAGACTAAAAAAAAATGTTGCATGGGGGGGTCGTGAGGAGGGGAGATAAAGGGAGGAGGGGAGAGTATGGGCTCTTATTTTTTTCACCCTCCCGTTCTCTTTTATTCTCACACTCTTTTTGTTTTTTCATGGACACATTTGTTATTTGTAAATGTTAAGATGCCATCTTGCCAGTTTGTCAACTGCATTTGAAGAGGCGCAGTACAATATTGTAATGATTGGAGGTAAAGAGGAAGAGATTTTTTTCTTTTCATGCCATCACTGAGGAAACTACACACTAGAAGCCTATTAGACCATGACTTTGTTTCTTTCGTTGTTGAAAAAAAGACATGTTCAATAAAAAAAATTGGATCAGTGTAATGTTGCAGTTTTATGTATGTACTTTACACGGCTCTATTGATTGAAAGACATAATTTGAGTTTCAGGAAACTAAAAAAAGTTAAGTTGGGTCAGTTAGAATATACAATTTAGTTGAATTGGTAATGGAGTAATGCTTACTTAACAAGCTGAGTTAAATAAATGGGTGGGGAATGATTGTTTAAACTAAGTATCTTCAGTTACTGTAACTTGGTTATTAGTACATTCAACTTAAATGTTCTATTCCATTCCATTATGGGCTCAAGTACATTGAACGTAATCCACTTCACTTATTCAACTAATGTTCATTACTTAAAAATTTTAAGGCAACGAGTTACCTTAGTTTTTTTAAGTATATTCTACTTATCGGGGTTTACAGTGTACGGCAAAACGTGGTTCTCAGCCCCATGGCTGCCCAAATTCGCATCCCTTACCCCCTCCTCGCAATCTTCGAAACGTACACCATAGTTGTAGCAGCCGTCCTTTGGGGGCATGAATGGTCCAAAAAGACGATAGCCATTTACTCAGACAACAGCGCCGTAGTAGATATCATGAACAAAGGACGATCGCACTGCCTAGACATAATGCTTTTCATTCGGACACTTGCCCTAGTTTCGGCCCAGCACTAGCTCATAATCCCAGCCGCCAACATTCCGGGCCACAAAAATTCCATCGCCGACTCACTTTCACGTGTCTCATTCCAGACGTTCAGGCGATTACACTGTAAACTGATTTTTATTTCAAATTAAACTTTTAAGTGGTGATTACTTATACTTTCATGTTTTGTAAAAAACTGTGTCATTGCTAAATCTATGCAGTTGTTTGCACTAATCATTGCAGTAAATTGAGTGCAATGATCATGCTTAGCAGAGATTACTTATTATGTTACGTTTCTGTAAGGGAGGGGAGGGGCCCGTTGGATTAATGCCGCGTGTAACGTAGTGACGAGTCAAAAAGAGTCCGCTCATCCTGACTGCGGCATCTGACCGCTAACTTGACTGTGAAGGAGCTGCAGGAAAACAACTTTAACGCTACACCATGTGGAGCAGTGAGTGTGTCACTTTTAACTGAAACGTTATATATCATTCTGGAAGCATTTATTTCAACAAGTAGGCTAAATGCTAAAGTTAGCTTAGTGCTAACACACTGATGATTATCTGTTGGTCCAGTTTATACTTTACACTTGTGTTAGCATGTGCTGTGTTTTAAGCTAGCGGTTTGCTAAAGATACGATAACGTGATGTTAGCTTTTCAAAATGGTGTTTGGTTAGGTTGCACGGGGGGATATATTACTGTGGCAGTCGAGGGAAGCACACATGCACACATAGCCTCTTTCACGGGTTCCATTGGCTTTATTTCATGTAGTTTCAACGTTTCCAACACACGTTACTCCTTGCATGTCACCCACCCCCTACTGCTCTCTCTGCCGGCTTAAAATAGCCCTGCTATAGCTCGCTCATTGGTCCCAGCCGCAGCTCTAATGACCTGCAGCTGATCCCAATGAGCGAGCTTCTCTCTCTTCCGTCGCAGGTGCGCTAAACCACGCCCCTGCCCCCACACACCCCCACCGCCCGACCTAGGCCGGGGAGCCGCCGGCCTAGCCAACTCCCCCCCCACTCCCCCCTCGGAGCGGGAGAGGAAGTCAGCCCCGGCCATCCGCGTCCCCGACCTATGGACCACCGTGAGGTCGCCGAAGTCTTGGCCCGATGTCAACGGGTGGTCCGGGCGTTGACATCCCTCCCGGTGGGTCGGTGGAGCGGGACGTGGTCCGGGCGGCGTGCGACCCGGCGACCGGGAGGTCTCGTCTCCTTCCCCGGGCCAAAACAGCCCTCGCCCGCCGCCCGCCGCAACACCTGCAACACAAGAGAGAGAGAGAGTTAGGGAAAGAATAGACCGGCGAGCCCCAAATTACAGCCCTGTTCCTCGGTCCGCTCCCCGGCCAGCTGAGCCTCCGCTCGGCCCCGAGCCACCCGCTCCTTCTCCAGCCTCCGGCCCAGCTGCCTTATGGTCCGCCGGTTCCGCCGCCGGTCCTCCCTGGCGTAGCGGAGCTGGCTCCGCCACCTCTCGAGCTCCCGGCGCAGCTCCCCCCGGTCGGTGCGCTGGTCTAGGGTCCGGCTGTTCCAAGCGACCCGCCATCCTCGTCGCTCCTCCTCCTCCCGTCGTAGGAGTCCGGCCGGTCTGCCCAGCCGGTCCGGCCATCTCGGCCGTGGCTCCTGCGGTCGCGGCGGACCCCGTCTCCTCTTCCACCACCACCAGGACGGAGCCGGATAGTCGCCGGCCCGCGCCGCCAGGTCCACCTCCATTACGGGACAGTCGAGCTGGACGTGCCCCGGCTGGCCGCACGTCCAGCATACCGGTACCGGGGTCCGCCGCAGCTGATCCCAATGAGCGAGCTTCTCTCTCTTCCGTCGCAGGTGCGCTAAACCACGCCCCTGCCCCCACAATTACATATATAGCAGTAATATAGCTAGCGTTTCAAGGCACGATGTCCATAAATGGTAATTAGCAGAGGCTGGTCAATGTTTTGCACGTAGTCAATATTACTGGATCTGTTTGTTGAGTTGAAAGTTGAGCTAATAGTTTCCTTAAGTTCTGTTTTCACAGGTTCTTGTGGTGGAGTCTAAACTTGGCATACACTTGATGGTGGAAAGCTGGCCTGCGCTTTTCACAGAAGATCAGGTATGTTCGAGAGTTTTATTGTTAATGTTTTTGCATGTATACGTTTTTTTATCATTATTTTATGTCTCTTGCCAAGGCCAATTAAAGGTATGACGTGTGGCATATTGGTCAGTTGTATGTGGTTTGGGATGGAACATGGAGGATACATGATATTATGTGTACACATTTCTTGCAGTTGGTTTCTCGAATTAGTAGACTAGTTAATGAAAAAAACAATGCTATATATTTCTACAATATGCATTACAGAAAACCACATTTATCATGTTCAAGAAATTACATACTGTAAGCTACTGCCTGAAGATTATATTACTGTTATCTCATCTGACTCATATGACACCATGGTCCATAGTCGCTGTGGGCTGTTACAATTCAACGGCCTAGACCTGATATTTGGGATATTTAAATTAGGTTTTTTCAAACGATACAAGACAAACACAAGACTTTCGTTCAGGAGACCACTGGTTTTATCTTGTGCTAAACTAATTAAGCGTTGACATTTTGTAACTTCAGACCTTAGTCAAGACGTTAACTAAGTGGTTTTGTGGCCTAAACCTAACTCTCTGTGAAGATGGAAGTTCATTTTAAAAACACACAATGCATGTAATGAGTGAAAATGGACGCACTGTGCCATGTGGCCACATGACCAAAACTAACACCAGACATTACCTAGAGCATCATAGTAAAGTGTAGGGCTAATTGCCAAGCATTGGTATTTGTTGGGGAATAAACTCCAAATATTGAAATCATCCAAATGTGTCAATAAGCAGTATGAGACAAAAGCAGACTGGAAGGTAAGTCCTTGTCCTTGCAGCACTCAGGCAGCCTCCGACTGCAGAGTCAGACCATGCCAATGAAATAATTAATATGATATATATGAGTATATGCAACCACACTTGATTGTAGACGTGGCCGCCGTAAACGATATCAGACGGCACAGAAGGCCCAGGGAGAAAATGCACGGTCCACCACTGATATGCGACCACACTCGATCGTAAACAATACCAAATTAAAACTTATGATTAAAGTGTCATGAGATGAGTGTATTTCACTCAGTCTGTTGTGCCTGGCTAGCATAAATGAGCACAGGCAGCAGTTCAGAATTAGGTTTCCCTTAGAAGAGATTTTAACCATCACTCCTCTGAGGTCTGAGAGCTTTTTCTAGTTAAAGCACAAACTTGTTGATTTTGGCGGCCCCTGTGGACAAAAGCAATAGTGTTTCAGAGAACCAGAGTCCCTTTAGAAAACCTCCCATTTAAAACCTTACGCGCCCCAGACATTTTTCAGGCAAAATTGTGAATTAAAAAAGCTATAATATACAGCAAACCCTTGTGAAGATAGATAATGAGGCCATATATGTGTTAGTGGTATACTGGTTTATGAAAGTACACAGAAAAGAAGAAAGAAAATAGATTTCTCGAAAATAAAAATGTTAAGTAAATTTGTATTATCTTAACTATATCATGCAAGGCTGTAATTGTATTATATACAGTAGCTCGATATTTTAGGAGAATCTGTGCAAAGTTTGGAGTTGATTGAGTGAAGTTAAGTATTTTTAATAATTACTTTAGTTCGGACATGTCTAGAAATGTGGAAATTCAGAAAGTTTTGAAAGCATCACAGCTCGTCCTACGGTCCTCAAATGCACCATGTTTCACTGCAGCCGGGTCAGAACTACAGTTTGACTCAAACACTAACAGATTATCCATATTTCAGCCAAAAGTAAGTCAATTTTCATAATTTTTGCTGGACACAAATTACTTTCTTGTGCATATCTTTGCAATGCTTTGTGTGAGAGTGGAATGTTTGGTATTGGCGGTTCTCAGGATTCCAAAACTGTTGAGTATAGCATTCTAGCTGGTCCCTAACTTTTTTTATCAACATTTTTCAAAAACGGGCGCATATTGAGTCAGTTTGGGGGTAACTTTGAGTCATTTTGAGTCTTAATAATGGTTTATGTAAATTTGTATTGTGTAATAGTGTTATAAACATGACTCAAATTTGTTATATTGACTTGTTGGGTCAGGATCTGACTTTTTTGTAAACATTTTGGGGATTTCTTTTTGCGGGGGGGGGATTTTTCTTGTATTTTCTGATATGCTCACTTTCACCGGGATAACCCTAAAGCCCCCCACCTGGGGGCATTCCGTGCGCATCTGTAGGCTGACAGACAGCCCTGCACAGTCCAGGTTCTCCCCTGCCTTTCTTCCATCTAGCAGGCCCAGCAAAACAGCATTAGCCTCCGCAGTGTGGTGTTTTTGCTTGAGCTCCCAGCAGAGGGGACCAGCAGAGCAGCGGGGCTAGATTCTGTTCTTGACCAGAGGTTGAAGGCTGCAACAAAGCTGGATCTGTGTCGGTCCTCGTCGGTTGGTTGCTGTCGGAGGCCTCGCTGAAGGAGTTTCTTGTGAACCCGCATGACTTCATCTGAGTTTGTGAGGAATCTGACGCAGTGGCACCAATGACAATAACTTAATAGAATGAGCTAATCGTCATGCTGATGGTCTTGTAGGTCATATATAGGCATCATAATTAAATGGAGACTATTTCATAACCATTTAAAAGTTCCTAACAGTAGTTTCCAGTATCTAGTTATTATTATGGATTTCCCATGTTTTAAGGAGTTTGTTTCCTCTTGTACCGTTAAAAAAAAAATTAAACAATGGTTAATTCAAAAACTTGTCATTTAGATGAGCAAACAAACTCATTGTTTATTGTTTGTATTCTGTACAGTTCTCCACTGTACAGTAACATTCAGTCTGCATACCCATTAAATCCAAGATGTATTTGGAATCACAATGAATTGTGAGCATGACATTTGTCTTGTTTGTGAGATTGCACAAATGGGAAAAAAACAAATGAAAAAATACAACCACTTAAGCGCAGCCATTCCAGTGAGTACAGGGAAGAGATGTTGCTGTCCAGATGAGGAATGCCTCGCTAATATGACAGACGTATTACCAGTAACGATCCACCAGACAAATGATGCTGCAGCCGATTCAATTTAACATCTACATTAGGCATGTGATGTGATTTAGGAGATCCACACACACTCATTTTCCACCACACACACACACACACACACACAAATACACAGTTGCCATGAACACAAATGTATGCACTTTTTTACGCAATTATGCTGAGTAGCATGCCAATTCCCATTTTTTTCAACCCTTTTTTCTTTCATACACAGATGAACGTGTATGCACAGGCACACACACTCTTACACTTACACACTCACACACATACACAGCTATCCTGTGGGGCAGAGCAGTGGAGATAATGATAATAGATGGAGAGAATCTAAAGCTTGTTTGACTTCCGTGGCAATATTAGCTCCTCATCCAGCTAGTATGCTGCAAGTGTAGCTCACATTGAGCAAACACTGAACAGTTCTGTCTAGAAAGACTTTGAGGGGCGAATTCACAAAATAATTGCATGGGTATGCAAATGTTTAACCCATATGTTTGCACAAATAACACAATTCTCAAAGCACCTGCAGGGTGAAATGCTCCCAGAACTATACTGGAAAGCAAACAGCATCTCGGTGCTCCGGTGCTATTTGTGTCTATTTAAATCTGGTAAAATACAGACATGTTGTGCAAAATGTGCCCCTATCGTTGTAAATGAGCCTCATGACAAAAATAGATCAATTCACAAAGGACCAGCGCTTATAGCCACACACAGTTGCAGTGAAGTAATTTCTGTCTCCAGAGCGTTGGTGGTAACTGCAGCACAAGGGGTGTCGCTTTGTGGTTTGTATTCTTCTAATCTGACACAGAGCAGGGTTCAGTCAACAAGCTCTGAAGTGTAATGATCATCCAGGATAACATTTAACAAACTGAGCAGGTATACGACATGAACACAGATATGATCGGCAAACTTTTTTCAGCCAGATAAGGTGAGCCGAGGACGTGAAACAGGTGGTTCACATCTGAGGACAAAGAATTCTAGCAAAGAAAGTGACAGATTGACTAAACTCAGACTTCCCAGTGATCACGGGAGCATTGCATTATATTGTTTCTCTTCCACATCAAATCATGCCATCTTCGCTGACATCTGAGGGCATGCGTTTGACAGACAGGCGTATCACATCCCTCACACTGTTTCTCTCTGTCTCGTTTCAATTCCTTGCCTGAAGTTTGACGAATGCCACACTTCACCTCGTTGGTCTGGAGCTGTAGCTTCTGTTCAATCAGGAGTGACTTGTTTTAGAGTAACAATAATTTATTACAATTGCATATATGAGAATAGTGCAAAGTCTTTGGCGATTGGACTCCTGAATTAGGATAAGCACAGGGTAGCGATGCTGATATCTGCGCAGGCAGAATCCCCCCTGGAGTCCAGACACTGGTGGTGGTGTTGAAGAAGGGAGTTGTTGTAACCCGATGATGATGATGATGATGAGCAGGACTGATGCTGACTGGAGGAGCCTGGGGTGGAGGACGGTCGCATCGGTTTGAGGTGAAATGACAACTAACAGCGGCAGAGAGGAGAATGTATTTTAAAAGTTTGACAATCACGCGATGTGATTGGCTTACCGACCTGCTCCGACACAGATTGGTTGGATCCCTCCACATACACGCCCCTAATCAGCTGATGGAGTACTCGCTGTGAGACTTAGAGACCGAACTTATGAATGAAGCGGCAAGTAAGCGTGTCTTCCTTACTGAACTTACACTTGTTACACTTCATTTGTACATTTCTTTTCTCTCTGCCACTGTTCTGACAACTGTTCTTGGCACAAATAAGTGCGTGGATAATTACTATCAGGTGCGTTTAGCTGCAAAACTTTATGAGCGTTTTTTAAGTGTAAGGATAAGAATAAGGATGTGCTGTTCTCACCAAACCGGCCAGGCCTCCTGTTCTTTGCGTGCAGCTGGCATACCACACAGAAAAGCACTGACAGGATGGTCTCAATCAGGCTTCTGTAGACGTTTATCAGAAGTACAGGAGGCAGGCCAGCTTGTTTTAGCTTCTTTGATCTGGCAGTGAGTGTGTGTGTGTGTGTGTGAAGCTGGGGCTTAAATACTGAAGGGACTAGATTGATCCGATGTAGGTCCTAGGACAGGGATGTCATATGTGTACAGATTGTAAAGCCCTCAGAGGCAAATCTTTAATTTATGACTTTGGGCTTTACAAAATAAACTGAATTGAAAAGTATATGCAGCAGCGTGGACCGGTGAGAGGAATGAGCTGACGAGTGGGTGTGACTGAACTGTGGCAGTGGTCACTGCATTGTTTGTGCTGTTTATACCACATAACAGCTGGAAACATGGCATTAATTTTTTTGCCTGTTTTCTCATCAGCTCAGGCGTGAATTGGTCCTCTATCCACCCATCCCGTCAGTCTGACGCTGCTATTCTTAGTCGGTCCGTCTGCCACTGCGGTCCCCTTGGATGTTGTGCCTTCAGACAGACAGTTCCCATCTGACAGACCATTCCTCCCTCCCAACCAGACAGGATGCATTAAATTGGTCATGGTGGAATTCAGCTGAGCAGTGTTTAATTAACACCGAGCGTCATTCTATAAGAGCTACTGGGAGACGTAAACATCCTGAGGTTCCCATTGCGCTGAGGAGTGATGTTAGATGACAAAGTGCAGTATGGAAACTGTCTGAAGCGTTTAACATGTGACAAACCCATAGGATGGAGGGAAACTCAACATGTGTCTTATACAAACCTGAGGTTCTCTTTACAAACAGATTCGGAAACTTCCCTGTACTTGTGCTGCATTCCAGTCGGTTGGAACATTCCCAGATAAAATGCTTGTTTTTATATATATCATATTATAATAGAGATTATTTAAATGAATTAGAGGCACATATTTTACAATGGCTTTTAGTTGCTGGTTTACCATTTCTAATGTGAGCTTCCATTGTTGTGCGACCTCAGACAAGTGCTTCTTCATGAAGTAGGTACTCTGCTTTTGAGTCAAGATCTAAATTACCTTTTCTTCTAAGTCAGAACTGTTTGAGCTCTAAGTTTTCTGGAATGCAGCATTATACATATAGCCCAGCATGGCTAAAACACTCACTCTAACAGTTGTCTTCTCGTTACTTTGAACATATGCAATTATTATCCTCTCAGCAAGAGCAAGAGGATCATGGAGTCACACTGCAACCTGTGTCCTGTGTGTGGTAATTCAATTCAGTTTATTTTGTATAGTGCAAAATCACAAATTTGCCTTGGAGGGCTTTACAATCTGTACATATATGACATCCCTGTCCCAGGACCTCACATCGGATCAGGAAAAACTCCCCAAAAATGCCCTAACTATAAACCTGAGCCAGCCCTAACTATAACCTGAGCCAGCTCTAACTATAAACCTGAGCCAGCCCTAACTATAAACCTGAGCCAGCCCTAACTATAAACCTGAGCCAGCTCTAACTATAAACCTGAGCCAGCCCTAACTATAAACCTGAGCCAGCCCTAACTATAAACCTGAGCCAGTCCTAACTATAAACCTGAGCCAGCCCTAACTATAAACCTGAGCCAGCCCTAACTATAAACCTGAGCCAGTCCTAACTATAAACCTGAGCCAGTCCTAACTATAAACCTGAGCCAGCCCTAACTATAAACCTGAGCCAGCTCTAACTATAAACCTGAGCCAGTCCTAACTATAAACCTGAACCAGCCCTAACTATAAACCTGAGCCAGCTCTAACTATAAACCTGAGCCAGCCCTAACTATAAACCTGAGCCAGCTCTAACCATAAACCTGAGCCAGCCCTAACTATAAACCTGAGCCAGCCCTAACTATAAACCTGAGCCAGCCCTAACTATAAACCTGAGCCAGCCCTAACTATAAACCTGAGCCAGTCCTAACTATAAACCTGAGCCAGCCCTAACTATAAACCTGAACCAGCCCTAACTATAAACCTGAGCCAGCCCTAACTATAAACCTGAGCCAGCCCTAACTATAAACCTGAACCAGCCCTAACTATAAACCTGAGCCAGCCCTAACTATAACCTGAGACAGCCCTAACTATAAACCTGAGCCAGCCCTAACTATAAACCTGAGCCAGCCCTAACTATAACCTGAGCCAGCTCTAACTATAAACCTGAGCCAGCCCTAACTATAAACCTGAGCCAGCTCTAACTATAAACCTGAGCCAGCCCTAACTATAAACCTGAGCCAGCCCTAACTATAAACCTGAGCCAGTCCTAACTATAAACCTGAGCCAGCCCTAACTATAAACCTGAGCCAGCCCTAACCATAAACCTGAGCCAGTCCTAACTATAAACCTGAGCCAGTCCTAACTATAAACCTGAGCCAGCCCTAACTATAAACCTGAGCCAGCTCTAACTATAAACCTGAGCCAGTCCTAACTATAAACCTGAACCAGCCCTAACTATAAACCTGAGCCAGCTCTAACTATAAACCTGAGCCAGCTCTAACTATAAACCTGAGCCAGCCCTAACTATAAACCTGAGCCAGCTCTAACCATAAACCTGAGCCAGCCCTAACTATAAACCTGAGCCAGCCCTAACTATAAACCTGAGCCAGCCCTAACTATAAACCTGAGCCAGCCCTAACTATAAACCTGAGCCAGCCCTAACTATAAACCTGAACCAGCCCTAACTATAAACCTGAGCCAGCCCTAACTATAAACCTGAACCAGCCCTAACTATAAACCTGAGCCAGCTCTAACTATAAACCTGAGCCAGCCCTAACTATAAACATGAGCCAGCCCTAACTATAAACCTGAGCCAGCCCTAACTATAAACCTGAACCAGCCCTAACTATAAACCTGAGCCAGCCCTAACTATAACCTGAGCCAGCCCTAACTATAAACCTGAGCCAGCCCTAACTATAAACCTGAGCCAGCCCTAAACATAAACCTGAGCCAGCCCTAACTATAAACCTGAGCCAGCCCTAACTATAAACCTGAGCCAGCCCTAACTATAAACCTGAGCCAGCCCTAACTATAAACCTGAGCCAGCCCTAACTATAAACCTGAGCCAGCCCTAACTATAAACCTGAGCCAGCTCTAACTATAAACCTGAGCCAGCTCTAACTATAAACCTGAACCAGCCCTAACTATAAACCTGAGCCAGCCCTAACTATAAACCTGAGCCAGCTCTAACTATAAACCTGAGCCAGCCCTAACTATAAACCTGAGCCAGCCCTAACTATAAACCTGAGCCAGCCCTAACTATAAACCTGAGCCAACCCTAAACATAAACCTGAGCCAGCCCTAACTATAAACCTGAGCCAGCCCTAACTATAAACCTGAGCCAGCCCTAACTATAAACCTGAGCCAGCCCTAACTATAAACCTGAGCCAGCCCTAACTATAAACCTGAGCCAGCCCTAACTATAAACCTGAGCCAGCTCTAACTATAAACCTGAACCAGCCCTAACTATAAACCTAAGCCAGCCCTAACTATAAACCTGAACCAGCCCTAACTATAAACCTGAGCCAGCTCTAACTATAAACCTGAGCCAGCCCTAACTATAAACCTGAACCAGCCCTAACTATAAACCTGAACCAGCCCTAACTATAAACCTGAGCCAGCCCTAACTATAAACCTGAGCCAGCCCTAACTATAAGCGCTATCAAATACTCTTAAATGAGGTGACTGTGTCCGCCCTCCGGACTGAAAGTGGAAGCTGGTTCTACAGAAAAGGAGCTCGATAACTCACAGCTCTGGCCCCCATCCTACTTTTTAAGACTCTTTGGTGGTGTGGTGACAGATCTGGCCACCCACCTTGTTAAAGATTTACAAATCATGGCTGGTTGCGTTGATAATTATTTGGTTTAAATCCTGGTTAAATCAAACTTCAAGATAAATCTATAATAAGATGTTGTAGTAAAATAGTGAAATAATTTTAACACATTTATTTTAGGTCAAAGGAATTTGTTTTACTTTAATGTAACATACAATGTGTCAAATGTCTGTGTTTACATGCACAGATAATTACTGAGTACATAGAAGCTTTACAAAATGAAAGGAGTGTGTATTTTCATTAATTTGGTGCTGTGGATGTGGCAGCTGCTCCTCCCTGTCCTTCCTCAGGTCCTCATCAGGGTAGACAGGTTTCCTGGGCAGGATCAGAAGACACAGAGGAGAGCAGGTGGAAGAGAGGGGAGGAGACAAAGCTGTACGTCTGTGACCTTCTCTGACCTCGGCTCCTTTGTAAAAGCCAAGATATGACAAAGAGAAGGCAGAGAAAGAGCGGAGGAAGAGGGGAGAGAAATAAAAAGCAGATTGTGAATCGCTGTGGAAAGGGAGAAAGAGCAAAAAAGAGAAAAGAGAAAAGGGCAGAGTGACTTGACAAAGACAATCCCTGGGGTTGTCCTCGCTCTGTTTGTATGTATGAGTGTGCGTAATGAGCATGGTGGGCTGTTGAAGCACTCATGTTGAATCCCTCAAACAGACAACAGTGTGGCTGCAAAGGGAGGAGAGAGAAGTCGTTATGGACACAATAACACATACATATGTAGGCAGGTCCATGCACACACACACACAAAACCACACAAACACTAACACACACACATGCATCCACACTGCTAGTAAATCAGTGAGCTGAAACTGTCACAGTGAGGGAAGGTTCCAGTGGGTGCCAAGTTGTGTCCCTGTGGATCAGAAAAATGCTGGTGGCATTTGATATGCACACAAACACACACACACACACACACACACACACACACACACACACACACACACACACACACACACACACACACAGCTTAAGGCTCAAACTATTGTCCATAGCAGGATTCCCAAACCCCCAGCTGCTACCTCTCTCCCCCTTCAGTCTGCGTTCTAATTAGTTTGAAGCTGCTCTTTGCTTCATAAAATTATCTTTACTGTGTTATGACATATCTCATGAAATATGAGTAAGTTACTTCTGGCCACGCTTCTAATAGTATGTTTCTTTTTAAATATACAACGTCCCTAATGTATATAAGTAAACAATTATTATACAAGGATTGCATTATATCATGTTGGTGATTGTATTATCCATCCATCTTTCATATATATATATATATATATATATATATATAAACACATATATATACACATATATATAATAATATAATATATATATATGAAGCAAACAAAACAAACTCCTCCGTGAACTGCTTCTCCTTGAACCTTGATCTCCGCCATCTTGAACAGTAAGCTCAGAGTGGTAGCAAGGAGCGTGGACAGGAGTATCCAGCAGGGAGCCGGTTTGGCTCGTTGATAGCCGCCGGATAGCAAGAGACCGCTGGCCAGCCAACTAGTTTTGCAGGGAGTAGACGGCAGCATTGAAAGGCAGGCGAAGCGACAGGAACGTCAAGATAATCCACAGCAGGCAGGTGATCGGCGCGGGACAGTTAAGAGGCTATCCAGGCAACGCGCCCCAGATCAGTAGCATGGACAGAAGTATCAGCAGGGAGCCGGCTGACTGGTCGGTAACCACCGGCTGTCTCATCGGTAATCACCAGTTAGCGAGAGTCCGTCAGCTAGCCAGCTAGTTGTCCAGGAAGTAGACGGTAGAAGTGAAGAGCAGGTGCAACAGGTAGGCAAACAAATCCAAGACGAAACGTTGAAGTAGAAAACAGAGAAAAATGGCTATGTACGTTGAATAAACTTAACTACACTGTTAAATAAATAAAAAGAACAAAAATGTAAGTTAAATATGAATACGAAAGAAAAAACGAACAAAAACTGTGCCAGACGGAGCACATATATATATATATATATATATATATATATATATATATATATATATACACACACACATATATACACATACACACAATTTTAAATGTAAGCCAATGTGAAGGTTGACAAAAACCCATTACATGTGAATATGAGATAGTACTCGTAACATACTGACAAAATTAATGCAGATCAAAAAACTAACTCTGTGTGTGTGTGTGTGTGTGTGTGTGTGTGTGTGTGTGTGTGTGTGTGTACAGTCTATGGCCCAATCCCAATGTCACCCCTAAGGCTCACTGACGTCAGCTGGTAACTTGAGTGAGAGGCAGTGAGGGCTTGATGGCGTAAATATGAATAGGACAGCAGTTTCCTGCAACATATCACGTGACCATACATACAATAATGTTGTGTACAATTGTGGGTATTTATTTTATACTTTTTATTCCCTGATTTAAACATTTTCAGGCTCTTTTCCTCATGAGATGAAAAGTAATTTCAAATATTTGATTTACTTGTTTTTGTCAAAACTCCTTCAATAACAAAATGAAATGTTTGATGAATAAATTTGTTTATATTTGTATATATAATATCTGCTGCATTCCTCTGATTTTATGTGTTTTTATGTTCCACCTTAATGTTGTTGTGTACATGTTATTTATCAGGCTGATCAACCACGTGCCTCTTTGTTTATATTTTATTTGATGTCTCCATTATTCCATTGGTAACTGCGTGTTTAACGTCACATTGCCATGAATTGTGGGTAAAGTCAGCATCTAATGCCGATTTACGGAAAGGGTTCATAAAGGGCTCAACATGTCAAAGAGAGCCCTTGAGCACAATGATTTTACAGTGGGACAGAACTAAACCCTCAGAGACTTCGCGGGAGCGCGCCTTAAAGTCTGTGAGTCCGTGAGGGTGGAGATTGGGATTGGACCTCAGACTTTGCTAATCATAGAGAGGGAGGATGTGCTTATAATTGTATAATCAGCTTGATCGATAAACACACATGCCAGCACTGCCTCTTATGTTTAGATTAGGCCCACTCGTGTAATTCAAATAACGGCCCATGGATTCATTTCCTCCACCAGGTCTGTGTTTGAAGGCAGCCATTTCTTTCCAGAATCTTTATAGTTAATATGATGTTACTTGAATATTAGATGATTCGAGCTGGAAACCCCATCCCAACAAACCCAGTGTTGGTGGCATGAGCACTGTTTCTAAAGGTTTGGTCTAGCTTGAATTACAGGTCAAGGTTTAAGGTTTTCATTCTGTACCTTCCAGTATAAAGGGTAGGATTATTCATAGGTTATTGTGCCTGCCATACCAAGAACATGTGTAACTGGCCCTACTAGCATTAACACATTTTAAGAGTAATAACTGTGAGAACATTGGAATGTTGTTCATGAGCATCGCTTGATAAATGCATTGGTAACACTTTATAATAACTACACACTATTTAGCATAAGCAAAGCATGAATAAACAATTCATAATTTATAACGCATTGTTCCAACATGAACACTCATTGGTAACTCATTCATTTAAAATTCATAAAGATGTAATTGTTTTATTATTGATTAATAAGCTTGACTATTATGTAAGAAGTATTAAGGAATTATAGATGATTAATAAATCCATTTACAAATGGGGAATCCATCATTTATAAAGTATGAAAACCCAAACATGAAACGCATAATAGCCAAGCTTATTAATCAAGAATAAAACATTTAGAACTGTTTATGAATTGCATACTAATGAGTGTTAATAATGAAACAATGCTTTATAAATTAAGTGTTTATTAATGCTTTAGTAATGCAAAATAGTGTGTAGTTATTATAACGTGCTACCAATGCATTAATTATCATGAAATGTAGTTAATTTTGGATGACACACTTTGTAACCGACTAGATTAGGGGTTATTAAAATGCCGTTACGGTCAGCCCTCTGTTGTGGCTCCCTGAGGCGTTGACAAAATAACATGGAAAAACGGTTATTTTAACTATTTGTTTTGCACAGTGGACAATCTTTCAAAGGGAACAGCTCTTATCTTGGAGATTGCGGTAATATTGTGTCAATAAAAACAAAAAAGGGTTTTAATATTTTTTATACTAAAATGTGCGTCACATTCTATTAAGTCGCTGTCAAGCACCTTTCCCTTCAGGTAGCTAATCATTTGCAGAGCCCCGCCCTCGGTAGATTATCAACAGATACAGTTAGGTCCATAAATATTTGGACATTGACACATTTTTCATTATTTTGGCTCTGTACACCACAACAATGGAGTTGAAATGAAACAATCAAGATGTGCTTTAAGCTCAGACTTTCAGCTTTAATTTGAGGGTATTTACATCCAAATCAGGTGAACGGTGTAGGAATTACAACAAATTAAAATGTGACCACCCTCTTTTTAAGGGACCAAAAGTAATTGGACAAATTAATATAATCATAAATCTAATTGTCACTTTTAATACTTTGTTGAAAATCCTTTGCAGTCAATGACAGCCTGAAGTCTGGATTCCATAGACATCACCAGACGCTGGGTTTCGTCCCTGGTGATGCTCTGCCAGGCCTCTACTGCAACCGTCTTCAGTTCCTGCTGGTTCTTGGGGCATTTTCCCTTCAGTTTTGTCTTCAGCAAGTGAAATGCATGCTCAATTGGATTCAGGTCAGGTGATTGACTTGGCCATTGCAGAACATTCCACTTCTTTGCCTTAAAAAACTCCTTGGTTGCTTTCGCAGTATGCTTCGGGTCATTGTCCATCTGCACTGTGAAGCGCCGTCCAATGAGTTCTGAAGCATTTGGCTGAATATGAGCAGATAATATTGCCCGAAACACTTCCGAATTCATCCTGCTACTTTTGTCAGCAGTCACATCATCAATAAATACGAGGGAACCAGTTCCATTGGCAGCCATACATGCCCACGCCATAACACTACCTCCACCATGCTTCACTGATGAGGTGGTATGCTTTGGATCATGAGCAGTTCCTTTCCTTCTCCATACTCTTCTCTTCCCATCATTCTGGTACAAGTTTATCTTCGTCTCATCTGTCCATAGGATGTTCTTCCAGAACTGTACAGGCTCTTTTAGATGTTTTTTGGCAAACTCTAATCTGGTCTTCCTGTTTTTGAGGCTCACCAATGTTTTACATCTTGTGGTGAACCCTCTGTATTTACTCTGGTGAAGTCTTCTCTTGATTGTCGACTTTGACACAGATACACCTACCTCCTGGAGAGTGTTCTTGATCTGGCCAACTGTTGTGAAGGGGTTTTTCTTCACCAGGGAAATGATTCTTCTGTCATCCACCACAGTTGTCTTCTGTGGTCTTCCAGGTCTTTTGGTGTAGCTGAGCTCACCAGTGCGTTCTTTCTTCTAAAGAATGTACCAAACAGTTGATTTGGCCACACCTAATGTGTCTGCTATCTCTCTGATGGTTTTGTTTTGATTTTTCAGCCTAATGATTGCTTGCTTCACTGATAGTGACAGCTCTTTGGACTTAATATTGAAAGTTGACCGCAACAGATTCCAAACACAAATACCACACCTGAAATGAACCCAAGACCTTTTATCTACTCCTTGTAAATGAAATATCGAGGGAATTACACACACCTGACCTTGAAACAGCTGATCAGCCAATTGTCCAATTACTTTTGGTCCCTTAAAAAGAGGGTGGCCACATTTGAATTTGTTGTAATTCCTACACCATTCACCTGATTTGGATGTAAATACCCTCAAATTAAAGCTGAAAGTCTGCACTTAAAGCACATCTTGATTTTTTCATTACAACTCCATTGTTGTGGTGTACAGAGCCAAAATAATGAAAAATGTGTCAATGTCCAAATATTTATGGACCTGACTGTAAATAAAAAAAAAGAAAAGTCACAGAATAACGATGCTGGCTGACCTGTATGCTTGATATTTAGAGGAATCCCAGTTGGTTTAGTGAGATAGTCTGAGAACATATGAGCACATATGAACATATGCCCTCCGTAATGCCAGAGCAGCCTATTACTCATCAATAATAGAGAAAATAGCTGTGTATTGCTATAGACCTCAGTTGTAGTAGTAGACCTCAGTAAGCTGGTTTAAGGCCTATTTATCAGATTGATCTCAGTTTGGATTTGTAAACGATGAAGCTTCGATGACCACCGACGTTAATCACGAAGTTCCACAAGGTGCTGTGCTTGGACCAATTTAAGTTACTTATATATGCTTCCTTTAGGCAATATTATCAGAAAGCACTCCATAAACTTTCATCATTATGCAGATGATACTCAATCAAGCCAGATGAGTCAATCAGGTCAAGCATGTCTTAAAGACATAAAAACATGGATGACCTGCAACAACTGTTAAACTTAGAGTTATTTCACACGGCCCTGTAACAAGGGGGTGATAAGGACCCAGATGCAGTACGACAAAACCAATGAATCATTTCAACAAGCTTTATTCCAGGCAGACTTTATAAAACACAAGCCTGTCACAGGCCAAAAGAAACCAGAGGGAGCTGAGGCAGTTGTCGTGGTCGGGGACAGAAGGCTATGGCAGGGTTCCGGGGCAGAGACATAGCGGGGAAGTCTAAATGGGAGAGCAGTCAGTGGGTAATTGCTGGAGGGTCTGGCATAAATGTGGAGAACGATCTGGCAGTGAGTGTGAGAGAAGCTGGGGCTTATATACCACCGGAATAGGTGCCGCAGAGTGAACAAGTGAGAGTTATAGAGCTAAGGAGATGGGTGTGACTAACTGGTGAACAGAATAAGCTGATGCAGTGGCTGTGACTAACAGGTGCACTGAATAGGTGAGTACGAGGTAGACTGGCATGAGAGAAGAGAAGCTGAATTGTGACCCCCTCACCCATTAAAAAAATCAGACAGATCAGGTTTCAAAGTGATGCAGAAAAATTTGTTCACGCTTTTGATACTACAAGACTAGATTAATGCAATTCCCTATTATAGTTTTATTATAGAAGATCCACAATATTTGAGTGCTATTGGTATGCTGAAAGATGTTGAAGCTGACCTGTTTAGTTTGATTCAAACAACGTGGGTATGTTTGCTCAGTTGGTTCCCTCTTCATCAAACTCTGCCGTGGACTAAACAGACATATCGAGGCCAACTGCAAAGATCTGGTCTCTGGTCGGAACTTGGAAGGAATTATTATAATACTGGATTCAGCTATATGGTCTTGGCTAACAATGATAATCATCAGTTATTTCTTGAGAGACCGTAAAGGCACAGAAAGTGCAGCATGACCTGCAGTCATTTACCCCCCTTGAATCCATGTGCCGCTGATCGTGCAGGATAACAGTTAACATGACTATTTATTTTAATGCTCACAGCTCTTATTCTGTGAACATATAAAACAATCCAAAAGGTCCAAATGAACAAATGTGTGAAATTTTCCCAAAATGTACTGACCCGTTCATCCATCTGTCCCTTATTCTGGTCATGGTCATGGAAGCAGTTCAGTCAAAACTAGTCCTTCAAGGGAGAATCACAAGAGCTAAGACCCCAAATGTCCCAAATCCTCAAGTGTGTCCCAGGTATTTTTCAGAGTCTACGTCCTGTCAGTCCTGGCCCAGAACACCTCCAGAAGGAGCCATCTTTGGCAGTAACTCAAAACAATATCAACTAATGCAAAGTAGCAGAAATGTTGGTCCTCCTGAATTGCTGTGATCTTTATATCATGATATTATATCGTGACTGAGAGCAACGTCCTTGCAGAGAAACCTTATCTCTGCGGTTCATATACCACCAGCAATTTCATTAATATGTTCACCAAACCCTTTGATCATGATGAAGGTAGGAACATGGATTGACCAGTACATTTGGAGGTTTGTTTTTGTAGCTAAACTCATGGTTTCACTGTGGTTGGAGCCCTGAATTTCAGTAGCTCCTAACCAGCAGTCAGATTTACTATCCTTTATTATTCAGAGGTACCTGAACAACACAACTGGATTGAGTCAGACTCAGAGGTGTTGATCCTCTTCTCTGAACAAACTGCTAATGTATAGTCTGTAGACCACAAAAGTTTAAAATGCACTGGGGGCTGTTTGGACTGTTGGCTCACAGCAAGAAGGTCCTCTGTCCTTTCTATGTGGAGTTTGTCGGTTCTCTCTTTGTCTGAGTGGAGTTTGTCAGGGTGATTTCTTTCAAAAGGCCAAAGACATGCAGAATAGGTGAACTGGTAACTCTGGATTGCCTCTTGGTTATCTCTCTGTATGTATCTGTGATAGACTGGCAACCTATACAGGTTTGACCACACCTCTCGCACAATGTTTTCTGGCATCAACTCTAGCCCTGTGACTGGGAAAAGGATGGCTGGATCAATAGAACAAATAAATCGAGTGAAACTTTCATAAAAGCCAAAACTGAGCCTCCAGTGAAATTTGGATTTTCTTTCCTGCACATCCAATCCACATGAAAACCAACACATCTGCTTCTGGGATGATGCCTTACAGGTTTACTGAATAATAAAGTTGAATTAACTCTAGTTACCTCTTGCTGCTATGTTGTCTATGGTAACTTAAATAAAATGAGTCTGCCAACATCAAACATCTAGTTTAGAGTGAGAAGGCAAACCCTCAACATCAACTATTCAGATACAACTCTGCTTACTAAATGAGAGGGAAACTTATACAAACTTAAATATCACGTTGACTGTGAGGAGGAGAGAGAACCCACAGGAATGAAGGGTGGAAGATAGTACAACTTCCAAGAAAATGTGGAGTTTGTTTTCCCAGAGGTGATGAAACACTCAGCAGGAAGTGGAGTGGAAAAATGGAAAATAAGCACTTTGTAGTTTTTTCATGCAGCCGAGGAACTTCAGCCCTCCTGTATTTAGACAGACTGTGTCTTGCTGTTGCACTGAATACATATGCAGCCACACACACACACACACACCTACTGTACAGTAATTCTCGGGGTGAGATTTCAGAAGGATCATGTCTTTGGCGCGTAAGCACTCACGTACACAGACTCCATTCAAACACAGTGGCGGATTGTAAGATGTCTTTTTTTCTCCTGCTCCGCTGACAGCTTGTCAGCTACAGTTCAGTGGTCATGGAAATTACAGATGTGTGTGAGTGTGTGTGTGGAGTAATATTGCTGATCAGTCTATCTAGTGATATGCTCCAATAACGACACATTTCCTTCCCATATCTCACTCAAGAATAAAGCTGGCTGTTTGTTACTCTCCCCGTGTGTGTGTGTGTGTGTGTGTGTGTCAGTGTGTGTGCGTGCGCTCAAAAATAAATACACTGGCATGACCATTTCCAGTTCACCTTCAATTCGGTCAGGATTATTGATATGCATTGCCTCTATAATCAGTCAAAGTCACGATAAAGCTTTTGAAATATAAAATAACAAATATGTATTGGGAGAGGTCTCTGTTTTTTTTTCAAAAAGTGTTCATTTAATCCACAAAATGTAAAGAAGTTAAAACTGGAAAAAACCCTCATTACATTTTTCTTTTTTTCCAAATACTTTCATTAACAAGTGTGTATGTATGATATAGATGTACTTTATTTCAAAGCTACAATTCATACTTGCTTCATTTTTTTCCTTCTGTCCTGCTCTGCACATTCATATATATCAAGAGAAACAAGGTCTAAAAATCTACACATGGATATTTATCAATATGAACAAACTCAGAGCACCGGCTCCTTCTTTGTAACTGATACTAAAGTGACTGGTTTTATTACCTCAGCTGCTCCGTGATGACGTTTCTGTGCTGTTCAGCAATATTCACACTTCACAGCCAATGACCAGTTGAAATGTGGAAATGCTTTTCATTAATGCAGTTGTACACCCGCCATAAAAAATGTGCAACAAATAGAAGCTTAAGATACAATGTGTTGTTGTCACAGCAACAAAAAGCGGTACGAGTACAGATGCATATTATAAACGAGTAACATTAAAACATAGATGTGAGCATGTGCTATTTTCAATCACCATAATATAATATAAAGTAACCACAAAAATAATTGAGACATTCATAATCACTAATTAAATATGAACATTAGAAGCTGGGATGAAATAAGTATTTTGACAGAAAACAAATTGAAAAAATAATAATAAAAAGGTCAATGTGCCCCAGCAGACAATTATCTGCTGGGGCACATTTATCCTGATGTTTGATTATGTGAGTATTAGAACATTCGTCATCAAAAAATATTTTTCTGGGTTTGTATGCTTGATTATTGACTTGCCTTTCTTTTTTTTTGTTTTATTATTAATGCCATTATGCCTCAGATAGAGAGGTAAGATTGAACTCAAAATTATTTATACACAACATCGCATCTAAGAATATATTAACATGTATCCAGGTATAAAATATTTTACACGATAATAATAAGCAGTGGAAACATGCTACTCTTTTGTGGTACTAAAATATGATCACAATCAGTAAAAAAATTATAAACTAAAATACAGTGATAATAGGTGATGTATATATATATATATATATATAAATATATATATATATATATAGCTTCTAATGTTCATATTTAATTAGTGATTATGAATGTCTCAATTCTTTTTGTGGTTACTTTATATTATATTATGGTGCACATGCTCACATCTATGTTTTAATATATATATATATATATATATATATATATATATATATATATAGCACTGTCGCCTCACAGCAAGAGGGGCCGGGGTTCTAATCCCGGTCTGGGTGGGCCTTCTGTGTGGAGTTTGCATGTTCTCCCCGTGTCAGCGTGGGTTCTCTCCGGGTTCTCCGGCTTCCTCCCACAGTCCAAAGACATGCATGTTAGGTTAATTGGACTCTAAATTGCCCATAGGTGTGAATGTGAGTGTGAATGGTTGTCTGTCTATGTGAGCCCTGGATAGACTGGTGACTTATCCAGGGTGTACCCTGCCTTCACCCAATGTCAGCTGGGATCGGCTCCAGCGCCCCGCGACCCTAAAGAGGATAAGCGGTTCAGATAATGGATGGATGGATGGATATATATATATATATATATATCAGTGTCGGAAATACACAAGGGCAAAGGGCAAAACTGCCCCTACGAATTTTAATTTTGCCCCTGATATCACTATGAGAGGGGCAAAAAATGCCCCCATAATTTCCTCTAATAATTTTGATAAATTAATGAACTTGTCAATATGACATAGTCCAGTTGCCATAGAATGTTTTAGATTTTCACCTTGACTGATGTTGCATGTGCCTGACTGTGGGCGACTGTGGCTCAGTGGTTAGCACGTCTGACTTTCAATCAGAGGATCGGTGGTTCAAACCCCGGCTTAGCCTCTCTGTGTTGTTGTGTCCTTGAGCAGGAGACTTAACCCTAATTGCTCACCTTTGCTGTGTCTATGGTCTACTGTATATCATGTAAGTCGCTTTGGATAAAGCATCAGCTAAATGTAATGCCTGAAGAACTGAACGTAAATAAAAAAAATGGAGTGCTTTCTTATCAGACCTGTAACCTGTAACAGCGAGTGTGAGGAGAAACGAGGATCAGCCAACTCACTATCTCTGGTTCTAAAGATAAAATAAACACACCCAGCCACCATCGAAAAACAGAAACTCTATTGGCTTGGGGTGGAGGAAGATAACGAGGAAAAAGACACCGATTTTTTGCAAGGCATGTCGAACCTGCGACGAGTTGCCAAAGCCATTGAAAATCCAGCGCAGGTGAATTCTTCTGCGGACTTCATCAAGGGGAGTGAAAACATCAAGAAATATGTGGCCTTTCGTCCCCAGTCGACCAAGCAACACGCCATCGCCTACGGTGAGTGATAACTAGTAATAATTATTTTGGGAATTAACAAATAGTTGAGACTGCAGTTGTTTTAAGGTTTACATGTTTAGATTAAGTCTCTTTCCACATGTAACATACTATTTTTGTTTTAACAGAAGCATGGAGTAATCAGCTCAACAATAGAGAGCCAATTGTGGAAGCTGTGAATTTGAGTCAGAAGACAGCATTCTGCATAATGGTTCAGCTGTTTGATTCTGCCTACCACATTGCTAAACATGATAAGCCATTTGCTTACTATCATCTCTTATCAATCTGGAGAAGTGGCATGGTTGATTTGGAAGACGCCTACATTAACCTCAAACAAGCAAGGGTTTTTACCCATTACCTCATGGAACAATTTTCTGAAATTCACTTTTTTCCCTCAGCTCTGCTGAGCTTTTTGTGTAAATTGAATTTCATTAATCTACGTATAGCCCTTTTATTGTGTTTTGTTTTTGTTCTTTGTTTTGTTTGTCCTATCTGTATTTCCTGTACTAGGTAGGTACAATGTGAATAAGGTAACAATAAATCAATAGACATAATTATGAATTATAAAAAAGAATGAAATAAGTTATATTTGTTAATAGTTGTTTAAAAAATCTAATAACAATAACTGTGAATAAGAATACAATTGAATATGATTGTCTAATTTATGTTTCCTGTTTGTTTTTTGTTAAAAAAAAATCTAAGAAAATACAGAAAAATCTGTAGACTAAATCTTTTTTAAATGCCCCTAGATCTCCTACATATATATATATTGCCAAAGCAAATAGTAAAAAAAATCAAATGTACAGTAGTATAATTATTATTAGAATAATAATTGTATCAGAGTTCTAACATATTTGAATGAATCCCTGCAATAAATACAACATGCACAGAAACATTGTTTTAATCTATATGTGTTGTTGCTAAATGTATTAGATTGGGTTGACACATTTGTATGTGATGTATGGGACATATTAATGTGTTTTACATTTCTGGCAACATTATTGCCAGAAATGTTTGAATGTGCTTCACTGCTTTGAAAAATATTGTTGTTTTTTATTTATGCTTTTTAGGTTTATTTAGAGCAGGATTATTCAAAACAAAAACTGGAACAAAAAGGAAAGTAGAAGTGAAAAATAGTATGACATTATTTAAGAAATAGTCAACTGCAATATAAATATGTAAGAACTGATACAATAGGTAAAACATGTGAATACTATATATCACCATTAAACTTCCCTAGTCTATTATTTACATTAATAGAACATTTGTTTTTATTTTGTATTAAAGGTTTTCAAATTTGGATACACAGGTTTTTTTTCTTTTTTTTCTTCATTTTGTTTACACAGAGTCAAAGGTTCTACGGAGGGGATGCTGGCTATATCTATATATCGCTCTTTTAAGCAGAACATACTGAAAAACTGAAACTAAAACTAACGTGAAATCTAAAAGTCAAAATTGAAATAGAATACAAACTAACAGAAAATCTACAACTATTGTAAACCCCAGGCTTTGTAGCAGCTTTGATGAGCTCAGCGTTGTTCTTTTTTAAAAGGAGCTGTGGTGCACCTCTGATATGATGGACATAGTGCAGTCGCATCACTTATGTATTGAGGTGGTCAATAATACTGGTTATCTGTGGGAAGCCTTAACCTGGGTTGACTCTCACAACAGATTCAACACAAGCATCCCTTCTTCACAGCGTTCCCCGGGTTTGAAGAGGACTCCCCATCAGTGATGTCTCAACGCTTATTTGTGGGCAGCAGCCTCGTGATTTATCCTCATTCAGACACAATCAAACCAACTTAGTAGCAACACATGACTTGAGACAGACGATGTATTTCAAGTTCTGTTTTTTCTGGATCTTAGTGCAAAGTGTTTCTCATGTTCTTTTGTTTCGAACTGAACGTTGATGCTCCACACCAATTACCCAACACAAAGACAATGCCTGCCACTTTCAGGTTCAAACCGCTTAGTGCTAGTCTATTCTAACATTTTCAACAATCAAAATATAATTTTGTATGGTTCACACCGTAGATGGTTTATGGTTTATATACCTCAATTCTAACAGAAAGACGTAAATGCTGCGTATTCCCTACGCATTAAATTAAAATACAGTTCTACATGAAAATTGTTTCGCACAGGGAACATGTGTTATCAAGAAGGCATTACGATTATTCCAAACAATGCTACTGTAACAAAGATAGCACACGTCAGCAGCCCTTCCGTCCTGATTCTTTAAAATCACTTCTAATCGCCTTCAAAAGTGATTATAAAGGCCACTTTTCAACCTCTACTCCTTTTACTTGACCCTCAATGCCCACTCACAATCTGCCATTGTGTCCTCCTTTTGAATAACTGCATGAGCACCTTGTGTTTTGTGAAGCACTTTGCAGGCTTATTCTAAAGTATGAGCGCTACACTGTGAAAAGCAATTAAAATATCTGTTAACATCTAAGTGTGAATAAAATAACCTGTGAATAATTGGCAATGGAAATTCTTCTTGTCACAAAAGAAAATATTTCTTCTGTACCAAGTTGTGCCACAGCCATCCTCCTGTTTCCTTTGCTTCTTTATTCTGTATTTCTTCCTGGAAACCCAAATGTTATTGTTCCCCCACAGAGCATGACAGTCATCCGCTCTCCCTCAGCTCGAGGCGTCTCCTCTGGGCTCCGTCTATCCTCCTCTGCCACAAATGTTTGCTCCACATGACCATCATCCAGTACTTCTTTGTCTGAGTCTCCCTCAGCAGTCTGGTTAGGAATTCTCTTTGCTTCTCTCCGTGAAAACCTCCTGCAGTGTTGTGTGAAGGGCTAAGGTCCAAAGAGCATCCACAAATACTCCTTTCTGCAAATCCACCTCCCACCATGAACACTTAGCATTAAGACGAGTCTAAAAACAACAACCTTCCCTTCTCTGCTAAAATGTGCGTGTAGTGATTTTAGCCATTTGGTCAAGGTACAAAAAGAAGCTGCCACGGTTACACCCCAGCTAATGGGAAGCTGGGTGCAATGTAGTGTCATGTAAATGGAACTAGAAAACCGTGGATGTCCTTTCAGCTTTCAACAAAGTAGCATGCACAGCCTGGTAGCATGAGCTCAGAGCAGTGCAGCACACAACCTCGGCATCTCCCCTTCTGGGCGCTACTTTCAGCTCTTGCTTCCATCACATGCATGTTTATAGCAGTTATCGTCATTGAGAGTCTTAGTGTCTGTAACTGTGCATATTCCATTTTCCCAATACCTTTAGTATTGGGAAAATGAGCCTCTGTGCTTCCTCTCCTCAAGCTTCCATGGATCGTGGTTGTCTGGAGCCGGTCCTGTTCCCTGCCATGGCGGCCCTGCTGATGCCCCTCATCTCTGCCTCCTTCCGCTGACATGGATCGTGGTCATCTGGATCGTGGTCCATGCCTACTACTCATTACATGAATAATATCTGTCATATTCATTGACATCTATTGCTTCTGTCCATCTGGGAAGAGGGATCCTCCTCTGTTGCTCTCTCGAAGGTTTCTTACCTTTTTTCCCTATGAAAAAGCTTTTACTATTTTTTGGGGGAGTTTTTCCTGATCCGATGTGAGGTCCCGGGTCGTATGTGTACAGATTGTAAAGCCCTCAGGCAAATTTGTATTTGTGATTTTGGGCTATACAAAATAAACTGAATTAAATTGAAAAATGTACTGTTGCTTTAAAACTGTTTAAAAAAAAATGTCCCCACTCCAAAAATAAATCTTCAGAAACTAGAGTGGAGTTGATTTGTAGCCAGTTTTGAGTCAAAGTGACGAAAGAGGATAACGGTGTTTTAAAGTGGTCCAGGATTGAAGGAAGGAAGGAGACAATGTGCTTCATTAATAGGGTTTGTTCTGCCACTGATGGTTATTACAAGTGTCTGACAACATTATGTCAGACACTAAAATGGGCATTTTTAAGTGTCACACTTTATGACTTTTCCTTAAACTGTGTTATGTAGCCCCCATTGTCTCAAATGCATAATCTTTTACAAATTATTGCTGCCCGTGAATTGAAAATAAATGTGTTTAGATTAGTGAAACATCTTAAACATGTCACTTTCATCATCACACCATTACACGTTACTCATCAGTTCATCTGCAGATACTCTCCATAATACTGCTTCACGAAGCCACATTTTGAAGTTTGACAAATCTGCACCAGACACATTTGAAGTATTTTTGAAGTATTTTTGTCATTTGATCCTAATAATTCATTGTTTCCATAGCTGCCACATCATCCCTCTATTTGTATTCTCACTAATCATTATCCTCCACATACTGTTTGACTAATACAGCAGTCATTCCCCTCAATATCCCCCAAACACAATTCCCTTTCCAAGTTTCTGAAATGCATCCATCAAGCAGCTGATAATGAAAGCCGACTGAGATACTGATACTGCTTCCGGGATTTTATTTTTTACATTTAGCCGGAAAATGACTCTGAACTGTCATAAAGTGAAATCTCTGACAGAAGTGTGTGTGTGCGTGTGTGTGGAGAGCTGTGTGTGTGTGTGTGTGTGTGTGTGTGTGTGTGTGTGTGAATAGCTTCCAGCCCTAGTCATCATGAATCATTGGTTTAAATGATCCTAGCATGCTAATTCCTGCTGATTCCTCTCCATGCTGTTATTATAAAAGTCAGCACAACAGTCATTAACAGCAGAAAACAGCTTAAAACTTTACCCATCTGACTCCTGAATGAACCCAGCGCAGCAAGCCATGAAACATGACCCTGTGTGTGTGTGTGTGTGTGTGTGTTTGTGTGTGTGTGTGTGTGTGTGTGTGTGTGTGTGTGTGTGTGTGTGTGTGCGCGCGTGTGCGTGTGTTCGTGTGATAGAGAGAGAGAGTGTGTGTGAGCTTCCTAATGCAGGATTTATTGGCCATTAGTACAGCCTGAAAGTCATTACAGTTCATTTTGCTGCCGGGTTGACGTTTTATTAGGACAAATACAGGCTTTTTGGATGCGTGTGTGTGTGTATTCGTGTGTGTAAAAGCATGTGTGCATGCTTCAGTGTTTGTGAGTATGTTTGCATGTGAGTGTGTATGAGTGACATTTTATCAGGACAAATTTCCCCATAGGGATCGAGGCCATGATTTCTGAGAGCAGGAAAAAGACTAAAAAGCCTCAAGAAAGGAGAGATGGATAGATAATAGAGGGATTGACATGATGTGCAATGGATGGATGATGTGAAAAGCAGATGGCTGGACAAATACAAAGATCATAGAGGGGATGGACAGGAAAGACAATAAGCAAATGTTGGTGGAAAGGAGGAGGTGAAGACACGAGTCGAGTGAAATGGAAGTATTGGACAAAAGGAGAGCAGTGATTGGACCTACGTTGGCAACAGACCTTGTCAAATACAAGTGTAATATCATAGCAAGCCCAATGTGATAGCGAGACATTGGACTTCATAGCATGTCAATCAATGGCAGGCCAGTGCCCCTCAGCTTCTTATACAGCAACTGATGAGACGCACCAGGTGTCAACTTAGTCCAACGTAAACCAGTTCATTCATCATCACACCGTCAGAGCAACTGCTGGCTTAAAGGAGTTTGTGTCAGTGGGAGGACAGGTCCACCAAACAGAACTTTCACCCAGGACAGCTCTGTGCATGTCCCGTGTCAAACCAAGTCATCATTGACCTTTTTTCCCCACAGTTTCCTTACGTAACTTATAGGGATGGGGGAAGATCCATACAGCATAGTATCACAATATTTGGCATGGCAATATTGTATCAACACAAGTATCAACCTTTTATTATATAAACTACAAACATTGCAATTAGGGATGTCGGGATTAACCAATTTGGCCGTTACTGCAGTTTCATAAAAGAAGAAGAAGGGGCAACTATGGCTCAGTGGTTAGCAGGTTCGTCTTTCAACCAGAGGATCGGTGGTTCGATCCCTGGCTCCGCTAGTCAATGTGTCCTTGAGCAAGACACTTAACCCTAACCTGCTCACCGTTGCTGTGTCTATGGTCTACTGTATAGAATGTAAGTCGCTTTGGCTAAAAGCATCAGTGTAATGTAAAGAAGCCACTATATCCATGGGGTCCTGATAGCTAGCATAATCAATAATATGTAGCTATGTGCCAACAAACTATGGAACACTCGTGCCACTGACGGACATGGCCCCCAGCACCATCATATGAATGCTCTATAACACTTTGTGTTGTGTCTATTTCCCTTTTCTGTTGAGAAGATAACTGAGACTTCTAGCTTTGAGGCACTGCTTATAAATGCTTTGTAAAGCATAAACAGTCTTCACTTTAGATGAGGTCACAGAACATGCTTAACTAATACTTAACTAACGAATAGTAATTATCTGAATTAATCATGAATTGCAGCTTTTTATCATGTACTAACACTTTACAAATTATCTAATTAATCATCCATAAGTCCACCCCAGCCATTTTGTGGCGAAAATTGCAAATGGTTTGCATCTCATAGTAAATCCTCATTCACAAGGTCTATTTGAATAATTTCAAAAGGTTTAATATACATAAAACCCTTGTGAAGATAGATAATAAGTTCATATATGTGTTAGTGGTATATTGGGTTACGATAGTACACATAAAATAAAATATATACAGTATATAAAAAAAAAATACAAAGTTAAGTTTCACTATCGTAACTATATTAACGAATATTTTGTTTAAATATATAAAATAGCTCTATATGGTAGGAGTTTCTGTGTGAGGTTTGGCTTTGATTGAGTGAAGTTAAGTATTTTTTATAATTATTTTAGTTCAGACCTTTTGAGAAATCGCAGCAACTGGGCCGGTACTGAAAGTGCCATAGCCTCTCCAGCGTGTACCTGAATGCATGTCTTTTAACAACAACTGGTTCCGCCGTGCCGTTAGCTGTGTGCACGTGTGAGGAAGGCCCGGAATATTCATATTTCAACCAAAAAAAAGTACATTTGAATGTTTTTACTGGACAAAAATGACATTCTTGTGCGTATCTTTGCAATGCTTTGTTTGACAGTGGAATGGTTGGTATTGGCGAACTCTGTAGGCTCTAAGGATTCCAAAATCGTTGGACTCGGGGTGCATTCACAGCCACTTTGGGGGTCAATTTGAGTCATATTTATGGTTTATGTTCATATTTATTGTGTAATAGTGTTATAAACATGACAAATTAACTTATATTGCCTTGTAAGGCCAGGATGTGCCATTTCCTTTGCTATATCACACCAGTGGCTCTGCTAAGGGCTGGTATTTATTGATAGGCTCTGAACCCCTCTGAGTCCCAGAGGCTCTGAACCCCATAAAGTTTTAATTTACAAATGTGGAATCCATCCTTTATAAAGCATGAAAACCCACGCTTATTAATCAAGAATGAAACATTTATAACTGTGTTTATGAATTGCATACTAATGAGTTAGCAATGAGTGTTTATGTTGGAATAATGCTTTATAAATGATGAATTCAGTGTTTATTCATGCTTTACTAATGCTAAATAGTGTGTACATATTATAAAGTGCTATCAAAAAAGCTTATATTCTAGAGATAAGCCTTGATGGTTTATCTTCTAGTGACACACTGTGAACAAGTAATCTGTTCAAATCGGCAGGAGGAGAGCGAATAATGTTATGCTCTTAACATTGCTATGTTACACATCAGCTGATGTTATAATTATAACAGAGGTTCCATTGAGCTGCATTGTGCTAAATGGACTGTACTTGTACAGATCTGTCTTCTGGCCGCTCAAAGCTCTTTAACACTAATGACATCATTCACCCATCACACCCATCATCCAGAGACGCTTGGTTCTTTTAACAGAGCTGTATTCTCTGTATTTAACAAGCCACACAGCGGCTAGTTTACTACAGCGGTATGAACCCAAAATAAACAGATTTTGCTTTGATTTAATTGCAATAAACAAAGAAAGTCTGAATTCCTACTTTGTCACGCCGGGCTGCAAGACGTCAGCCAAAGAACTTTTAAACTGCTTCATCAACACTACAAATCATGTCATACAGACATAAATACTGCAGCAACACACTGTGTATACCTATGTGTTTTACAAACACATTTAAACACAGTGTTTCTTCTGCTCACTGTAAAATCCTGAGCTACTATCGTAGCGCTCTGTGGGACCACAGAGAGAGATCATTTATTCTGATTAAACAATGTAAGGACGTCAGTGATGATGTCAGTCTCAAGTCTGATTGCTCATCTGCACACCACATCATGTCTTTGCATTGACTTTGTTTGTAATCGTGTTGCTCTGTTTGTCTCCTGTCCCCTTGTCGGATCGTACTGCGTGTTACTCGACGTGTTCCCGTGCCCTTTTTTTTTTTAAATCGTGCCGGCTGAAGCCTTACCTTGTTTTTTCGTTGGGGAAATAAATATTCTTTATATGGTTTATATGGTATATGGTATACATATTTATATGGTATATGGTATACATATATATATATATATATATATATATATACAGTACTGTGCAAAAGTTTGTGTGTGAAAAAATGCTGTAAACTAAGAATTGATGAAAATAAACTGTTAGCACTTCTATTTTTGAAAGAATTTTTAGTTTACAGCATTTTTTCACACCTGCCTAAAACTTTTGCACAGTACTGTATATATATATATATATATATATATATATATATATATATATATATATATACTCCAGTTGTGCAGTATGACTAAAAGTCAAAAATATCCAAGTGAATAATGTTGACATACGACCATTATCAGGAATATTGTTCTTGACCGAGTGGAAACGCATCTCCAAAAGCATTTGAACAATTAGGGACACTGACAGCAACTCCCACAGGCAAAAAGAGCAGTATTGATTCAATTTACAATAAACATGGAATATTCAATCTGAATCACATCCATCACAGCAGACATTCTGAATAACAGTACAGTACTGTCTTGATATATCAGTCTAATCTGATATATATATAGTATATATATATATATATATATATATATATATATATACTGTATATATCTCTGTATCTGCAGTCTCACATAGAAACAAATGCTCAATGTGTGTGTATATGTGTTTACTGTGCACTTTGTTCGTTCAATACTTTCTGTGTCGTGTTTTTAATACATTCATAAATGATCTATTGCGTGTGTGTGTGTGTGTGTGTGTGTGTGTGTTGCATTCTAAATGTTCATTCTTTGTCCTATAGTCGGACATAGCACTACACACCTCACTAGAAACAGACACACACACACTAATAGGATTCATCAATCATCATAAACCTCCTGGCAAGGAAGGGAACAATAAGAGCAGGAGAATGAGCAGGAAAGTTACTTGAGAAAATGGAATAAAGACATGTCATAATCATGTATATCAGCTTAAGAGGAAGAAAACTGTTTTCTGCAGAATCAGCAGAGAAAAGGAAACTCGTCTATTCTCCCAGTTGTAGTTGAACTCACCACCCGAATGAAGCGAGGCCACCACACGCACCACAAACAAATGTCACTTCACCAAAACCCATGTCTAGAAGGGGTAAAGCCTAAACAAAAGCTCCCAGTAATTATAAGCAGACAGCTGCCGTAAACAGCTCCAGGGAACGCAATTATTTGTTTTCCAAGCCAGAGAGGCTAATTGGCTGAGAGCCCTAATTGGCCCTAAGTAATTGTCCTAACAAACAAATGAATCAGCCTTTTAATTTCAAGCTGACATTTTTACTTTCTTGGAATTCAATGAAATCCTCTTTTCCCGTAAACAATGTTAAAAACAAATGAGGTTTATTTGGGCTTTGTCCAAGTCCTGCAGAGTTCTTTTATCTCCCAATTAGCCCAATTAGTAACTTTCTAAACTCATTTCAACTGTCAGATGTTGTAGAAGAATGTTTTCGGACCTTTCCGGTCCTGCCTCCTGCCATGGATCGTGGTTGTCTGGAGCCGGTCCTGCTCCCTGCCATGGCGGCCCTGCTGATGCCCCTCGTCTCTGCCTCCGTCTGCTGACATGGATCGTGGTTATCTGGGTCGTGGTCCATGCCTACTACTTATTACATGAATAATTTCTGTCATATTCATTGAATGTGCTGTAACTCTGCTACATTGATTCAGTACACATGACATCTATTGCTTCTGTCCATCCGGGGAGAGGGATCCTCCTCTATTGCTCTCCTGAAGGTTTCTTCCCTTTTTTACCTGTGAAAAGGTTTTTACAATTTTTTGAGGGAGTTGTTCCTGATCCGATGTGAGGTCCCGGGACAGGGATGTCATATGTGTACAGATTGTAAAGCCCTCAGAGGCAAATTTGGGACCACTCAAAGCGCTTTCACACTACATGACATCATTCACCCGTTCACACTCTGATGGGAGGAGCTACCATGCAAGGTGTCACCTGTCCATCAGGACTCACTAACATTCATACACTGATGGGAGGAGCTACCAGTCCATAAGGAGTAGCTAATATTGCCTCGAAAGAGCTGCGCCTCGCCTGGAATCCAGACGAGAGCAGCGGCAGCAGCAGGGGGCGGTGACAAAAAACTGCAGTCAAGTCGGACAGTTTTCAGCTGACTTCAAAGTATACACAGGAAGTCACAGAAAAAAATGATGTCCTGTTAGTTGCGATCTGTATTCTACTTGTAGTTTATAAATTACGTTTGGATTTATTCATATGTGTTTATAAATATATATTAACGTAGAAATGTGTGTGTAGCTGCTTCCTTTATTATTTTTATGTCTGCCTGTGAAATACATTACTGCTGGTTTTGATGTGTGTTATATAAATAAACTTTAGTATTGTCAACCACACACGATATGTTTTCAGATTAAACATGAGACTAATAGTCAACAATCCAGCAAGTATTACACATAAAATAAGAATTTTACACAACACGTGGTATTTGCTGTCAAATCTAAGAGCCAATCAATTCAATTCAGCTTATTTTGTATAGCCCAAAATCACAAATACAGATTTGCCTCTGAGGGCTTTACAATCTGTACACATATGACATCCCTGTCCCGGGACCTCACATCGGATCAGGAAAAACTCTTTCACAGGGAAAAGAAAGGGGAAGAAACCATCAGGAGAGCAACAGAGGAGGATCCCTCTCCCCGGATGGACAGAAGCAATAGATGTCATGTGTACAGAATCAACGTAACAGAGTTACAGCACATTCAATGAATATGACAGAAATTATTCATGTAATAAGTAGTAGGCATGGACCACGATCCAGATAACCACGATCCATGTCAGCAGAAGGAGGCAGAGATGAGGGGCATCAGCAGGGCCGCCATGGCAGGGAACAGGACCGGCTCCAGACAACCACGATCCATGGAAGCTTGAGGAGAGAAAGCACAGAGGCTCCCGAGAGGAAGTAGAGTTAGTAATGTGCAATGAAGAGACATTAATTCATCCAGAAGCGAGAAGAGGAGAAGAGAACAGGAGAGAGAGGCTCATTGTATCCTACGATCTCTCCCAGCAGTCTAGGCCTATATCAGCATATCTATGGGCTGGACCAGGGCCGACCTGAGCCAACCCTAACTATAAGCACTGTCAAAGAGAAAAGTCTTAAGTCTACTCTTAAATGAGGTGACTGTGTCTGCCCCCCGGACTGAAAGTGGAAGCTGGTTCCACAGAAAAGGAGCTTGATAACTGAAGGCTCTGGCCCCCATCCTACTTTTTAAGACTCTAGGAACCACAAGTAGCCCCTCATTCAGTGAGCGCAGCTCTCTGGTGGGACAATATGGTGCTATAAGCTCCCTAAGATATGATGGTGCATCACCAATTAAGGCTTTGTAGGTAAGAAGAAGGACTTTAAATACAAGTATCTGTCTTACAGGAAGCCAGCGGAGATCAGCTAATACAGGAGTAATGTGATCTCTCCTCTTAGTTCTCGTTAGCACACGAGCTGCAGCATTCTGGATCAACTGGTGAGACCTGAGAGACTTAGCAGAGCAATCAGCTCTTAAATGTGGCGACAGCCAGAAGTTTCCCATCATACACTGGGCCATGCAGTCAATGCAGAGCTACTGCGGAGCCTGGCTTTAAAATCGTCGGCCGCCTCGCTCTCGTGAGATTATCGTTGACCACGTGTGCATCACGTCAGAACAAGTCGGGATCAAGTCGGACACAAATCTAACCGGCATGCATTGCGCACCGATCGGCGGCGATCGATTCTGCGCAGAACTGGCTCATCTCGAACAAACCTATTCATACACTGATGGGAGGAGCTACCATACAAGGTGTTAACCTGGCCATCACAACGGGAGCCATTTCAGATTCGAACCGCCGAACCTCTAACTGAAGGACTATGGAAACTCTTGAAGAAACCGGAGGAGGATCTTTACTGTTTTATCCATCTTAAGTTCACACTGCATCAAGTGAAGCCTTATTAAATCAGGCTTGTTTTCATGTCTTCTAAACTCGTCTCATTAGACACCTGAGTTACTAAACACATTTAGACAAATTAAGTTGTTGTTCTTTCATGAGGATGTGTTGTTTGTTGAACAGGCCGTTATGAAGAGTTATCTCTGTGGGAGCAGCTGGGAGGAGACGGCACATCTGGGGAGATGGCCACACATCAGTCAGGAGCTGCGGGTGCAGAATGAAGCCCCAATAAAAACAAAACATGTTTCTATATTAATATCATTAATAGTATAATCACTATTATTGTTGTTGTTGTTAATATTATAAACAAACTGTGAGGATCCGCAAGGCACCACCGCCAGGGGGTGCCAAAGCAACCCTGGGTGCGGCCAGGGTGTGTGTTGTGCAGGTAGAGGAGGGGCAGTTGTGAGGAGAGCGCTTCGCAGCTGCAGCGCATGACGGCGACACAGCTGCAACTCATCCCGGCTCATCAGCGGCAGGATAAAGCCAGCTTCCTCCCGGACTCCCGTGTCGGGTTATTACGGGAAGTACCCCTGTCGAGAGGGTGCGCGGTTTTCCTGCCACGAGCTACGCCACGAGCTACGCCACGAGCTACGCCACGAGCTACGCCACGAGCTACGCCACGAGCTACGCCAGGAGCTACGCCGCACTACGAGAGCTTCAGCGAGCCGAGCTGCGGGGTCGTCAGCGAGCCGAGCTACGTGGTCATCAGCGAGCCGCGCTACGAGGTCATCAGCGAAGCTACACGTCACGAGTCAGCCACGAGAGCCGCCAGGACGAGCGGCTGAGTACATTCTTTGTTTTTTCCCTTTTTGCCTGGCTGTGACAGTTAATAAACCTTTTTGTTGTTTCTCACCAACTCCTGTTTCGCCCGCGTCTGCTTTTGGGTCCCGAGCCACACCGAACCCTGACAGAATAACCCGACCACGAAGACAAGGACCCAGCACGCGCGGGCGCTAGTTGGCGGGCACTGATCCGCGCCTGGAACTAGCCGGCAAACTTGTTTTTTCTTTTTTGTTTTTTCTCCCCCCTGGTTTTGATGGATAGCCCGCCGCTACGCCGGCTGTATCTGCTTGATGGCCTGGGTTACATCGACGTGGAGTATCTCAGGTACAAGGATCCCAATAAGGAGGAGAACCCCGAGCCGGATCCCCGGCCAGGTACCGGGTGGGCGTTGGGTGGGCCCCGGAGCCTCCAACGGGCTAGGGGCTCTGGCCCGGATGCCAGAGCCTCGGGATCTCGACGCCAGTGGAGGAGTCGTCCAGCTCGGGCTGCGGCCATGGAGCAGCCGGTGACGCCCGCTCCCTGTGACTCACCGACAGCCTGGACGCCCCACGATGATCTGCTGGTCCCTGCCCCGGATCCGGCACCTACGCCACGGCCAGTCCCGGACCCTGTGACGGTGCCGTCGCCAGCCCTGGTCCCGGTCCGGCCGACTCCAGCTCCCCGTGTCCTGTCGGCGCCACGGCCGGCTCCCGCTCCACGTGTCCTCTCGGCGCCACGGCCGGCTCCCGCTCCACGTGTCCTGTCGGCTCCCCGGCCGACTCCTGCTCCACGTGTCCTGTCGGCGCCCCGGCCGACTCCTGCTCCACGTGTCCTGTCGGCTCCCCGGCCGACTCCTGCTCCACGTGTCCTGTCGGCGTCCCGGCCGACTCCAGCTCCCAGAGTTTCTGCCACCGTGCCTTTGCTAGTCCCGGTCCCAGTTCCTGTGCCGCTGCCAGCCCCGAGCCCAGTTTCTGCCACCGTGTCGCGTTCAGCCCCGGTCTCGTGTCCCGCCACGGTGCTAGTCCCGGTCCCAGCTTCCCCAACAGTCCCATCGGTGGTCCGGCCGACACCTGTCTCGTCGGTGGTCCGGCCGACACCTGTCTCGTCGGTGGTCCGGCCGACAACTGTCCCTCGAACCCCATCGGCGGTCCGGCCGACACCTGTCTCGTCGGTGGCCCGGCCGATCCTAGTCCCAAGAGTTTCGTCGGCGGTCCGGCCGACACCTGTCTCGTCGGTGGTCCGGCCGACCCTTGTTCCCCGAACCCCATCGGCGGTCCGGCCGACACCTGTCTCGTCGGTGGCCCGGCCGATCCTAGTCCCAAGAGTCTCATCGGCGGTCCGGCCGACACCTGTATCGTCGGTGGTCCGGCCGACCCTTGTTCCCCGAACCCCATCGGCGGTCCGGCCGACACCTGTCTCGTCGGTGGCCCGGCCGATCCTAGTCCCAAGAGTCTCATCGGCAGTCCGGCCGACACCTGTCTCGTCGGTGGCCCGGCCGATCCTAGTCCCAAGAGTCTCATCGGCGGTCCGGCCGACACCTGTCTCGTCGGTGGTCCGGCCGACCCTTGTTCCCCGAACCCCATCAGCGGTCCGGCCGACACCTGTCTCGTCGGTGGTCCGGCCGACCCTTGTTCCCCGAACCCCATCGGCGATCCGGCCGACACCTGTCTCGTCGGTGGCCCGGCCGATCCTAGTCCCAAGAGTCTCATCGGCGGTCCGGCCGACACCTGTCTCGTCGGTGGTCCGGCCGACCCTTGTTCCCCGAGTCCCGGCGGCGGTCCGGCCGACACCTGTCTCGTCGGTGGTCCGGCCGCCACCTGTTCCCCGAGCCCTGCCGGCAGTCCGGCCCGGCTCGTATCCTGTGATTCTTGTCGGCGGTCCGGCCGACACATGTCCCTCGAGTCCCGTCGGCGGTCCGGCCGACACTTGTCCCTCGAGTCCCGTCGGCGGTCCGGCTGACATAGGTCCCAAGTTCCGTCCGGTTGAGTCCCGTCCCAAGTTCCGTCCGGTTGAGTCCCGTCCCAAGTTCCGTCCGGTTGAGTTCCGTCCGGTTAAGTCCCGTCCCAAGTTCCGTCCGGTTGAGTCCCGTCCCAAGTTCCGTCCGGTTAAGTCCCGTCCCAAGTTCTGTCCCGTCAGGCCCCGTCACGAGTCCTGTCCGGTCCAGTCCCGTCCCGAGTCTAGGGTTGGTTGGTCCCGTCCGCCGGCCCGTCCTCCGGAGTCTCCGCCTGGTGGCCGTCCTCCGGCCCGTCCTCCTGAGTCTCCGCCTGGGGGCCGTCCTCCGGCCCGGCCTCCCGAGTCTCCGCCTGGGGCCCGTTCCCCTGAGCTCGGTGGTCCAGTGACTTTTTTCCTGTGTTCCAGGTCTCTCTCCGCGAGCCGGTGGTCGTCAGGAGTGTTGTGGCCCTCCTACCGGACCCCCATCCACCCACCCTGGTCCGGTGGTGCCATGGACGCCTGGAGGCGTCCGTTAAGGGGGGGGTACTGTGAGGATCCGCAAGGCACCACCGCCAGGGGGTGCCAAAGCAACCCTGGGTGCGGCCAGGGTGTGTGTTGTGCAGGTAGAGGAGGGGCAGTTGTGAGGAGAGCGCTTCGCAGCTGCAGCGCATGACGGCGACACAGCTGCAACTCATCCCGGCTCATCAGCGGCAGGATAAAGCCAGCTTCCTCCCGGACTCCCGTGTCGGGTTATTACGGGAAGTACCCCTGTCGAGAGGGTGCGCGGTTTTCCTGCCACGAGCTACGCCACGAGCTACGCCACGAGCTACGCCACGAGCTACGCCGCACTACGAGAGCTTCAGCGAGCCGAGCTGCGGGGTCGTCAGCGAGCCGAGCTACGTGGTCATCAGCGAGCCGCGCTACGAGGTCATCAGCGAAGCTACACGTCACGAGTCAGCCACGAGAGCCGCCAGGACGAGCGGCTGAGTACATTCTTTGTTTTTTCCCTTTTTGCCTGGCTGTGACAGTTAATAAACCTTTTTGTTGTTTCTCACCAACTCCTGTTTCGCCCGCGTCTGCTTTTGGGTCCCGAGCCACACCGAACCCTGACACAAACAGCACAATAATCCATCCATCCATCTATTTTCATCCGCTTCTCCGGGGTCGGGTCGCGGTGGCAGCAGGTCCAGCAGGCCTACCCAGGCCTCCCTCTCACCTGCAACATTTACCCCGGTGTGCCCCGGTTTCCCTAGTCCGGGCGAGGTAGCTTGGCTGCTATTCATCAGGGTTTTTGAACTTCAGCAGAACGCAGAGGCTCGGACAGTATTGTTTTTTTATACTTCAAATCATTGGATGCCACTTTGCTCCTCGAGTTCAGATGCATGCTGGATAACTTCCTAATGTCTTTCCTCCTCCTGCACTCCTCCGGGCTCCAGGCGCTCCAGGTTCCCCTGCGCTGACAAACAGGGCAGCAAAGTGGGTCAATTTCCTTTCCCTGTTGAAAGCATTCCGTGCTGTCAACTGCTCCAAGTTTTCTATTTGTCACTCTCAGATCATGCTGTGAAGAAATATGCTCCACTTTGATCCATAGCAGGGGCTTGAAACCAGTTCATGTTTTACAGAATAAGATATCACTGTAAATGAGGGTGGAGCAGTTTGCACTTTCTTTGTCGTGGCAAGTGTACTTCAGTTGGATTAGAAGCAGGAGTAGACAAGGACAAATAAAGAGCATCCATAAAATGGTGTTGCATCATTTCATATCAGCTGGAAGATATAACTAAATATTTCTGTATTGTCGCTGGCAAAACAACTTCTCATACCCGCATGGAAGTAAACAGGATATCAAAATGTTCGCTGAACCCTTACCTTTTTGAATGACACAAATAGCAGTTTCATGTCCTCTTCACAGAATAGACTAGCCAACGAGAGTCTACCCTGAAGAAAAGTGTCTGCCCTCTTCCTCTTCCTATATGGGCCGAGCCTTGCTCAGCCGGACACTCGGATGACAGACGTTTCGTATAGCCAATGAAATTGCGCAAAAAACCCTATGTGGGGGTGGAGACAGACAGAACAAGGGCAGACTTCATGATGAGCAAACGACTCTGACGGATCCAGCTGTTTGTCATTGAATAACCACTAAAATGCATTTTTACTTCATTGTCTCTGTGTCAGCAATACTGGTAGTACATATGAATAGTCCCTCTATAAGTGTGCAATACAATAAGCCTTTTTAAAAGGGAAAATATTATATATATCATGAATACTCTGGGTCCTTTACAGTCTTCACATGACAAAACGCCTAGACATTAGAAAACCATTGTCAAATATTAATTGTTGTTAACTGGTTAGCAGGTCTGACTTTCAATTAGAGGATTAGAGTCTTTGAGCAAGACACTTAACCCTAATTGCTCACCGTTGCTGTGTCTACGGTCTACTGTATGTCATGTAAGTCGCTCTGTATAAAAGCTTCAGCTAAATGAAATGTAATGTAATATAATGTTATCTGCTTTTTACTTGGACTAGATAAGGCTTCATGATATGGTCCCATTGTGTTTTCAAGTTCATAAGTCCCAGCTATACTCATCTGCAGGCATCTATTTGCAAAAAAAGATGTTCAGGCGGTAATAAAAACCTTATACTTTAGTGTGTTCAAACTTATATAACTCAGTGTCAGCAGCTCATAAACTTGATTCTGACTGTTGGCGTGAAAGCTTCAGAGTGTTACTTTTCAAAAGAAACCAAGACCATTATTAGAAAAATGTTTCGCACTTGACATCTGGTTGTCACACCGCGGTTACTGGCCCTCCCTCTTCCTCATGTGTCACCAGTCTGATTGTCTCCCCTGATTCCCAATTGTTTCCACCTGTTCCCCATTACCCTCATGTGCTTATAGTCTGCGTCTCCCCTTTGTCTTGTGCCAAAGTGTTTCGTCCTTGTCCGTACACCTAAGCCTTGTTCCACAGCCATAGTCGGTCATAGTCGTTTGTCAAGAGTTTATGCTCAGCCACGTAAGTTGTTTTCGGTTTCCTCCTTGAGAGTGATTTTTTGTTTGTAAAGTTTCTAGTTTAGCTTAGTCTTGTTTTATTAATTAGCTGTTTGTTTTTGTTTTTGTTGCGGGCCGGGCAGGGGGCCTGAGCGGGCCAATCGCCAGCAGCATACTAGCTCTAGGGACGTGGAATGTCACCTCACTAGGGGGGAAGGAGCCAGAGCTGGAGTGGGAGATGGAGCGGTACCAGCTAGATATAGTTGGGCTCACCTCCACGCACAGCGCTGGCTCTGGAACCAAACTCCTGGAGAAGGGTTGAACTTTGTTCTTTCGCCCAGGGTGAGAGGCGCCGGGCGGGAGTGGGGATACTCACGAGTCCCGGCTGAGGTCACTCAGGATAGCCTCTCTGCTGTTTGCAGATGATGTGGTCCTGTTTGCCTTCTTGGACCATGACCTCCAACATTCATTGGGGCGTTTTGCAGCCGAGTGTGAAGCGGTGGGGTTGAGAGTCAGCACCACGAAATCTGAGGCCATGGTGCTCTGCCGGAAACCGGTGGATTGCTCCCTCCATGTGGGGACAGAGTCCCTACCACAAGCGAAGGAGTTCAAGTATCTCAGGGGTCTTTCAAGAGTGAGGGTAAAATGGAGCGGGAGATCGACAGGCGTATCGCTGCAGCAGTAAAACAGGCGTTGCACCGGGCCATCTTGGTGAAAAAGGAGCTGAGCCGGAAGGCGAAGCTCTCAATTTACTGGTCGGTCTATGTCCCAACCCTCACCTATGGTCACGAACTTTGGGTCGTGACCGAAAGAACGAGGTCTCAGATACAAGCAGCCGAAATGAGTTTCCTCCGTAGAGTGGCCGGGCTCAGCCTTAGAGATAGGGTAAGGAGCTCGGACATCAGGAGGGAGCTTGAAGTCGAGCCGCTACTCCTTCGTGACGAAAGGAGTCAGCTGAGGTGGTTCGGGCATCTAATTAGGATGCCTCCAGGACGCCTCCCTTTAGAGGTTTTCCAGGCACGTCCAACTGGTAGGAGGCCCCGGGGAAGACCCAGGACACGCTGGAGGGATTATATCTCCCAGCTGGCCTGGGAACGCCTCGGGATCCTCCAGAATGAGCTGGTAGATGTTGCAGGTGAGAGGGGGGCCTGGGTCATCCTGCTGGACCTGCTGCCACCGTGACCCGACCCCGGATAAGCGGATGAAAATGGATGAATGGATGGATATATGTGTGTTTTCCCCAACAACCATGCATTTACTCCAAATGGTTCAAGTACAGTTTGCAATTTACTTTGGGTATGCCTTGGATAAGCGATTTAGTCAAATTTTACAGGAATGCTAATCGACTCACTATTCACTGGGGAGTAAAAGAGTTAGATGAAAAACAACAACACAAATGTGTCATTAATAGTCTATTTGATCAATTATATTAATATTTGTTGTTCATGTTGAGATTTATGAGTGGGTTGTATAGTCAAGCATGTAAATGTACCTCATCCTCCTTTCCTGTCCCAATGCCATCAGTAGATTGCTCAAGAGAATTGTATGAGGTATTCATAGTCAGTATTATCCACAGTAGAGTGTGTATTTCAGACACCTCAAGGAACCCACCAGTGACACCAAAGTTATTCTTTACATTACATTTAGCTGACGCTTTTATCCAAAGCAACTTACATGATATACAGTAGACTGTAGACACAGCAAAAGTGAGTTAAGTGAGGATTAAGTGTCTTGCTCAAGGACACATCGACATGGACTAGTGGAACCAGGGATCAAACCTCCGATCCTTTGATTGTAAGACAGACTTGCTAACCACTGAGCCACAGTCGCCTAGTCTTGATGATTGGAAAGTGGTGGCATCTCCCACCCCATGATACTGACACCATGGCCTACTGATATATATATATTCCTCCTTACTTCCACCCACTTGTGATCCCATATCACAAGGGCATGCCTGTTGCATTAGGATCTAGTGAGACCAACAGATTTCCAAACCAAACTTCATCCTCATTTTTGCATTTCATTCATTAAAAAGCAATACAAAAGTCACACATATTGTTCTTCATTCCTACCCAATGACTTATGGTAATTGACCCGATGCCATCCTCATTCCTCATCAGCAAATTAAAACCATATTAAACAAAATATCAAGGTCTAATTTAAAATTGGATCAAGGAATAGTTGATTAGTTTAGTCAGAACTTTTCTGAGAGAGCTTGACATGTCCAAATAATTACCAAACAATTGCCACCTCATTCCCATTTGAAGGTGCCAACCTCCCAAACGCGCCGCATACGAGTGTCACCTGGTCCAAACAGTTCGGGGCCAGACTTTCACCTCTACTAAGGTGCCCAAAATATCTCAATTTTATTATGAATTTTTTTGTTTTGTTTATGCTAACTAACAACAAAATGCAAGGCTGGTGGCGCGCTGGGTCTAACATGTATAATAGCAGCAACAGAACGTTTGCTGATCTGGCGGGGAGTGAGGGCGGACAGGGATCAAACCACCGCCGCTGGGGTTTGCATCACCTGAATACAAGCTAACCGCTAACTGGGGGTCCGTCTAACTAACTATCAAAAGGTACACAGACCATGGATGTATTATTGTCAAGCCTCAAGACAGCGCTGCTTCTTCATAGTGACTCACTAGTGCCTTTTCAGGTACAAGTGGTACTACAAGACAGGATGGGTCGGGGCTAGCTGGTTAGCATGCTCATTTCATACTTTACTATTCTCAGTTTTACGGTTTCTGCCATAGTGCGAACAGTGTCCAAAAGGTTTTAATGACCTCTGTTTTGGTGAAAATTGGTACTGTGTTGCAGCTGACCCTAAATAGTCATTATCTCTAAGTACAAGGTCTATTTGAATAAAAAAGCTATTATATACAGAAAACCCTTGTGAATATAGATAATACGTTCATATACGTATGTGTTAGTGGTATATTAGTTTGATAATACACAGAAATGAAAAAGAAAGTTAAAAAAACATTTTCTTTTACTTTAATTATCTTAACGATATTCCCAAAGGCTTTTCTTTATTGTATAACATAGATCTATATGTAAGGAGTATCAGTGCATACGTTCTCCGGGCGTACTCAAATGCATCTTGTTTCACAACATCCAGGTTGCTACATGACCATAGCTATCGGTAGGTAGTAAGGGCCGGAATATTCATATTTTAGCCATAAGTAAGTCAATTTTAATTTTTTTGCTGGACAAAAATGACATTATTAAAAATGGCATTATTTTATTATATGCAAGACTTTGTTTGGCGGCAGAATTGACAGAATTGGCGAACTCTGTAGGTTCTATGGATTCCAAGTTTTCGTGTGTAGCATTTTGCTGACACAATTGGCATTTCTTTTAAACTCGGGGTGCAATCTCAGCTACTTTGGGGTCACTTTTAGTCATATTTATGGTTTATGCTAATGTTTATGGTAGAATTGTGTTTCTTTATTTTTACTATGAAGTTCAGACTTTGCTGAATCTTTTGGATATTGACATCAAATGGGTCTGATATTGATTATGGGTTTATATGAACACCTGAAAACATGACTAGAGCTCAGTTTTAAGGAGGTCTATCATGCTGAATGTAACTATGCAGCTAACAGTTTTCCTGTCTAACCCTTTACTCTGATCCCTTCTTCTCCAGATCCCATCACTGAATAGGTGGAAGGGTAGAAATCTATTCGTGAAGAGTATTTTCAAAACAACAACAAAAAATTTTTCTGAGGGAGCTAATAATTAAAAACAATCACCACTCACCAGCCATCCAAACTCCAAAGCATTTTGGAAGTGCATCTTTTCAATGGCGCTCCACGCTCTGTATATAGGCTGTCTAGGTGCATGAAGGTGAGCCCAGTATGCTTATGATTATTTAATGCAGAGAGGTGTCATTTTTCACAACAATGGTATATGAAAAATGGAAGTATTTACCAACTTTGCCTATTAGGTGCACTACTGTGCAAAGACTTCTGTTGAGTGAAAGTGCTTCCAGCATGAATATATTCTACTTTTATACATTTAATATTTCATAGCTTATATTCTTAACTTTACCAATTAAGATGGCCCTGGGGGAAGTAGGACCGGAGCTCTGATTCCCCCTCTCCCTCTCCCTCTCTCTCTCTTTGGCTCTCTCTCTCTTATTCCCTCCTCTCCTATGGCAGAGTGTCAATTAAAATGACATCTGGTGTCACTGTCACTGTCGATGAAATGACATGTTTCTCCTGAAAGCCCTAATAGGATGGCCTCTTCACCACTCAACCCAAATCTTTGCTATAATTGTTTCACATTCAGTCATCAGCCAATGTTTGAAACTTTGCCTCTGTTTCTTCACCCCACTCTGCAGACTTTTCTTCTTCTTCAGGGCCTCCTCACTTTATCTTTGTTTTCTTTGCCCCATCGGATGCCACAGGAAGCAACTCTACATCAGTGAGAATGACTACTTAAAAGTTGCCCACTAAAGATAATTAGCCCTAAACCTAACCCTCGGAAAGGAATGGACGAAAATAACATTCCCAAAATGAATGGGAATTAGCTCCTATGCATAAGGCTCATATGCATATTTCTGGTCTCAAAGGAAAATTAATCTATTGCATTTAAAACTGTTTTTTTTTACCATTCCAGAGCAAATGGAGATGCCTAGTACATATAATACATGTCAAAATATCACCATTATAACCAAGATTCCATGAATAATGATTAAACTGAATGTCCTATAGTACTCTTTACTACAACTAAGAGAGTATATTTGATGAAGACACACTAAAATATAGATACACTACAATTAATTAAGCCTTACTCAGGTGGTCTCCATGTTTTGGCCATGTTTACTGTTCATATGTTGACTGATTTTTGAAGTTTTACACTAAATCTCCCAAAAACATTGAAATAGTAATATACACAAAAGATATGTATCAAATGAAGCGGCAACAAATCATGTGTTTTTGTTTCAAACTGGAACAACACCCTAACCCTAACCTTAGTTTCCAATAAACGAGCATGTCATTGTTTGACCGGATCTTTTTAATATAACTCGCTCATATTTTCAGGAAAGTTGCATTTGTAGAACTTTGTTCAAGGCATAGTTTAGACAACATACAGTTTGTTTACAGTTTCTGAAAGCTGAAGAGCCCATGTTTACAAAGTATAATATGCATATATTATAGCTATATATGTAGATAGACAATCTTATATCATACCTTCCTATAATTACGTCACTAGGGTGGACCAGGTACCAGCGGCTGCCAGGCTTCTTAAACACAAAGACGCCTATTGCTGATCTCAAAAACAGTTGATACTCATTAATGATCAGTAAAAATTGTTCTTTCTGTACACATGACATCTATTGCTTCTGTCCATCCAGGGAGAGGGATCCTCCTCTGTTGCTCTCCTGAAGGTTTCTCCTTTTTTCCCTGTGAAAGGGTTTTTACTGTTTTTTGGGGGAGTTTTTTCTGAACCGACGTGAGGTCCCGGGACAGGGATGTCATGTGTACAGATTGTAAAGCCCCCCCGAAGCAAATTTGTTTTGGTGATTTTGGGATATACAAAATAAACTGAATTGAATTGAATTAAAAAGCACCACTATTCCATACAAACCAAATTTCATCTGACAGCTTCTTACAAAATGTCACAACGTGCGGTTAATACAATAAGCAGGTGACCATTTAAATAAGATGTATGCATCACCTGCTACATTTAAATGATTTAAGATTTCTCAATGTGGGATGTAAAAAATATTTTTAGTTCGCTTTTCAGGTGTATACAATATATACAATAAAAGTAGTGTTCCTGTTTTTGGTAGTAAATGTACAGTTAGCTGGCCATCACTGCCTGTAACACCTCCTCCGGTGCTCACATAGTATTATATATAAACATACATTAAAATACATCCAAAATACATCCAAAATATATCAGAATAAATCTTTTCACTAACAAACCCAAAATGAAAGAAACAATGTAGAGAACAATTTACAGTAACCAAGAAGGTTAGGCCTTGTCTGTTTTCTGTGTTCTGCAGCGTGGTAAAGAAATGATGAACATATTGGTGGAAGGTGCATACAATAGAATAAACTTCAAAGCTTTTAGTCTACTAAATCTTCCAGCTAGCAGGACTTCTTGCCTCCTCTGTCCATCTGGATGCAGTTGCCTAATTTTTTTGTCTGCCTTACACCTTCTGCCTGAAGTGATGCATACTGCACATGGGCCCACCATTCCAATTCACTTTAGCCAAGTAAACAACACATTTTAAATTCATGGCTGTCTACCCTGCTTTTCTACACTGTTTATACTGCCTGGAGCACCTTACTTTAAAATCTCCATAAGGTGCTTTGAAAGAGGAGTCTGTAACACATATTATTGACACATTATTTTTGTGGTTTTGTGGCTGTTAGAAAACCTGAAGAGGCAGCGAGTGTATGCTCATCCAGACAAAGGTATTGAACTGAAGAGATCTGCACTCTGTCAGGCTCCAAATAAATAGTGTATTTATCTTTCTCTCTTTTCAGGTCAACATTTCGATCTACAAGATCTTCCTCAGGTAAAGTATTTGCTTGGAGCCTAACATTGTGGAGCCCTTTTTTGTGCCCTGCAGTCTTAAGCAATCTGAACCTCCTAAAGTACCCTGGTAAAAAGGTGTGGTTTAATAAATATGAATTTGACTTGACCATCGATTACTGTTTTTCTCAAGGGCTAATGGGATTATTCTGTCAGAACCGGTGTTATGTGTCTTCAGACACTGTTTGGAATGCAGGGGATCTGACATCTATCATATCTAGTAATGTGTAGTAAGTAATGAGGTACTGAGGACATAACATAGTGATCTCACTTTACGTTGTTAATTAAGAATTGATTTCTGGGCTCACAGTACGACCAAATATGCATTTGTGAGGAAGGTTTCCAAGATTATGCACTTAATACAGTTGGAACTTTTATTTCTTATGCCATTTTTGTATATCTAACAATGATAGAGGAATAGTAGCACAAGTCCTACACTGTGGCTCTGATTCTCTGCCACAAGGTTTCTTTTCAAAGTTTAGGTTATTAATTTAGCATCCATAATACATCTTTGAGCAACTGTGGCATGTATCGGACCGACAATTTACATTGACTGAAAAAAAGCAGTGGTTTATGGTTCCAGGATATAATCATTTATGAGTACAATAATGTAACACCTTAGTCTAAACCTCCTCTTTGTATTTATCTGCAGAATGAATACAATTAAGAAATTAACAACATTAATAAATTAATAATGTTTAATTAACATAATACCATCGTTCTGTTTAACTTTCATGAATATTAATTTGTCAGCAAGTAAGTAAGTCAAGTATATTCATATTGCATATTTCACAGACAAGGTCACAAGGTGCTGTACAGGAGTAAAAAAAAACATAAATGAACAGAAAGTGACCATACAAGGGGCCAAAACATTACAAGAGGTAAGAAAGCACAATAACTTGACCGCTATTTGCAATCATATTACTGCCACGCCCCCATTGCTCTATATAGGACATGCAGTTGTCTCAAGGCGTATCACAGTGATATGTAGTGGAGTTACTGTAAAAGAGAGAAGCTCCTCAAAATAAAAAATATATAAACTGCAGAAGAAATTGAGACAATAGTGGAAGGACTAAAAGACACACTTGTTTGTGATAATGAAAAAAAGAGGCGGTGCATTGTGTCCCCTGGGATAAGGACTGCAGCTCAGGTAAAAAACTAAATGGTTTGGTATTCAATGCAAAAAAAAATTATGCAAAAAAAAGGAATAATAAGAAGTAAAATAAGGGAAACAGGCGAAGCAGGACAAGGACCAGCGGATCAGTAGTCAGAGATGAGACATCTGTGTGTGGGATATATCCAAATGAGGGTGAAAGATGACATCCAGCAAGGCCTTTCAGCCAGAGGTAATCACCGTGGTGTTAGAGCTGTGCCCAATATTTCAAAACATTTGAATGCTGCAGAGTTTTTTTTTTTTAGTTTTTTTTTGCATGTCTATTAATTTTTTTTAAAGAAAAAATAGATAATTTAAACATTTCTAAAATTCCGGACATATTTTAACAAAATATACACAGTGAGACCACGGAGAGAGAGCATTATTTCACATATTTTGGCTTATCATCAATCAGACGACCATGAAAAAGATGGAATAATTCAAATTGATGGAGGAGGTCCTGCCCTAAGGGAGCTCTCTGCCTCCCACCAACTCTGCAGGTTGCGCTGTTGAAGCATTTAAATCCTCATTACAATCAAGGCTTTTTTTGCCAATGAAGAGAGGAAAATATTGAATGAATAATGCTGAGATTTGCTAATCGTTCTTATGACCAATGGAACAATCCTATGGAACAATCCTGACTTTGAAAGTCACAATAAACCTCTATATGTCAGGAACCAGCCAGCTGAGGCGCCCGGGACCTCGGAGCGCGCGGCCAGGGAGCTGCGCGCCAGGCGACGGGGGCGAGCGGGACGCGCACCTGAAGCCAATCCGCGGGTTCCCGCAGCTGGAGCTCGTTAGGCTGCCTGCAGGGAATATAGGTGGAGAACATACTGTGTTCGACGCGAGTTCGTGCTTCTAGGTCCCGCCGAGCGTGTGGAGTACCACGAGGAGGATTTCCCAGGGTTTTTGGAGAGTGACGGCTACGGAGCCAGGACGTGAGTTCCCACCGCTGCCATTTTGAGAGGCAGTTGTTTTTTGTTAGATCGTTTGGACTTTCTCACCGCTGCCATTTTGAGAGGCAGTTGTTTTTGTTAGATCGTGTTGGACTTTCTCACCGCTGCCATTTTGAGAGGCAGTTGTTTTTTGTTAGATCGTTTGGACTTCTCACTGCTGCCAGTTTTTGAGGCAGTTGATTTTGTTATATCATTTTTTGGACTTTGTGCTATCCATTTGTTTTTTGTGAATAAACTACGCCAGTATACTGGCTAAAGATACCACGTCTGTTGTCGTGCGCTTGGGGTCAGAAGAAAACCATAACAGTACGAACTCGCCACCATGACGACCCCAGCCGACACAGACTCGGATTACCGGAGGGCTCTGGAGCGGCAGTTCCAGCTGACGGATCGCCACACGCACCAGCTAGGAGCGGCCGCAACAGCCGTGCAGGTCCTCCAGGACCAGGTCAAGGGACTCACGGCGTCAGTGGAGAGATTGACGCAGCTACAGGTGACGTCGGCCGCCCAACACGCGGAGCTCCTATTACAGCTTCGGGCATTGACGGAGGTCCGCGCTACTCCACCAGGGTCCCAACCAGCACCGGTGGAGGTAGCCGGTCCGCTTCTGGAGCCACCGTCCCGGGCTGGCCCAGCCTCTTCGGAACCCTGCCTGTCCAGTCCACAACCGTTCGGGGGAGACTTTGAGACTTGCGGGGTCTTCCTCATGCAATGTGAACTGGTCTTCACCCACCAGCCCAGCCGGTTCTCATCTGACGCCGCCCGAATCGCATATGTGACTAACCTACTCACCGGCCGGGCAGCCCAGTGGGCTGCCGCTTCCTGGTCCAGGGGGATTGGGTTCCGGCACACCTACCAGGAGTTCGTGGAGGAACTTCAGAGACTGTTCCACCATCCGGCCCGGGGGCCGGACCCCGGTTCCCAACTGGCCGGCATTCGACAGGGGAGTGGCAGGGTGGCGGACTACGCGGTGGAGTTTCGGCTGGCTGCAGTGGAGAGCGGGTGGAACGATCCGGCCCTTCGGGTTACCTTTCGAGCGGGGCTCAGCGCGGCGGTACGGGACCAGCTGGCGACGCGGGAGGAACCCGCCTCCTTCGAGGAACTCGTCCGCCTTGCCCTCCGCATTGACGAACGACTCGAGGAACGGAGAGAGGAGCGGGTCCCCAGGAGTGCTGTCTCTAGGGTCCACAACACTAGACACCAGGAGTGGTCTCCGGTGGTGTCCCTGCCAGGCCCTCCAAGTCCGGGTGGCCCATCCCCCTCCCCGTTGACATCTGGAGAGGAGCCGATGCAGCTGGGGCGTGCACGCCTCAGCCCAGCCGAGCGGGAGGTTCGGTTCCGGACGGGGCTGTGCCTGTTCTGTGGCGAAGGGGGTCACCAACTCCGCAACTGTCCCGTTCGGCCAAAAGACCGGGCTCGCCAGGACCACGGGAGGTCCTGGTGAGCCATCTTTCCTGTTCCCGGGCTCCTGCGCCGACGGCCCGGCGCTTGAGCGTCAACCTGGCCTGGGCGGACCGGCGGATCGAGGTGGGGGCTCTCCTCGACTCCGGGGCGGACGAGTGCTTCATGGACTCGGACTTCGCGTCAGAGGCCCAGGTGCCGCTCATGGACTTGGAGGAGCCTGTGGAGGCGTTCGCGCTGGACGACCGGCAACTGGCGCACGTCACCCAATGCACCCGACCCATCACCCTCACGGTGGCCGGCAACCACGTGGAGGACCGCCGTTTTTACTTGTTGCGGTCACCGGCGGCCCCGGTGGTATTGGGTCACCCTTGGTTGGTGCAACACGAACCCCGAGTGGCCTGGGCGGCCGGAACCATATTGGAGTGGGGTCCCTCCTGTCACGCCCAGTGTCTCCGAGCCGCTCCAGGAAGGACGTCCCGCGTGCCTCCCCGGGTGCCGCCTCCGGACTTATCCGCCGTCCCGGCCGAGTACCACGACCTGGGGGTGGTTTTCAGCAAGGCCCGGGCCCAGTCTCTTCCCCCGCACCGACCGTATGATTGTGCCATCAATCTCCGTCCGGGAGCGTCCCTGCCCAGCAGTCGGCTGTATAGCCTGTCCATCCCGGAGAAGGCGGCAATGGAGGAGTACATCTCGGAGTCGCTGGCGGCGGGCTTAATTCGGCCTTCGTCCTCCCCGGTGGCGGCAGGTTTTTTCTTCGTGAGGAAGAAGGATGGAGGTCTCCGGCCCTGCATCGACTACCGGCAGTTGAACGACATCACGGTTAAGAACCGGTACCCCCTTCCGCTCATGAATTCCACCATGGAGCCCCTCACCCAGGCTACCATCTTTTCAAAGTTGGACCTCCGCAGCGCGTACCACCTGGTGCGGATCCGGGAGGGGGATGAGTGGAAGACGGCCTTCAAGACGCCCCGGGGTCACTACGAGTACCGTGTGATGCCGTTTGGACTGACCAACGCCCCGGGGGTCTTCCAGGCCCTAATGAATGACGTGCTCCGGGACATGCTGGAGGAATTTGTGGTGGTCTATCTGGACGACATCTTGGTCTTCTCCAGGACCCACGTCGAGCACGTCCAGCACGTCCGCCGAGTGCTCCGCCGGCTCCTCCAGAACCATTTGTATGTGAAGGCGGAGAAGTGCCTGTTCCACTCCGCCTCAGTTGAGTACCTGGGGTTCATCATAGAGGAGGGACGGATCCGGGCCGATCCCCGGAAGGTCCAAGCGGTGGTGGACTGGCCGACGCCCACTTCGCGGAAGGCCTTGCAGGGGTTTTTGGGCTTCGCGAACTTTTATCGGCGGTTCATCCGCAACTACAGCCGGGTGGCGCTCCCCCTGACCGCGTTGACATCTCCCGCCCAGCCGTTTTCCTGGTCCTCCGAGGCCGCGGCCGCATTCCAGGTCCTCAAGGGACGGTTCACCAGCGCTCCTGTCCTGCTACACCCGGATCCAAAGAGGCAGTTCATCGTGGAGGTGGACGCCTCCGACGCAGGGCTTGGTGCGGTTCTGTCCCAGCGGGCAGAGGAGGATCTGAAGGTGCATCCCTGTGCGTTTTTCTCCCGACGCCTGCTCCCAGCGGAGGTGAACTATGACATCGGGAATCGGGAGCTGCTGGCAGTGGTTGCTGCTCTGGAGGAATGGCGTCATTGGCTGGAGGGGGCGGAGCAGCCGTTTGTCGTGTGGACTGACCATAAGAATCTGACGTTCATCCGGGCGGCCAAGCGGCTCAACGGCCGACAGGCGCGGTGGGCCGACTTCCTTAGTCGGTTCGACTTCTCCCTAACCTATCGTCCGGGTTCTCGCAACACGAAGGCGGACGCCCTGTACCGCCTACATGAGAGAGAGGGTCCGGACACGGAGGATCCTGCGCCCATCGTTCCGGGAGCCCGAGTGGTCGGCAGAGTGGCCTGGGGAATCGAGGCCGTCGTGAGGAGGGAACTGCGCAACCACCCGGCCCCTAGTGGCGTACCCCCAGGCAGGCTGTTCGTTCCGGAAGCTGTCCGGTCCCGCGTCCTGAAGTGGGGCCATGCCAGTCAGCTGGCCTGCCATCCCGGGGTGCACCGGACCTTCACCTTCCTGGCCCGGCACTTCTGGTGGCAAGGGATGAGGAGCGATGTCAAGGAGTATGTACTGGCGTGCTCCGTCTGTGCCCGCAGCAAGCCTTCGCACCAGGCGCCCGCTGGATTGTTGCAGCCCTTGCCGGTCCCGAGCCGCCCGTGGTCCCACGTGGCGTTGGACTTCGTGACCGGGCTGCCGCCCTCCCAGGGCAGGACTGTGTTACTGACGGTGGTGGACCGGTTCAGTAAGGGGGTCCACCTGGTGGCTCTGCCCAAGCTTCCCTCGGCGGCAGAGACGGCGGAGCTACTGATGAGTCACGTGTTCCGGCTCCACGGCCTTCCTCAGGACGTCGTCTCGGACCGGGGTCCCCAGTTCACCTCCCAGGTATGGCGGGCATTTTGCAAGGGGTTGGGCATCTCTGTTAGTTTGTCTTCTGGGTATCATCCGCAGACCAACGGGCAGACGGAGAGGGCCAACCAGAGCGTGGAGTCGGCGCTTCGCTGCATGGCTGCCAGGAACCCGTCCGCCTGGAGCCGGTTCCTTCCCTGGGTGGAGTATTCGATCAACTCCCTGGTGAGCTCAGCGACCGGCGTCTCCCCGTTCGAGGCGGCTCTGGGGTACCAGCCGCCCCTGTTCTCGGCGCAGCAACCAGAAGTGGCGGTTCCGTCCATGCAGGCCCACCTGGATCGGTGTCGACGGATATGGGAGACCACCAGGGCCGCTCTCCTTCGAACGGCAGATCGGAGCAGCACGGGGGCCAACCGTCGCCGCACTCCGGCCCCGGTGTACCAGCCAGGGCAGAAGGTGTGGCTGTCCACCAAGGACCTCCCCTCCCGCCCGGACGCCAAGAAGTTGGGTCCCCGGTTCGTGGGTCCCTTCGAGGTGACGCGGGTGTTGAGTCCAGCGGCGGTGCGGTTGAAGCTACCGGCGGTGATGCCCTACCACCCGGTGTTCCACGTCTCCAGAGTCAAGCCCGTCGGCCACAGCCGGTTGATGCCACCGGACCCGGCCCCACCGCCGCCCACGATAGTGGAGGGCCAGCCCCAGTGGAAGGTCCGTCGGGTGATGGACGTGCGCCGACGAGGGCGGGGTTACCAGTACCTGGTCGACTGGGTGGGGTATGGCCCAGAGGAGCGCAACTGGGTGGCCCGCCGGCTCATCATGGATCCAGGGTTGCTGACCTCCTTCTACCGTGCCCATCCGGACAAGCCTGGCAGGTCGCCAGGTGGCTCCCGTAGACGGGGGGGTACTGTCAGGAACCAGCCAGCTGAGGCGCCCGGGACCTCGGAGCGCGCGGCCAGGGAGCTGCGCGCCAGGCGACGGGGGCGAGCGGGACGCGCACCTGAAGCCAATCCGCGGGTTCCCGCAGCTGGAGCTCGTTAGGCTGCCTGCAGGGAATATAGGTGGAGAACATACTGTGTTCGACGCGAGTTCGTGCTTCTAGGTCCCGCCGAGCGTGTGGAGTACCACGAGGAGGATTTCCCAGGGTTTTTGGAGAGTGACGGCTACGGAGCCAGGACGTGAGTTCCCACCGCTGCCATTTTGAGAGGCAGTTGTTTTTTGTTAGATCGTTTGGACTTTCTCACCGCTGCCATTTTGAGAGGCAGTTGTTTTTGTTAGATCGTGTTGGACTTTCTCACCGCTGCCATTTTGAGAGGCAGTTGTTTTTTGTTAGATCGTTTGGACTTCTCACTGCTGCCAGTTTTTGAGGCAGTTGATTTTGTTATATCATTTTTTGGACTTTGTGCTATCCATTTGTTTTTTGTGAATAAACTACGCCAGTATACTGGCTAAAGATACCACGTCTGTTGTCGTGCGCTTGGGGTCAGAAGAAAACCATAACACTATATCTTCACACATGGTCAATTAAAGGCATCAAACACATCTTCAATAACAATACTCTGGTTTCATTCCCCATTTGGTTCAGAAGTGTCATCAGGAACAATCACTTTTTGGAATATCTGCAACTCAAATCATCCATTCAATCCAAACTTAACATTAAGGCCACAAATCTAGAAATACCTCCCTCAACCTCACAATTAATTAATATCGCGTCCTCAAAAAGGTGAATCTCAACAAAACATATAATAATATCACAGTCTGACAAAACATCATCCATACCGTCAAGTAAATGGGAATTAGACTTATCCATCACTCCTGTTGCTGACTTCTGGATCCAAATCGGCAATAACATCTACTGCATGATTAAAAATGCAAATTTACAACTAATACAATATAAAATGCTTCACAGAATTCACTATACTGGGCAAAACATGTTTAAAATGGGATTCACGTCAGACATCTGTTCACATTGCACTCTAAATAGTCCGGATAGCGACGTTCATGCCACCTGGCACTGCACACCAGTTCAAAAAATAACTGAGTCTCTGTCTGTCTTCCTGGGCTGCCTAGTCCCACTATCCCCTTCACTGGGGTTACTGGGAGACATTTCAACAATTAACTTGAGCAAAACAGGTAACTATGGCCAAGAAAACTATCCTCGTGAACTGGAAATCAAGGAATAACACAAATATCACACACTGGAGAAACCTAATGATCTAACCTCCTCCATCATTTACAATATTTTGATCCGTATCTTGTGGTTATGAATTGAGAATTGTATACAACAGAACACCCCTCCATCTTGTCTTCCTTCACTATGTTTTTACAAACATAACACCAACCATATTACAAATTTTGTCTTTTTTTGGGAGGGCCTGAAATCCAATTGAAAAACACGTACATGCATACGCACATACATATAAGTCTGCCCTCATCTATATTTTGTTTTCTATTTCATCTCAAAAAGGCAAGCACACACACACACACACACACACACACACACACAAACACAAACACACACACACACACACCATTCTCAGGTCAGCCCTGGTCCAGCCCCTAGATATGCTGCCATAGCCCTAGACTGCGAACATTTTAGGATACAATGAGCTCCTCTCTCCTGTTCTCTCTCTCTCCTCCTCCTCCCCCTCTTCCCCTTCTCAAGTGCTCCTGGGGTGCTCCTATTGACTTATATTGCCTGGGAACATCTTAGGGATACACCAAGCTTTTCTATCATCTTCTCCCTCTCATTTTCTCCTCCCTATCCTTCTGGATGAATTAATGTCTCGTTAATGTCTCTTTAATGCACATTACTAACTCTACTTGTTCTCGGGAGCCTCTGTGCTTCCTCTCCTCAAGCTTCCATGGATCGTGGCTGTCTGGATCCGGTCCTGTTCCCCGCCATGGTGACCCTTCTGATGCCACCCCTCTCTGCCTCCGTCTGCTGTCGTGGATCATGGTCATCTGGGTCGTGGTCCATGCCTACTACTCATTACATGAATAATTTCTGTGACATCCATTGAATGTGCTGTAACTCTGTTACGTTGATTCTGTACACATGACATTTATTGCTTCTGTCCATCCGGGCAGAGGGATCCTCCTCTGTTGCTCTCCTGAAGGTTTCTTCCCCTTATTTTCCCTGTAAAAGGGTTTTCACTATTTTTTGGGGAGTTTTTCCTGATCCGATGTGAGGTCCCAGGACAGGGATGTCGTATGTGTACAGATTGTAAAGCCCTCAGAGGCAAATTTGTATTTGTGATTTTGGGCTATACAAAATAAACTGAATTGAATTGAATTGAATTCTTCCATACCTTGAATATATGATGTTTTGCTGGCATGTCACTGTTTTGTCGTCCTCTTGGTGTTATGTATATGTATTGTCTTTTGTCTTAAATAATGCGGAAATGTAGAATGCCAACATTTTTCCTTGCAACTGGGTTGGAATGAATGTAGATAATTGTCCCACATCATCCCACCGTACCTTATTTCAGTGTAAGTTCATCTGCCTAAACACTAGGTCCATCTAGGCTAAAAAGCACGACTGTTCATTTTAATTCTTTCAGGATAAAGCATGGCATTAAACAGCCAAAAGCAGAAACTCAGACAAACACAAGCAACAAAGAACAATGTGTCCACAACCCATGTCCATCCTCCTGATTCATCAGTTCTTTCCTCCCGTTTCCTCCCTCTCTCACTTCTTTATGGCGACTGTGGCTCAGTGGTTAGCAAGTCTGTCTTTCAATCAGAGGATCGGTGGTTCAAGCCCCGACAAAGCCAGTCTGTGCTGTTGTGTCTACAGTCTACTATATATCATGTAAGTCGCTTTGGTTAAAAGCGTCAACTAAATGTATTGTAAAAGAGAGAGAGAATCACGGTAGCTCCTCCCCCTCTGAGAATGCATGTTAGTTCCCATCGGTAGGGTAAAGTCCGAATGATTCCAACATTTGTTAAATAAAGCAGCTTTTCAGTCTGAACAATTCAACTTTTTTTTTGTGTGACCTTATCTAAAGTGAGGACAATCAATGCTTTACAACATATTTATAAATTACATTAAAAGGCCAGCAGCTTCTCAAAGCAAACACAAGAAAAGTCAGTTATCTTTTCAACAGAAAGGGGAACTGTGCATCAGCACATGAACCACAAAAAAGGCCCTGAAGTGTCTCAAAATGTTCTTTTTCAAATTTCAGCAAATGGCTAAATGTTGACATTTTCAAGTATTATGCAGTAGTAGTACTAGTAGCAGCTAATTAAGTATTATCATTATAAAATTATGTGTATTTTAAGTATGGAATTTTAATCTACAGTATATATTGTATTTTAATCTTGTAAACATGATGATGTGATATGTGTGTTGTAATAACACTATATGTACACTATATGTAATAATAATGAGATCCTTTACTAATTTAAAAAATATATAACTTCTAATTATGCGATTTGTATTGCATAATTTGGAGATTTTGATCTGTATCTTGTAGTTATGAATTGAGAATTGTATTTTAAAAGTTTGAGATTTGTATTGCTTTACTTTGACGGTATGACTATGCAATTAGTGTTTTGTAAAAAAGATTGGTATCTCATAAAATCTGTATTCCATAATAATACAACCAGTATCTTGGAATAAGTATGAGTATGAGATCTGTCTGTCTTTATTGCAAAACCTGTA